>CM053620.1:10654204-10682993 GCA_028646535.1 Procyon lotor | reverse complement strand
CTGTGCAAAAGCTTTTGATCTTGATGAAGTCCCAATAGTTCATTTTTGCCCTTGCTTCCCTTGCCTTTGGGGATGTAGAAAGGAAGAAGTTGCTGCGGCTAAGGTCGAAGAGATTGCTGCCTGTGTTCTCTTCAAGGATTTTGATGGATTCCTGTCTGACGTTGAGGTCTTTGATCCATTTTGAGTCTATTTTTGTGTATGCAGCACATTCTTGACTTGAAATCTCTTATTAGAGATCTTTCCATATTAATATTTATATAATTTTCATTTATTTAATGGCTGTATAATATTCTGTTCTATGAGTCTATCATCATTTTAGCCGATCTCCTATTAAGAGACATTCAGATTGTTACCAGTTTTTTACTTCTACAAGTGGTGTTGCAGTGAATATTCTTTTACCTATGATATTTCTATGTGGAAGTAAACTAGGATGAACTTCTAGAAGTGGGATTGCTGGTCAAAGGATATATGCATTTACAATTTTGATACATATTGTCAGATTTCTCTTCATAGAAGTTAAACTTCAACAAATAATATAAAAGTATGCCTTTTTCCCCCTTGGTTTCTCCAGAATATGTTAGCATTAAATTTTATATATAAATATAGACACGTAACTATGCATGAGTGCATACTTGCTTGTGAGTAGAAATGATTGTCAACGGTTTTTAAATTAGGGAATTACAAAGTTAGCATTCCAAAGACAAATCTTTTGTCAAGGCTAATGACTTAGATTTTTGCAAATCTTACAGAAATTTTGTTATTTTTGTCATTTTAATTTTCATTTATCTTAATGAGTGAAGTAGGGTGCATTTTGTTGGTTCAGATACCATTTGTGTTTCTTTAAAATCTTTTAAATGAATGTGAAGGGGAGAGTATTCTCATAGTATCTTTTACTATGCTTATAAACTTTTTGCTTCAATTAAAAAGAAAATGACTATTAGTTCTTTGAGTTAGATGTCGAGTAAGAGTTTAAAGTGACTGACCTTTCTCTCCTCCCTCTTCCCTGTAACAAATAAATGTCTTGAAACAATTCAGTGCTGTAGATTCAGTACTCTTGAAAGTGAGAAAGGAAGCTCCCACTTACACCTCAGAATGTGGTAATAATAGTAACACCTTTAGCTGAGCTAAAAATTGATGTCATTTTAAAAGTCTAAATTGAGGTTTACTATGTGTTCCTTTTAGGATTTGGACTAATTCCTGAAAAAGTAGATTAGCATTTGAATGTTTTGCTTGTTCACTAGTTAACTACATTTCCTAAATCCATTTTCAAAACGGAAGGATCAGACTGGGTGATCCTTAGGCTTTTCTAAATCTTAACACTGATTCTGATCTAATTTTATCAGATGGAAAGCCTTGACCTACATTATAGCTGGTAGTGATTGATGGAGTTCCTGTATTTAAACCTAAGACCTACTCAGTTGTATACTAATGTATTTGTATACAGAGATACTAGAAATACAGAGGTACTAGAAATGTGGAGAAACCCCCCCTGAGTTAGCTTGCTACTACTAGTTGTGTAGTTAAGAATCCAAATGTGAAATAATATACTTTAGAGAATCTAAATTACTTAAAATGGAGAGTGGCCTTGATAATTTTGTAATGAAATAGCTCTTCGGAGACCTAATTGTTTGGACAATAATGAAAACACTATTGAATTGCCATTTGGAAAGAATGTTTTCATTCTTTCAGTGTTTTCATTGCTGGTGGAGCAGCTCAAGAGGTGTCACTCAGCCAAAGAATGATGCCTCTGGTGGTGAGAGTAGATTTGAGCTGACGTTGCGTGCTTTGTTTTACCAGTCCACTGTGCTTAGTCCTTTACGTACATATTCTTATTAAATCCTCACAATAAATCCAAGGGTGGTAGCATCCTTTCTTTCAGTGAGGAAAAGTGAGACTTTGCGAAAGGTCCTGTAACCTGTTCAAGGTCAGGCAGGTACTGCGCGGCAGTTGGAATGTCTAAATCATTGAAAGTAGGTGGTGGACTTTGTTCGAGGAAAGGCCCTCCTGGAGAGAAACCGGGGCTATTTAATTATACTTAAAGATCTTTTTTAGATCTCTTACTCAACTGTTACTGCTAGAGTTCAGTCCTATGTTATCTAATCAGAGGAGTAGGTACTTTCTTTGTAATAGGCAGTGAGATAGTTGACAATCTGGCAATCTCAGGCACTATCTTTTTTTTTTTTTTTTTTTTTTGCTATTTACTGAATTGTTAACATGTAGTCGTTGTAGAAATTTTGACAAATGAAAAAGTATAAAGAAACAATCTTCAGTGCTTGTGCTTTTTGTAGAGTACCTCATTTAATCCTCACAGTGATCTTGTGAGGTAGGTACTATTTTCATTTCATTGATCAAGAAAAATGAAGCTTAAAAAGGTTCAGCCTCTTGCTGAAGATCACATGTAGGGTGTCCTGATCGGATGGGAGGTCACCAAATGTGGGGCGCTCAGATCAGGTACAGACTGGCAGTGCTGATGGTGAAAGAATTCACCCCAGGCAGAATAAAAAAGATAAAAGTTCATTGAATACACCGCAAGGAAGCAGGAGGCAGAATAGCAAAGGAGAGGCTGTCTGCCACAAGGCAGTGGTGAGGAGCCACAGGTATAAATTTCCCCTTTTTTGTTGATCTTAGGAACTGTGTCTGGTTGTAATTGTTCATTTAGGGCCTATGGTTATTTCAAGGTGGGTCACTTAATGAACTTGTTTCATTGCCTGTTTGCATTCAGTACGGTGGACCCTGTGGGCCCCTTTTCCTTACTCAGGTATGGAGTGCTCAAGCTTGTTACCTCAAAGCTGCCTCTCCATCACTGAGCTAATGAGCAGTAGAGTTGAAATTTGAACTCCAGTATTGTGACACCAGATTTCATATATTGGCTCCCCATACTTAAATTTTTTTTTTCCAAATCTTTCTCAAAGTGAATGTGTACGTAATTTTTTAAAATTACATATTGGGGCTCATACCATATATTCAGTTTATTTACTCCATACTTCAGTTAATTTCCTGCATCATTAAAAATTGCTTAGACATCAGTTTTAATCGCTAGAGGAAATTACATTTCATGGAAGTGCCACTATAACTTGTTTAAAAATTGAGAGGTAATTTTGGATTCTGTAATTCTGGATTCTGGAACCAGAGTGTGTGTGTTCAAATCCTGGCTCTGACAGTCACTATGCAAGTTGTATGATGCTCTATGCCTTAATTTACTAATGTGTAAAATGGAGGATGATTATATTTACATTATAGAGCTCTCATGATGAAAATTACACCTTATGAAGATCAAATAAATTAATACTTGTAAAGTAGTGCTTCTTAAACTCTCATGTTCACCTGGGAGCTTGTTAAGATAAGGATTCTGATTTAGAAGGTCTAGGATGGGGCCTGAGATCCTGTCTTAAGCTCCTAAGTGATATGCTTCACTTTGAGTGGAAAGGAAGTTAATTCTTACTCTCGTGTCTGGCACTCAGTAAGTGTTCAGTGAGTATTACCTATTTGGGTTGTTTCAAATCATTCAGCTCTTAGAAGTGGTCTTGTGATGACTAAACCTTAGCTCATGAATCCTTATATTGTTGATCTCCCTAGGCTCCATGCTAGAAATGGGATTACTGGGTCGAAAATTACCGTGTGTTTTTTCTAAATCACCCATGACTTCCTTCTTTCTGTACTCTTTTTCATTCACGGATTTGTCACTTCAGTAAAATGGAAGGATTACTGGGGTGCCTGGGTGGCTCAGTGGGTTAATAAAGCCTCTGCCTTTGCTCAGGTCATGATCTCAGGGTCCTGAGATTGAGCCCCACTTGGGGCTTTCTGCTCGGCAGGGAGCCTGCTTTCCCCTCTCTCTCTGCCTGCCTCTGCCTACTTGTGATCTCTGTCTGTAAAATAAATAAATAAAATATTTTTTTAAAATGCAAGGATTACTAATTTATAGAATTGTAGCACTTGACTGAACCTGAAAGAGATCATCTACTAGGGAAACAAAGTCTACCCAACTTAACGACCCCCCTTCCACCCCCTGTCCTCTCCATTTGGAAATATGTGTGGGGCAGGGTTTGCTGGTTGTCACAACTACTACGGAGAGTTACCAGCATTTAGGGGGTAAGAGCCAGAAAGGCTTAATGTCCTCAGTGTGCAGGATAGTCTTGTACAACCAAGAATTGTCTTGCCCAAAAGACGAGTAATTTCTTTTTTTTTTTTTTAAAGATTTTATTTATTTGACAGAGAGAAACACAGCGAGAGAGGGAACACAAGCAGAGGGAATGGTAGCGGGAGAAGCAGGCTCCCTGCTGAGCAGAGAGCCTGATGTGGGGCTCGATCCCAGGACCCTGGGATCATGACCTGGGCTGAAGGCAGACACTTAACGACTGAGCCATCCAGGTGCCCCAAGACGAGTAACTTCTCAGTGGGAATAACTGAGACCATTTCCCTTTGTTTCATAAGTGTGAAACTGAGGCCTAGAGAGGGCTGGTAGATAGCACGTTCCTGCTGCTGCCTGGTCTGCCACTGTCCCATTCCATTGCTCTTACATGATGATATTTAGTATGTTTTTTTTTATTGAACCGTTTAAGTGATAACTGACTCACTAGTGAAGTTTAGTGTAGTCATTGCCTTCTGCCTGAAAAGTTGTAACAATATCATATATGACAAAGTGAAGTGTCCCTTAGCTCATGATCATATATTTACTTTTATTCTTAGTCATCAAAATGAGTAAGATTTCTGTGTTTGATAGACTATCTTTTAAGATTAAGTTAGGAGACAGTAAGATGTTTATAACAGAAAATACCCTTGGGGTCTGGGATCCTACATTCTAATTACTTTTCTGTCACTGACTTGCTGGGAGACCTTGTGCAGGTCACTAAAAATCTTGTTTACCATATTTTGGTGTTGTAAAAGTATTGTGAACAATTCTGTTTCAGGATACGTACTGAACTGATTACCACTGAGGAAGGAAAAGATTAATTTTGTTTTTTGCTTCATTTTTCTGTGCTATTTTAAAACTTAAAAATTTTTTTTATCTGTTACACATTAAGTAATTCATTTTTGTTTTGTTTTTGTTTTTACCTCATAATCAGCTTGTGTTCTGTAGTTGTTGATAGGTCATAGCTTAATTGGCAATGTTTTTTTCTTTCATAATGGTTATTGTAATACCATTTGGTTTACTGCAGCATAATTCTGGTACTAACCACCCAGACTTTTCACACACTTCACAAGTTAAAGGCCATGGTCCCCAACAATACTGCCCTTCAGATTCTAGCCACACTTCTAACCAACGAGATACAAATTTGGGAGTTCCCATGACCCTTTTAGGTTTAATAATTCACTAGAATGATTCAGACTCAAGAATGTGTTCTACTTATGATTACAGTTTTAGTAAAGGATAGTAAAGGATACAAATCAGAACTAGCCAAATAAAGAGACATATAAAGTGAGTGAGGTCTGGGAGGGTCATGAACATAGAACTTCCATGCCCTCTCCCTGGTCATCCTCTCAGTACATCTCCTCTTGTTCACTTACCAGAAAGTTCCATGGAACTTCAGTACAGTTTTTATTAGTATTTCATTGGGTAGGCTTGATTGATTCATTGGCCACATGCTTGGCCTTCGGTCTCTAGCCCTGTCTTCCTTCCTTCCTTCCCTGTAGTCAGGCTGGCTCCAAACCCCAGCCTTTTCTTCACTTGGTTGGTCTTTATGGTGACCAACCCCCATCTTGAGTCATCTCATCTATTGGGGGTGATGTCAGGGGCTCATGAATGACTAAGACACTCCTATTATTCAGGAAATTCCAAGGCTTTAGAATCTCCCCCCAAGAATCAGGGATGAAGACTAGTGTAAGATTCTGTATTATACAATGATGCACACAAAATAGTGTATCTTTCAAATGATGGTGTATTAGCCGGGAATACAACAATTTTAAAACATAACTTTTTAGGTTCTTTGGTGTAAGTTAGCATATGAAGTGTTTTGAGCTCTCTTCTGCATAAATTATTTTAACTATATAAAATAATGTGGTTTGCCTAAAAGAAACTAGGATTTGTAATGAAACCAGCAAACCTTGATGCCACTATGTACTAATTGTGTGACTCACTTTCCTTATTTGCAAAATAGACATAGGTTTATAAAATGTTAAGCACTTTTCAGCATAGTGTCAGGCATGGAGTAGACCTTCATCGAAGTATCCTTAGTATTGCTGTTTGTATTATCTGTATTGTTGATCTTAACATTTGCAGATTTTACCTGTATAGGTAGCTAGAGATTGAGTTGTTGTTATTGTTCTTTTTTTTTTTTAAGATTTTTATTTCTTTATTTGACAGAACGAGAGAAAGCACAGTCAGGGAGAATGCAGAGGGAGAAGTAGGCTTCCTGCTTGGCATGGGACATGGGGGCTCAATCCCAGGATCCTGGGATCATGACCTGAGCCGAAGGCAGATGCTTAACTGACTGAGCCACCCAGGCGCCCCAAAAGATTGAGTTCTAATCTGAATTTGATGTAGAGAACGCTGCTGTGCTTTGTTAGGATCTTTGATAACAATGTTTTGTTACCTGTATTATATTTTAATAATGTGTACTCTTGCCTTCCACTGTTAACTAGAATTCTTGTGAAATGATACATGGAATGAAATGTCCTTTTCTCTTATTTGTGTCTTACCTATGGGCATCATTTAGAATAACCTTTTGACTGCTACTCCTGGCTAAGAACTCTGAATGGCTATTAATAGCATTAAGGTATTGGTTGGCTGGTTTGGAGAGAAATAACCATATATATTCACATTTACAAGGACCATACTAGCTCCTAGAAGCCTTAGATGCAAGCTAAAACTATCACAGTCTAAAGCAGTAGCCGAAGTGTTTCAAATGCTGAATGGAATCTTTTGCTGTCAACATTACTCTCTTACACCTCCCTTTGAAATATATATATATATATATATATATATGTATGTATGTATGTATTTACATATATATATAAAATTTTCCTCTGATTTGTGAGAGATTTAACAAATAGCTAAATACCAGCCTGTTAAAGTTTGGGAACTTTGAAACACAAAATTGATCTGTAAGCATATTACACCATTTTCCTCCCTCCATACTCTATACTCTTAAGCAGGTGAGTTTAATGACTAAATGAAATGAGTCCCTCATTTTACTTGTTTTTGCAGTTCTTGAATATTTCTTCTTTACTCATTTATGCTAAATTAATAAGAGTAGATGTTGAGATTCTCCTGATTATTTTTTTCCTCCCACCAGGAAAAAAACTTTCCTTAGATGGGAATGATTATATATGATATAAACAGGGTTTCAAAATCTACAGAGCCTCTTTAGGAAGAAAATTTGATCATGTAAAATATGTCAGAATTAGGATGTTTCCATTTCTCATGACTTCCTAGACAGAAATTGAAAAATGGAGCTGGTGAGATTTAGCCTGAAAGTTTTATTTATTGGTCCTAGCTATGTGATCATTATATGGAATTATGATATTTAATTACATTGAACTCTGTATCTAAAAATAGGAGTCAGGTAGAATTTACACATATATTAGGAGGATGTTTTGGATACCTCATAGACCCTTGAGTTCTAAAAGACTCCAAAGACCATCTAGCCCTAAACCTGATACTTTAATTTTTATTTTTTTATTTTTTTTAAGTAGGCTCCATACACACAGCGTGGAGCCCAGTGCAGAGCCTGAACTCAAAACCCTAAGATCAAGACTGCAGCTGAGATCAAGAGTCGGATGCATAACTGACTGAGCCACCCAAATGTCCCTCAACCTGATTCTTTTAAGAGAGTCTTTTATAAAATTTCTGTGACAGGTGGCTCTCTAGCTTTCCAAGAGCTATTTTGAGAGGCAGTCTCTTTCATTATTGGGCATCTCTAATTGTTGAAGTTCTTCCTCATTTCTTATCCAGATTTACCTGTGCAACTTATATATAGTCCCATTCTTTGGAGTGATCCAGAGTAAGTCTAATCCTTCTTGACACTGGAAGATAGAGATAGAGATAGCTCTTTATTTCCTTGTGTTCAAGTTAATCCTTCAGTGTTCAGATTACATGGCTAATTGATCCCCCCAGAACACAGCTTATTAGAAGTCCTTCTTATAGGGACACCTGTGTGGCTCAGTTGGTTAAGCGTCTGCTTAGGTCGTGATCCCAGGGTCGTGGGATTGAGTCCCGCATCGGGCTTCCTGCTCAGTGGGGAGCCTGTTTCTCCCTCTGCCTGCCGCTCCCACTGCTTGTGCTCACTCACTCTCTTGCTCTTGCTCTCTCTCTGACAAATAAATAAATACAATCTTTAAAAAAAAAGTCCCTCTTACAGTACATCCTGCTTAGAAGAATTCTACCATTGTACTGGGAAAGTGCCTAATATCGCTATAATCCTTTGTGAATTTTTATTTTATTTGACTAGAGATTAGTTGTAATTGATGATGTTTTTATTCTGAAAAGTTTATTTTTTGTTTCTATTAAATTCAGTATTTGTCTTTGTAGGGTTTTAGGTCTTGGTCATGCCTCATATAGTAGTTCTGAGTTTATGGATAAAAGTCTGCAGTGAGCAGTCAGGAGGGGCCAAGTAGTTGTTTTACTTTTGCGTTTTTGTGCTCATCAGTATGATTTACATTCCTAAATTATCATTTTTTGTGGGCTGTTCTGTTTGAGTGGGGGCTGGTGGTGCAGCCCGTGAAAGAATTCATGCAAGGCAGAGCAAAAGAGGTAGAACTTTATTGAGCACGCTACAACGAAGTAGTGCGACTGTCTGCCACAAGGCGGTGGTGAGAAGTTATAGTTACAGGTTGGAATGAGGGAATATGAGATGTATGGAATTTTACCCTTTTTGATAATCTTAAGAACTATGCCTGCTTGTAAGTGACCTATTGGTCCATTAGGGCCTGTGGCTTAATGAGAGCCTGTTAGTGTCTTTTGGTAGTTGCTGTGGGCCATTTTGCCTTGCTCAGGTTTCCATTGCTCAGGCCTGTTGCCTAAAAGCAGTCTCTACAATTTTGGTAGTTGTTTACATTCAGCTTTGTAGTATTACTATTTCAAGTTATTTTTACTTAAATCTTTTTTTTTTTTTTTTTAAAGATTTTATTTATTTATTTAACAGAGAGAGAGATCACAAATAGGTAGAGAGGCAGGCGGGGGGTGGGGGGTAGGCTCGCTGCCCAGCAGGGATGCGGAGCTCGATCCCAGGACCCTGAGATCATGACCTGAGCCAAAGGCAGAGGCTTTAACCCACTGAGCCACCCAAGTGTCCCTTTACTTAAATCTTACAACAGTATTTTCTACTCTTTTCACCATAAAACATGGATGTCCTTCATATTTTTTTGCAATGATGGGAGGTATATCATGTTTCTTATAATTAATACAATTCTTTCTTTCTTTCTTTCTTTCTTTCTTTCTTTCTTTCTTTCTTTCTTTCTCTCTCTCTCTCTCTCTCTCTCTCTCTCTCTCTCTCTCTCTTTCTTTCTTTCTTTCTTTCTTTCTTTCTTTCTTTCTTTCATTTTATTTATTTATTTGAGACAGAGAGAGCCAAGGAGGGGGAGAGGCAAAGGGAGAGGGAGAAGCAGACTCCCTGCTGAGCAGGGAGCCTGATGCAGGGCTCAATCCCAGGACCCTGGATAATGACCTGAGCTGAAAGCAGAAGCTTAACTGACTGAGTCACCCAAGTGCCCCTCTTTTTTTTTTTTTTAAAGATTTTATTTTTAAGTAAACTCTACACTCAATGTGGGACTTGAACTCATGGTCCTGAAATCAAGCGTCAGGTGCTCTACTGACTGAGCCAGCTAAGTGCTCCTTAAGTTTTCTAAACAGAATCCTTTTAAGACATAAAGACAAACGGTCCTTTAAAAGATTTTATTTTTTTATGAGAGAGAGAGAAAAAGAACATGAGCATGTCTATCTCTCCGTGTCAAGTGAATAAATAAAATCTTAAAAAAAAAAAAAAAGACCTTTTGAGCACACACATGGTTTCCTATACTTGTTTCTTGGTTGTTTCAGATGGGGGAGATATTCTATTTTTATTCCAATTAAAATTTGACTCCTATCATAACAGTTTTTTTGAATAATAGTCATCAGTATATTATTAAAAACTATATATAAGATGTTTTGCTGAACACTTTAGTTACTATATAATATCTTGTAAGTAAATAGATTTAATAACAACTCTGTGAGTTAAGTACTATTGTTATTCCCATAATACTGGTGAGGAATTTAAGACAGGTTGAATAAATGCATGCCAAGGGCATGCAGCTGATAAATGGCAGAACTGAGACTAAACCCAGGCAGTCTGACTTTTGGAGCCTATGCTCTTAGTGACTGTATTTATTTTTAACTATTTGCTTTCTGATAAAACAATTGTAAAAGGGCTGTCTTGTGTTATTACTGATGTAGCCCTTTCTATCAAAATGTGTGGAAGATTTTTGATTTTTAAATATATATATATATATTAAATACTTTATTTATTCATTTGGTGGAGAGAGAGACAGTGAGAGAGGGAACACAAGCAGGGAGAGTAGGAGAGGGAGAAGCAGGCTTCCTGCCGAGCAGGGAGCCTGATGCGGGGCCCAATCCCAGGACCCTGGGATCATGACCTGAGCCGAAGGCAGACGCTTAATGACTGAGCCACCCAGTGCCCCTAAAAATTTTAATATTTACATATTTTAAGTGTTTTAGGTCTTTATGACTTAAAATGTGCAGTGTCACCAGAGGCCACAAATAATTACTAGACATTCTGACTTTAATTTAGCTTTCATTTGGGACCACATGGTAGAATTTCTGGGGAATTATTCACTCCTAATTTTAATGCAAGAATCCTCTCTGAAGCCAGGCAATTCAAAGACTACATCTCTGATTATGTGGGCACTTATGGCCAACTGTAGTCTTTTATATTTCATAATTTCAGTGGTTGTAGGTTTGGGCCAGAGCTTCTCAAAGCACCCTGTAGGGGATCCCTGAGAATCTTTGAAGAAGTATGTGAGGTCACTACTATTTCATGATAATAAGATAGTAATTTTCTTTTTCACTTTCAATCTCTTACAAGTTACAGTGGGGTTTTCTAGAGGCTCCATATCATGTTATCACAACAGATTGAATGTGGAAGCAGATCTGACCATTCTCCTTACTAAATTTGTGTTATTTGTGCTATATATTTTTTAAAAACTTTTATTTACATTATCATATAATGGGCTTATTGTTTTTAAAAAACTGAATAAATATTTGGAAATTCTTTTTTTAAAAAGATTTTATTTATTTGAGAGAGAGAGAATGAGAGCACAAGCAGGAAGGTGGGGCAGAAGGAGAGGGAGAAGCAGACTCCTCGCTGAGCAGGGAGCCCACACTGGGCTGGATCCCAGGATCCTGAGCTGAAGGCAGACGCTTAACCGACTAAAGCACCTAGGCATTCCCATTATTTGGAAATTATTAATTTGAGCTCCTCATTCAGTAAATATCAGTAGGTATACCCCATGTAAACAAAAGCTCTTTGGGGGTCCTCAAAGACTAAAGAGAGGTCCTGAGACCAAAACCTCTGAGCACTTCATGTTCAGATTAGTTGTATCCTATGATATTAAAGAAAATCTTGATATAGAAGTAAAAATCTAGAACATATTAAAAGATTGTAAAAATTAAATGAAGCATTTTTATTTCTTACTAAATACTTCTCTTTTGAATTGTGTAAGCAGGAGACTGGAACCTACTGAACGACCTCTTCAGATTGTGTATGATTACTTATCCAGGCTGGGATTTGATGACCCTGTGCGTATACAGGAGGAGGCAACAGACCCTGACCTTGGCTGTATGCTTCGATTTTATGGTGGTAAGAGTTCATCAGTGGCTTTGTGAATGTGTTTAACTACTTTTAAGTTGCCCATTTGTGCCTCTTTCTGTCTTCGGCTTTTTAAAGTATTTTAGTAAAAGGTGTTTTTAAGCCAGTTAACTAATGTGGTTAAAAAAACAACAAAAACAAGAAGGTGAGGTGTAGTTAAGGGAAAACTTAGAAGTATTAGCCAAAATACCTTCCCTTCTTATTTATTTATTTATTAAAAAAAATTTTTTTTCCCTTCCCTTCTTTTTGTTCTTCTTGTTCTAGTGTTGTTTTTTTTGTTTTTGTTTTTTGTTTTTTGTTTTTTGTTTTTAAAGATTTTATTTGACACAGAGAGAGAGAGAGATCACAAGTAGACAGAGAGGCAGGCAGAGAGAGAGGGGGGAAGCAGTTTCCCTGCTGAGCAGAGAGCCCGATGCGGGGCTCGATCTCAGGACCCTGAGATCATGACCCGAGCCAAAGGCAGAGGCCCTAACCCACTGAGCCACCCAGGCGCCCCAGTTCTAGTGTTTTTGCTGACTTAAAACTAGGATCATTTTATCTCTTTCTCAGAATCCTGATCAAATCATGCTTTTCAGTATCGGTTTTATTTTTGGATTCCTTATAGAAACCGTGGAGTTCTGGATATCTCAAGAATGTTGAGAGCTAAGTGGTCATTATCAGATATGACTTGACATTTGATGAATACATTTGTCAAATGTATATATTATTAAATTTAGTGGGCTTGAAATCTAGGATTTTTTTACTGTCTCTTTTCTTTTGGTGCATTTTCCTCCCATCGGCTATTTTTCACCTGATCTTCAATAAAAAATTAGACTTATTAAAACTACTTTATGGGGGCGCCTGGGTGGCTCAGTGGGTTAAAGCCTCTGCCTTCGGCTCAGGTCATGATCTCAGGGTCCTGGGATCGAGCCCCGCATCGGGCTCTCTGCTCAGCAGGGAGCCTGCTTTTCCCTCTCTCTGCCTGGCTCTCTGCCTACCTGTGATCTTTCTCTGTGTCAAACAAATAAATAAAATCTTTAAAAAAAAAAAAAACAAAACTACTTTATGAATATTGCTTTCCAAATATACATAGTATACTGATACTATGACTGTTGAATACTATTGATTGTTTACTGTGTGCTTTTATGCTTTTGGATTACCCAGTTTATTATAACCACCTTGTGCCATAGGAACTGTTATCTTTTTTAACAGATGAGAAAACTGAGACAGAGAAGTTCAACAACTTGTTCAGGGTCATACAGTTAGTAAGTGACAGAGCCATTTAACACCTAACAATTTTGAAAATTTTGAATTAGTATGGCCCACTTATCAAACAATTGAACTAATAACTGAATGATTAGTATATGTAGGCAAATTCATTTACTGAAATTCCCTTCTCTCATTCCTGAAAATATTGATTAAATTTCTGCATACTTCTTTTTTTGTTTTTTTTTGGTGGTTTTTGTTTATTTTTAAGTAATCTCAGTGTTGGGCTTGAACTTACCACTCGAGATCAAGAGTGTCATGGTCTACTGACTGAGCCAGCGAGGTGCCCTCTGTATTCTTCTTGAGATAGCTCTTGAGACATAATGTCACAAGTCAGCTTTATTTAATGCACTTCACAAAAGATTTTATGTTTGATTTTTCATCATAACCCTATTTTGTGACATGTTGTTCCTTAAAAATTGGTTTTGTTTTATTTCCATTACTTTCTTTTCATTGCGGGTTTGTGAAAGGAAAATAGTTGCTAGATTGAAATTAAATAGGAAAATCCATGTTGTGCCTGGGTCCATCTCTTGATTTTGGCTCAGGCCACGATCTCAGCATTGTGAGATTGAGCCCTGTGTCAGGTTCTGTGCTAGGCATGGAGCCTGCTTAGGATCCTCTCTCTCCCTCTCCCTCTGCCTACCACCCCCCCTTAAAAAAAAGAAATTAAAGGGAAAACCCATTAAGATTAATTTGAGGAGCACAGCCTATTTAAACCTATCAAACTTAGGTTAAAAAAAGAACAACTTGGAGCAGTAACATGCTCCTTTTGTGACTGGTTGAAATGAGTTCTTTATTATATGTTTTATTCTAAGGTGAGAGTTGATCCTTAAAGTGCCAGTGAGCTCCTTTTGAACCATTGAGATTGTATTGCGCCCAGTTGTATGTTGCACAACTATTGGTCCTGATATAGTAATCTTTTGCTACCACCTGATAAACATGACAGCATGCCCAGGATCTTCATATACCCTTTTTTTTTTTTTTTTAAAGATTTTATTTATTTATTTGACAGATCACAAGTAGGCAGAGAGGCAGGCAGAGAGAGGGGGGAAAGCAGGCTCCCTGCTGAGCAGAGAGCCCAATGTGGGACTCGATCCCAGGATCCTGAGATCATGACCTAAGCTGAAGGCAGAGGCTTTAACCCACTGAGCCACTCAAGCGCCCCTCATATACCCTTAAGAAGATATTTCTAGTAGAGTCTAAAAGAGTACCAGTTTGTAGTTCTTACTGTGTTTTTGAAGGGAGGGGATCTTTAACAGAGAACATTTCCAAAAATGCGCTCTATTAATTTAGAGAAGCTAGTATAATTTGAGTGAGAAAATTATGTTTGGGAAAGAGGTTTTTAAAGCTAATTATTTTTGAAACTAGAAAATATGTACAAGTGGCACCAAAAACAAAAGTAAAAAAAAAATTTTATATATATACACATATATATTAATTGTCTATTGTCTATATAATGAATTACCTCAAAACTTAGTAACTTATGGGAGTGCCTGGGTGGCTCAGTTGGTTAGCGTCTGACTCTTGGTTTTGGCTCAGGTCATGATCTCAGGGTTATCAGATTTGAGTCCTGCATTGGGCTCTGAGCTCAGTGTGGAGTCAGCCTAAGATTTTCTTCCTCTTTCTGCTCCTCCCCCGAGTTATGTGCTCGTTGTCTAAAATAAATAAATAAAATTATAAAAAGAGCAACTTAGGGGCACCTGGGTGGCTCAGTGGGTTAAAGCCTCTGCCTTTGGCTTAGGTCATGATCTCAGGGTCCTGGGATCTAGCCCTGAATTGGGCTCTCTGCCTGCTTCCCCCTCTCTCTGCCTGCCTCTCTGCCTACTTTTGATCTCTCTCTCTGTCAAATAAATAAATAAAATCTTTAAAAAAAAAAGAGCAACTTAGTAACTTAGGGGGCGCCTGGGTAGCTCAGTTGGTAGAACACGCAGCTGCTGCTCACGTTGGGTGTAGAGATAACTAAAAAACATAAATAAACTTTAAAAAAAAACCTTTGTGATTTAAAATGATAATAAATATTATATAGTTTGTGTGGGCCAGAAATCTAGGAGTAGCTTAGTTGCACGGTTCTGGTTTAGGTTGCATGAGATTGTATTCACGCTTTTGGTTGAAGATATAGTCATCCAAAGGCTTGACTGTGGCATAAAGAATTACTTCTAATGAGACTCACTCCAATGGCTGTTGGTAGGTCTCTCAGTTCCTTACCAGATTTTGACAGTATATCTTAGTTCTTCACTTTGTAGACTTTTTAAGGCTGCCTAAGTGTCTTCATGACAAGGCAACTAGCTTTTGTCAGTGATGAGACATACATGCACACGCGCGCACACACACACACACGGAGGCCTCAGTATTTCTTATGACCTAGCCTCATAAGTCACCTACATTTTTACCACTTTTTTTTTTTTTTTTGTGGTTTCATGGTTTTATTAACACAAATATGACGTGCATGAGAAGCTGTCTATTCATTTTCTTCGCTGCGCAGCCTGGTGTTGGGATTGGTGACTCTGATTGCCAGTTGGGCTGCTCTTTCCACAGTAGCTTTGCGGTTCTTGGAGGAGACATTGTGAGCAATCTCTGCACAGTAAGATTTGTTGCATATCAGCAGCACTTCAAGCTACTTGACGTTGTGGACTAGGAACTTCCGGAAGCCACTGGGCAACATGTGCTTTGTCTTCTTGTTGCTCCCATAACTAATGTTGGGCATCAAGATCTGGCCCTTGAATCTTCTGCGCACCCTATTGTCAATGCCTTTGGGTTTCCGCCAGTTGCGCTTAATTTTGACATATCGGTCTGACTGGTGCCGGATGAACTTCTTGGTCCTCTTTTTAACGATCTTGGGCTTCACCAAAGGTCTGAGGGCAGCCATGATGCCCAGTAACAGATGGCCGCCACCTCCGCAGGCAGCGCCGAGAAGAGAGGGGACGGTCACCACTTTCTGTTTAGTAGAAGTGAGTCACCATATACAGCCTACCTTATAGAGTGAGAAATTAGGCCCCACCTTTTGGAGAGAGAACTATCAAAGATTTTGTGGACCTATCTTAAAACGATCACAAAAAGTATGCTTCCCTCTCGCCTTGTTCCTCTCTCCAGTCAGTTGCTGAATCAAGAGTCAACTATTGTTATGAGAAGGAAAAATATCTATAATATTCTCTTAGAAGCAAATAGCTCAGTAATCAGCTTTAAATATTTTACATGTAGTGTCTTTGGTGAGTTAGCTTAGAATATAGTGTTAATGAGGCCAGGGTCTTAAGGGCTTGAGTTCAAACTAGTTAATGTTGCTGTGCTTGCTGAATCTAAAAGGTACCCTGTACGCCAAGTAGCCATTATGCAAATGTTCATTACTAGTGTTGCTGGAAAGGGAGTTCTGGGGAAAAGTGAGTTAGTGGAATGACTGGCTCAGTGCAAATTCATGATAAAAGCTGGGGAACTAACATAATTGACTAAAGATGAGTAGGTAGCATGATCATCATGCTTAAGATGATGATCTTTAAGATTAAGCACGATCATCATGCTTAATCATCTGATTAAGAGAGCACATTAATGAACTCTTTATTTGTGTATGAGGAAAAGGACTCTAGAAGGTGTGATTTACTAGTGAAGTTATAATTCTGGGACTTTGTGGCTCAGGTAGTATAAGTTCCAGCCTGAGCATTTCTTTCTGTACCATAATCTTTTTTTTTTTTTTTTTTTACAATTTATCTATTTATTGGAGAAAGAGAAAGAGCGTGAGCCAGGGGAAGGGCAGAGGGTGAGAGAGAATCCTCAAACAAACTCCCCACGGAGCACAGAGCACAACACAGGGCTCCATTCCAGGTTCCTGAGATCGTGACCTGAACAGAAATCAAGAGCTGGATGTCAACTGACTGAGCCATCCAGGCGCCCCTCTACCATATTCTGTGCACAGATTAAGACAGTTTTTTCCAAAGAGCATAAGCACAAAAAATGAAGCCAGATACAGAAGAATCACATAGTATGTTTCCATTCATTTAAAGTTCAAAACCAGGCAAAATTCAGCCATGTTGTTTAGAGATGTGTGGCAGTATTACTATCTGTCCATCAAAATCTGTTCTTTCCTTCCATAATAGTAGTTATAGTAGGCACATGACTGCCCAACTACATGTCACTTCCCAGCCTTCTTTGTGGTTAGGTTTGCACACATGGGACACAGTTTTCTTCCCTAGTATGGAATAGAATTGTTGTGCTGCTTCTGCACCTGGTTCCTTTTTTTTTTTTTTTTTTTTAAGATTTTATTTATTTGTTTGTCAGAGAGAAAAAGAGCAAGAGCAGGCAGAGGGAGAAGCAGGCTCTCTGCTGAGTGAGAACTCGATGTGGGATTTGATCCCAGGATCCTGGGATCATGGCCTGAGCCGAAGGCAGATGCTTACCTGACTCTTCACCTGGCTGGTGCCCTTGTCTTCTTCCGTGGGCTAGGGTGGCAGTCATCAAAGCAGTATTGGAAGTCATGCGAGCTTCTTTTTATTTATTTATTTGTTTGTTTGTTTATTTGACAGAGAGAGAGAGATCACAAGTAGGCAGAGAGGCAGGCAGCGAGAGAGGGGGAAACAGGCTCCCTGGTGAGCAGAGAGCCCGATGCGGGGCTCAATCCCAGGACCCCAGGATCATGACGAGCCGAAGGCAGAGGCTTTAACCCACTGAGCCACCCAAGTGCCCCTCAGCCCAAGTTTCTTGATAGTGTTGACCTTTGGAAAACCGCAGTGTCTGCTTCTAAATCTCATCTTTTTAAGATACTCTGCCGTTTAGTTGTTAGAGAGTTTAGAGGAGTATGAGGAATCCATCAAATGAGAACATCTAATCCAACTCCTTGGTCTTAAACTCAGGAAACCAAGGCCTGAAAATGTAAGATTTGTTTGGGATCATGAAACCAGATGGTGGACTTACTTTAGCCATCACTGCTTTGCCAAGTTTTCTAGTGAAATACTTCAAATAGAAGTTTTTTGTGTTGTATGAGAGCGTGTTGCAAATTTGAAATTTGTTGTGAGGTTTCCTATTTTGTTCTTTAAATGTAAGTAAATATTTCATTTTCACCTTTTTACATACCAGCCAATATTTCTTGGTTTAACTTTTTATTTGGAACTAACTTTAGATTTTCAGAGCAGTTGGAAGGAACATCCGTCATTTGAATTGTTGTTCTGGTATAAATAATGCTTCCATTTTCTCCAGCTTCTCTTGAGACTTTGTCTTTAATTTTCAGCACTTTGATTATATATTACCTGAGCTAGAATTTCATTGGGTTTATCCTGTTTGGGGTTCACTGAACTTCTTGAATCCTTAAGTTTATATCTTTTATTAGAGAAGTTTTCCTCAAATTTCTTCAAGTCATTTCTCAGCATTGTGCTGTTTCTTCTCTCCCTTTGGCTCTGTCCTTAATTCAGTTTTCAGAGTTTCTGAACTGCTGCTTGGGGTCACATCCACATTTGTGTACCTCAAAGGTGAGCCCAGGAGTTCATATACAACTTTAGGGGGGTCATTTTCCAGAGCTCCTTCCTCTTTGCTATTTCTTAGGGCTTTACTTTACCTGCCCTGTTGGGCACTTCCTGCAAGGGCACCCACACTGCAGGACTCCCAGTGGGCCAGGGAGACCTAAAATTCAACAGGTTTCACCTTGGGATTGCAGATCTTCCAATCAGAGAAGGAAATCACACCCCTCAGAGTTTTAGGTGCCCATGTCCCCACTCCTGGGGGCTAGAACTTAAGATAATGAAAACGGGGGAAGGAATGAGTAATTCTTCCACTCTCTGAGTGTTAGGAGACCCCTTTTCTACTCCTTAAGATGGAATGTGAGGGCTTTTCCTAGAGCTCTCTGTCTACACCAGCACCTGCCTCTGGATGTGGGGCTTTCTTGAGTCCTGGGCTGGAAGATTCACAGGAGGAAACAATGAGAAACTTGCCATTGCTTGGGTGATATTTCAGATTGTGTTCTTCTTCCCTAGTCTGCCTGCTACTGTTTACTTTTCTGCATCCTTGTATAGCTGCCCCATGCATTCTGTCCAGGTCTTATAGGTGCATTTAGTGGGAAAGACAGGGTGGAGTGCACCTTCTCCATCTTACTCAGAACCAGAACCTTAATGGTGTCTTTGATTACTTCATTTTAATATAGTCCAATTGAACAGTCTAAATTTACCTTTATTATTTTCTAGAAGCTTTATTGTTTTGTCTTTCAATTTATATTCACAGTCTGTATGATTCTTTTTGTCTATCATTGTGGGCTCATGGGCTTCTATACATTTGTTTTGACTCATTATAGCCATTACTTTTTTTGTTGCTCATTTTGTCCCATTTCAGCTAGTGGGAGCTCTTTACATTGGCTTTTGTCCTTCCAACATGATCCCAGGAGTTTATGACAGCATTCTGGATTTTCCATTAAGTTCTGGCACAACAAGATGTCCTAAGCTTGTCTTTTCATTGTCTGACTCAGACCAGGAATAGACTCTTTTTCTAAGGACTCCTGGTTCATTTTAATGAAAAACGATATTTAGAGATTATATTTTGGACAGTGGAGGAACTCATTGCTACAGGGTTGTCCTTGGCTTTTTTTTTTTTAGCAACTTTTTAAAATTATAAAAACAATCCATTTTCTTTACAGAACATTTGGGTGTATAAATAGAAGGAAATTAGAATTATCCATAATTTTCCACTTAGAACCTTGGCTTTGAGATTGTAAACTTTTTAATTAGAACTGTTACACATTCTATATGTATTCAAATATACACATGAATATTTATTAGAACTTTCTCATTCTCCTCTTTTTTTTTTTTTTTTTTAAGTAGTCTCCATGCCTACCATGGAGCCCAATGTGGGGTTTGAACTCACAATCCTGAGATCAAAACTTGAGCTGAGATCAATAGTAGGACACTCAACCAACTAATCCACCCAGGCGCCCCTCATTTTTTTTTCTTTTTTTTTGGTTTTACTTTCAGATCAGAGATTGAATGTCTAGCAAACACTCCAAAATTAATAAAACAGCATGTTATTTCATATATAAATAACTTATCCAAAACACAGTGAGAGTGGTGGTGGATAGATTTAAGAGTTTTCTCTATAATAAAATATAAAGAAATAAGAGGCCAAGAAAGAAGAGACTCAGAGAATTATGTATCCATTGATACAACATCTGTTTCATGTAAACTTTTAAAAAGACTGTTAGGCAATTTGAAAACGTAACTATTATGAAGTCCCATTTTTACATAATTTAGCCAACTTTGTAGTAAGTGATACTGTTAACCAGGGTAGGGAATATAGAAGCCATTGACATGTTCAGGGAGAATAATGAGATTTTAAAAAATACCAGTTTTATTGAGATATAATTTAGATCCCAAAACATTCAACCTTTAACAGTGTACAATTCAGTGTTTTCGAGTATATTCAGAGAGGTATGCAGCCATCACCACAGTCTAATTTTAGAACGTCTTCATCACCATAAAACAGGACCCCATACCCATTAGCATCATTCTCCATTCCCCATTCCCACAGCACCTGGCAACCACAAATCTCCTTTCTGTCCTTATGGATTTTTCTATTCTGAACAGTTCGTATAAGTGGAATCATATATACTTGGGCTTCTGTGGCTGGCTTCTTACACTTAGCATAACGTTTTCAAGGCTCATCCATGTTGTAGTAGGTATCAGTACTTCATTTCTTTTTATGGCCAAACAGTGTTCCATTGTGTAGATAATGCTTTCTTTTGTTTATGCATTCATCAGTTGATGGGCATTTTGGTTGTTTCTATCTTTTGGCTGTTATGAATAATGCTACTATGAACAAACATTTGTGTATAAGTTTTTGTGTGGACATGTGTTTTCAGTTCTCTTGGATATAGGTGTAAGAGTGGAATTGCTGGATCATATGGTGGGTCTCTGTTTAAACTTTTGAGGAACTACCAAACTGTTTTCCAAAGTGGCTGCACCGTTTTATAATCACTCCAGCAGTGTTTGTTTACATCTTTGTCAATGCTTATTAGTGTTTGTCTTTTTTGATTATTGTCATCCTAGTGGATGTGAACTGGTATCTCATTGTGGTTTTGATTTGCGTCTTTCTCGTAACTAATGAGATTGAGCATCTTTTCATGTATTTGCTGGCCTTTTATATATCTTCTGTGAAGTTACATCTATTCAGATTCTTTGCCCATTTTTTAATTGTGCTATTTGTCTTTATTGCTGAATTGTAACAGTTCTTTATTCTGGATTCAAGTCTCTTAATATGTTTATGATTTGCAACTATTCTCTCCTATCTTGTGAGTCATCTGTTTACTTTCTTGATGGTATCCGTTGAAGCACGACATTTTTTTTACTTTTGATGAAGTCAATTTTTCTTTTTTTTTTTAAACATTTTATTTATTTGACAGAGAGAAACACAGCGAGAGAGGGAGCACAAGCAGAGGGAATGGTAGCGGGAGAAGCAGGCTTCCTGCCGAGCAGGGAGCCCGATGCGGGGCTCGATCCCAGGACCCCGGGATCATGACCTGGGCTGAAGGCAGACACTTAACGACTGAGCCACCCAGGCGCCCCGATGAAGTCCATTTTTCTATATTTTCTTTTTTGTCATTTTATTTTTAAAGGTTTTTATTTATTTATTTGAGACAGTGAGAGTGTGAGAGAGAGAACATGAGCAGGGGGTGGGGGTGTGGGCTGAGGGAGAAGCAGACTCCCCACTGAGCAGGGAGCCCGATTCTGGACTCGATCCCAAGGCCTGGGAACTCTGACTTTAGCCGAAGGCAAATGCTTCACTGACTGGCATCCCATGTCACTTTTACTTTTTGTGTTGATACCCAAGAAACCTTTGCCTAACTTAAGACCACAATATCTATTCCACTGTTTTCTTCTAGGAGTTTTACAGTTTTAGTTCTTACATTTAGATCTGCAATCCATTTTAAATTAATTTTTTTTATATGGTATGAGGTTAGGGATCTGACTTTATTCTTCTGGCTGCAGCTATTCAGTTTTTCAGTACCATTTGTTGACAAGAGTGTTCTTTCTCCATTGAGTTACCTTGGCACCCTGCTCATAAGTCAAATGTCCATAAATGTAGGAGTTTATTTATGAACTCTGTTCCATTGCTCTATGTCTATTTTTATGTCAGTACTGTACTTTTTTTTTTTTTAAGTAATCTCTACACCCAGTGTGGGGCTTGAACTCATGACCCCAAGATCAAAAATCAAATACTATACCAACTTAGCCAGCCAGATGCCCTAAGTACTATACTATATATGCCAACTCCATATTTTGAGTTTTGAAATTAGGGAATATGAGTCCTCCAATTTTGTTTTTTTAAAAATTGTTTTGTCTATTCTGAGTCTACTGTAGTTCTCTATATGAATTTTAGGATCAGTTTGTCAGTTTCTGCCATGAAGGCAGCTGGAATTTTGATAGGGATTACATTGTGGTAAATCAATTTCGGGAGTTTTGCCATCTTAACAGTATTAAATCTTCTAACCCATGAACCCTGAATGTTGTCCATTTATTTAGGTCTGCAACTTCTTTCAAGTATGTTTTGTAATTTCACCGTACTATTTTCATTTTATTCTTTTTGATGTTATCTTAGATGTAGTAAATTTCCTAATTTTATTTTGAATTGTTTAGTCCTTATGCATGGAAATACAGTTGATTTTTAAAAAATTTTTGTATCTGGGGTGCCTGGGTGGTTGAGTTGGTTAAGCGTCTGACTCTTGATTTCTGCTCAAGTCATGATCTCAGTGTCTTGGGATAAAGCCCAGTACTGGGCTCTGTGCTCAGCAAGGAGTCTGCTTGAGGACTTCTCTCCCTCTGCCCTTTCCCTTCCCCACTTGTGTGTTTTCTCTCTCTCTTTCTCTCAAATAAAAATAAATGAATTTATTTTTTTTAATGGATTTATTTATTTGAAAGAGAGACAGAGATGGAACATGGGAGGCGGAGACAGAGGGAGAGGGACAAAAAGACCCCCTGCTGAGCAGGAAGCCTGATGTGGGCCTCAATCCCAGGACCCTGGGATCTTGACCTGAGCTGAAGGCAGACGCTTAACCGACTGAGTCACTCAGGCACCCCCAAAATAAATAAATCTTAAATATTAAAAAAAAAAAATTTGTGGGGCACCTGGGTGGCTCAGTGGGTTAAAGCCTCTGCCTTCCGCTCAGGTCATGTTCCTGGGGTCCTGAATCGAGCCCCGCATTGGGCTCTCTGCTCAGCAGTGAGCCTGCTTCCCCCTCTCTCGCTGCCTGCCTCTCTGCCTACTTGTGATCTCTCTGTCAAATAAATAAGTAAATAAATCTTAAAAAAAAAAATTGTGTCCTGCAACTTTGTTGTATTCATTTATTGGTTATAATTGTCTTTTTTGTGACTCACTTAGGATTTCCTGTATACAAGATCCTGTAGTTTGCAAATAAAGATAGTTTTCTTTCTTTCTAATCTGATAGTGGGAATTGAGGTGGATGGGGACATATCTTGGACATGTCTAGCAGACAATTAGATATATAAGATTAGAATCAAGGGAAGATTGGGGCAGGAGATAGAAATCTGAGGACCATATCATCATATGAAAGGGCAGTTTGGAGGCTGGAAGCTAGATTCAAGAAAATTGAGTAAATAGGAGGTGAGGTAGCAAAGATAGCTAATATAGAGGCACAAATGAGAGCAAAAGAGTCTCAAAAGGGTAAACTTACTGAAAATAGAGCTACTTTACAGCCTAGCAATCAATCGCTGTACTGGATATTTACGCTAAAGATACAAATGTAGTGATCTGAAGGGGCACACGCACCTGAATGTTTATAGCAGCAATGTCCATGATAGCCAAACTATGGAAAGAACCTAGATATCCATCAACAGATGAATGCATAAAGAAGATGTGTGTGTGTGTGTATATACACACAATGGAATGGAATTCCACACAATGGAATACTATGCAGCCATCAAAAGAAAGGAAATCTTGCCATTTGCAACGATGCGGATGGAACTAGAGGGTATCATGCTAAGCGAAATAAGTCAATCAGAGAAAGACAATCATGATCTCTCTGATATGAAGAATTTGAGAGGCAGGGTGGGGGGTCGTGGAGAGTAGGGAGGGAAAATTGAAACAAGATGGGATTGGGAGGGAGACAAACCATAAGAGACTCTTATTCTCAGGAAACAAACTGAGGTTTGCTCGGGCTAGGAGGGGAGGGATAGGCTGGCTGGGTAATGGACATTGGGGAGGGTATGTGCTACGGTGAGTGCTATGAAATGTGTAAGCCTGATGATTCACAGACCTGTACCCCTGGGGCAAATAATACATTATATGTTAATTTTTAAAAAAAGGGTAAACTTATAATTTTTCAAAATATGGTTTGTGGACCAACTGCATTTAAACCACCTGGAATAGTTGTTAAAAATATATTTCCCTGCGTTACATCCCAGATCCTGTGGATTAGACTCTCTGTGGGTGGGTGTCAGCGTCCCACATTTTAAACTGTACTCACATAATAAGTCTTGGGCACACGCATGTCAGAGAGTCATTGAACTAAAGAAATTCCATGGCTGAGACAGAGAGGGCACCGGAGAAAATGCGAATGCTTTTGTAGCTTTGACAGGAGAAATGAGGGTGGAGCTGAAGAGTGAGAAGAGAGAAGAACCAAACTCCCTGAGAAAGGTGGAGTTTGGAATATAGATGAAAGGATTGACCTCAAATAGAAGGAGATGGCTCTCCCACAGAGCTAGTGTTTGCATGCAAAGTTTTAAAGCTTCGAAGCGATCTAACCCATTTCCTCAGATCATATATGGGAAACACGTAGGTAAAAGGGCGACAAGATGCTCAGGTTCCATGATCAATCCTGTAATAATATCAGGTACAGTGCAGTTTTCTCTCTTCCCAGCTTATTGCTGTTTGTACAACCTCCTACTAGTGCTGCTCCCGTTCATTTTTGTGTAGTCTGGTTCTAGCCATGTTTGAATCAAGAACCTATCTTCTGTCTTAATGTGCTGTCTTGTTCACTGTATCTCAGCCTTAGAAAGATTTCTAATGGGGAGGGAAGGTACAGAAAGAAAGAAACTGTTGTATGCTCATGTGAGCTTTTGCCACCAAGATTGGGATAGTTGATTGAAGTATCAGCCATAAGCTTTTCCTTACAAGGAACAGGAAAATGGAGCAATGTGTACAGAACTACTGTGCTCCCTTACTAACTCATTTCTTCCTTCTAGAATGGACCGATCACAATAGTGGCTGTCGTTTATTCAGTACTCGTTTTGTTACCTAAAAGTATGCTCAGTACCTTAAATTAATTATGCTAATTTTTAAATAAGAAAACCCTAAAGATAAGTATTATTAAGATCCAAACTGTATAAATGAAGAAAGTCAACGTCAGCTATTATATTAAGTAGTTCAAAGAAAAAGTAAATGGCAGAACCAGGATTCAAACTCAGGTTTGCATGTCTGGCCTCGAAGTCTGTGATCTTAATGATGTGCCAGATTGCCTTTCTCTGTGTACATGGACATAGGACTGTATTGGAAGAAGAATTAACTATGGCATCCAAAATAAAAGCTTGCTCCCTGGCCCCAAATCCACAGTACCCCATTGTAAAACTTCAGTGATGGATAACAGAACTGAGATCTGATTTTATGATCCTTGTATTGCTGGGTAACTTAAATCTGTAAACAGGGTTGCTGAATATTGACACACAATACTTTCTTCTTCCTTCTAAGAGTCTCATATACTTGAATGGTGACTTCTGAATGCTGACTTCTAAAGTTTTGTTTTCTTTTAGAAAAACCATGCCAGATGGATCATCTGGATCGAATCCTTCTGTCTGGCATCTATAATGTACGCAAGGGAAAGACCCAGCTGCATAAGTGGGCTGAACGCCTAGTTGTTCTTTGTGGGACCTGCCTCATCGTTTCCTCGGTGAAGGATTGTCAGACTGGAAAGATGCACATTTTGCCTCTGGTTGGGGGAAAGGTAAGACTCATAAAAATGAATTGTTCTTCATTTGTTTGATCTTCTTAATTAAAATCACATTTAATTTTTGCCACTTTCCCCACATCTTTTTAAAGAAGCCAATATGAGCGTTATTAAAGATTGCATTACAGAGTTTGCTTTTTTAGAGTTCTCAGTTTAAACCAGAAGAAACCTACTTAGGCAAAATTTTTTTTCTTAAGATTCATTTATTTGAGAGAGAAAGAGTGTGTGCAAGTGGGGAGAGGGGCAAAGGGAGAGGGAGAAGAGCAGCAGACTCCCTGCTGAGCTTGGAACCTAACGCTGGGCTCCATCTCAGGATCTCATGATCTCACAACCTCACGACCCATGAGATAATGACCTGGGCTGAAACTGAATCAGATGCTTAACCAGCTGAAACACCCAGGCACCCCAGCTTTACTCAGGCTAATTTAAGCATAAAACAGGTTTCTTTACATCACAGGTTCTCTGGGAGATCCAAAGCCTGTCCATAACCCAAATTCTGCTACAAAACCCATTTGTTGATGATATCTCTGCCTCCACTGCTAGGCCCGCATAACACCCGGGCAGACGGAGAATGCTGCCCCTAGCAGTCTCCTGCCACATCCATCCCCCAAACAGATTCTTTCAGCTCCTCCTTTTTCCCCTTTTAACTTAAATTCAGAATCGTGGGTGGTCACAAGCACCTCTCCAGCAGCAAGGTGGGTGGAGGCATACCGTTTCTGGTCTGTGCTGGAGAATTCTCTGTCCTAGGCAGGGAGTTCAGTTGCAAGGCTTTCAAACAGACTGACAGATAACTGGAAACAGGTATGTCAATATTTATATGAAGCTATACATCATTTTGTTTCTTTTATTTTCCATCTTGAATATCATAAAACAGTCCGAATTTTAGAGAACTTCCAGACAAAATGACTTGGTGCATTCATGCTTTGAGATGTCCAGTCTGGCCCAGATGCATAGCAATATTGGTAAAATAGATATATTCGAAAGGTAAATATATAAAAAGACATAGCTGGGCTATGGAATATAGAGTAGAAATGTATGTAGTGAGTGGGTCTAAATATGAGGGCCTGCTGGGCTCTGGGCCTGAAATGTTGTGGCAGCCCAGAAGTTCAGCTCCTCTAAGTATTTGGGTTTAAAAGTCCTCTGCTCATGAGAAGAACCTGGCCCGGGCTTATTCCTTGAAGCAGGAGATGAGTGGTACTCTGCTCCTGAAGGAAAGCTGGAAAGAAAAAACAAAACAAAACAAAAAATCAGCCCAAAACAGCTGTTAACCACTGACTGGAACCAAGTCTTGTTCTCATTGTGGTCCTAGAAAGGTGGAAGGAGCCATTTATGTGGCCTGTGACCAGGAAGTGAACACGACCCCACTGAATGAATGTACATACTCCAGTATCAGCCAAGGGGCAGGAACCTACCACTTGCTGATGTGAGACCTGGTTCTGGTCTTGAGGGCTGAAGGACAGAATGAAGAAAATAGGTTAAAAGAAAATGACACTCCTTCCCATTCCTGCCAAAAAAAGAGAAAAGAATACAACAAAGGAAAGGAAATTCAAAGGGAAATTGTAAGAAATAAGAAATAATGATAAGTGCAGACATTGACAAAATATGATGGTAAAGTTAATACTGATTGTAAAAAGTTGAAATTTTTTTAATATTTTAAATATGAATATAAACTCTGAAAGCTCAAACTGCCTTGAGTGATATTTAAGATATAGTGGTATGTTTGATAAGTAATGTGTGATACAGTCTTGGAATAAGAGAATAGAAATACCAAATAACTTTTAACTTTATTAGGAAAAAACCTTAAGTATGAGTGTAAAAATTTTAAGTATAGCCACTAATAGTAGAGAGGGAAAAGAAAACGTAAAACATTCTGCAGCGCTAAAAGAAGGCAGGAAAAGAGCAGGGAGAAAGGAACAAAATGATTAGTGTGGTAAATTATCACAAATTATAGTGACAGAAACATATAGAAATATATAAGTGATTATAATTGTGATACAAGTTGTCATTTAAAATCCCAGTACTTTCTGTTTATTTTATTTTTTAAGATTTTATTTACTTAATAGAGCACGAGCAGGGGAAGGGGTGGAGAGAGAGGGACAAGCAGGCTCCTGGCTGAGCAGGAAGCTCAGCATGGGGCCGAATCCCAGGACCCTGGGACCATGACCTGAGCTGAAAGCAGACGCTTAACCCACTAAACCACTCAGGCACCCCCAGTACTTGCTGTTTATAAGAGACATACCCAACACTTAGAAGGTTGAATGTGAATGGTAGGAAAATCATGCTAGTCAAATAGCAACCAAAAGAAAATTGGTGTGGTCATATTGACATCATACAAAACATTTTTATGAAAGTTTATCTGCAACAAAGGACTTACCTGTAGAATTTATAAAGAAATTTTACAACACAGCAACAGAAAGACAAATAACCTAGTAAAAACTAGACGAAGTGTTGAGCAGATCCTTTACCATTGGAGATCTACAGATGGCAAATTAAGTACATAGGATGATTCTCACCATCGTGAGTCATTAGGGAAATGCAAATCAATATCACAGATTCTGCATACCACTGGGATGACTAAAAAAAAAAGACTGATGAGTACCAAATTTAGCAAAGATGAGGAGCAACTGGAATGTTCTCACATCATTGGTGGGAGTACAGTCACTTTGGAAAACAGTTTTTCATTTCTTATAAACTGAAACATATGCATATCGACGACCCAGCATTTCTCCTAGGTATTGGGAAATGAACATCTGTCTTTACAAAGACTTTATATGAATGTTCACAGCAGCTTTACTTATAATTGTCAAAAACTAGAAACAACCCCCCC
>CM053620.1:10615781-10653704 GCA_028646535.1 Procyon lotor | reverse complement strand
TGGAATCTTTTTTATTTTTATTTTTTTAAAAGATTTTATTTATTTATTTGACAGAGATCACAAGTAGGCAGAGAGGCAGGCAGAGGGAGAGGGGGAAGCAGGCTCCCTGCTGAGCAGGAGCCCGATGTGGGGCTCGATCCCAAGACCCTGAGATCATGACCTGGGCCGAAGACAGAGGCTTAACCCGCTGAGCCACCCAGGCATCCCTGGAATCTTTTTTATTTAAAGATTTTATTTATTTGAGAGGGGAGGCATGCGCACGCATGAGGGGGGAAGAGGGAGAGGGAGAGGGACAAGCAGCCTCTCCACTGAGTTCAAAGCCCAATGTAGGGCTCCATCCCAGGACCCTGCGATCATGACCTGAGCTGAAGGCAGACACTTGACTGACAGAGCCACCCAGCTGCCCCTTATTGGGATCTTTTTGATGTGATTCTTTTTTGCTTAAAGTATTTTGTATTTTTGCCATTTGATTCAGTCTTTACTTGGCATTAGAAACCTAATGATTTACGAGTATAATTTGGAAGTTTCCAGCTGACTCACCAAGATTCAATAATTATGACATATCAAAGTGAGATGTCAGGCAAAGATGTAAGTGGTTCTGTAACTATAAAGACTTCATTTTCGGGGGCGCCTGGGTGGCTCAGTTGTTAAGCGTCTGCCTTCGGCTCGGGTCATGATCCTGGCCGGGGTCCTGGGATCGAGCCCCCTCATCGGGCTCTCTGCTCGGCGGGAGGCCTGCTTCTCCTGCTACCATTCCCTCTGCTTGTGTTCCCTCTCTCACTGTGTTTCTCTCTGTCAAATAAATAAAATCTTAAAAAAAAAAAAAAATTCGTTTTCATCATAACTATGTGAATTGGGTTGTTGGATTTGGGGGAAGAATTGCTTTGAAGAGAATTGCTATTGTGCTGTGAATCCTTACAGCCACCTCAACTGGGAATGGCTTCTTCTTTTTTCCTCAAGCCTAGGGAAAGAGGTTTCACCATGATTCACGAGAACGTGATATGAGTCCCTTACAGTGAGGGGGCATAGTGGATTGGTGTCCTGCTTCCTGACCAAGAAGTCTTGAGGACAGAGATGAGTCTGTCATCAAAGCAGCCAGGTAGCCTAAGAGCCTACCTCATGCATTGGGATTGTCATGTGCTTCTTGGGTTTGTTAGTTTGTGACCCAGATGGGTTGAGAGAGGAAAAGCCAGTGGGTAGATTGGTGGATGAGTGGGTAGATTCTCTTAGAACTTGCCTAGTAGGGCCATCTTGAGGGTCAGATAAACTTCCCTTGAGGATAGGCGGTCAGTGGACCACTGGATTCCTTCATGTACAAGGAGGGAGTAGTCAACTGCTAGAAGAGCATGCATTAACCAGGTCAAGTAATCTGTAAGTGAGACACCGTCATTGTTTGGGGTGGGGTGGGGGGGTAACCAAAAGAACCCTTAAAAGGACCATTGTGGAGAAGCATCCCTTTAAAATCTCCTAGGCCCAGAGACTCTGAAGTCAGGTTATGACTCTGCTTGTCTAGTAAGAATCTTTGGACTTCTTCCCTTTCTTTTTTTTTTTTAAGATTTTATTTATTTGACACAGAGAAAGAGATCACAAGTAGGCAGAGAGGCAGGCAGAGAGAGAGGGGGCTCTCCTGCTGAGCAGAGAGCCCAATGCGGGGCTCCATCCCAGGACCCTGAGATCATGACCTGAGCTGAAGGTAGAGGCTTTAACCCATTGAGCCACCGAGGCGCCTGGACTTCTTCCCTTTCTAATTCAGCCCTTGAGGGGGTAAAAAATGGCATCTAGCCTAGTGCTTAGTAAGAAATGAGAGGAGTCCAAAGAGCAGACCGCAACATCCTTTGTAGGCAGGCAGCTACCTTCATTTTGCCCCAGTGTAGGTGGAAAGGATTGGAACTGCCTTACCTTTGCAATGGAGACTTTGGTGCTTATCATGTGGTCGAGAGACTCCTGTTCTGAAACACAGCATGCAGCCCTGCATCACAGCGAGTTGTACTTGGTGTTGCTATGTGTGGAATGCTCCTCACCTAGGAGGTTTCCACACCTGGACCCCCTTAGGGTCTTTGCTCACGTGTTACCTCAGTAAGGAACCTTCCCTGACTGCCCTTTCATAATTCAGATCACTCACCCTGTTTGCCAAGTTTTATTGAGATATGATTTATATACCATACAATTTGCCCGTTTAAAGTGTACAATTCAGTAGCTTTTGGTATATTCACAGAGTTTTGTGACCATCACCACAATCAATTTTAGAATACTTTCGTGACGCTGAAGGGAAACACTGCACTCCTTAGCCGTCATCTCCCCTATTCTTCCCACAGCCCTGGGCACCCACTCATCTACTTTCTGTCTGCACAGATCTGCTGACTCTGGACATTTCATATAAATGGAATCATATAATATACGGTTCTTGGTGACTGTCTTTTACTTCACATGACCTTTTCAAAGTTCATATGTGTTGTAGTGTGCATCAATATCTTCTGTTGATGGCTAAATAATATTCCATTGTTTGAATATGCCATATTTTGTTTATATATTTACCTGTTGTTGGATGGACATTTGGGTTGTTTCCCCTTTGAGGCTATTAGGAATAATGCTGCTCTAATTCATGTACAAGTTTTTGTGTGGATGTATGTTTTCGGTTCTTTTGAGTATGTATCTAGGAGTGGAATGGCTGAGTCTCATGGTGACTCTATGTTTAGCCTTTTGAGAAATTGCCAGCCTGTTTTCCAAAGTGGCCACACCATTTTACATTCCCATTGCAGTGTATGAGGGATCCAGCTTCTCCATGTACCTTGCTAATACCTGCCATCCAACTCTTGTTTTCTTTTCAATTTTAGCCATACTAGCAGGTGTGACGTGGTATCTTTCAGTTTTGATTTGCATTTATCTAGTAACTAATGATGTTGAACATCATTTCATGTCGTGACTGGCCATTTTTCAATCTTCTTTGGAGAAATGTCTATTCAGATCTTCTGCCTATTTTAGAAAATTAAGTTCTGTCTTGTTATTGTCCTTTGCTCTCTAACTAGGATTTTTTTTTTCTTGGTTCTGGTTTTCACCCCTCCTCCTCTTCAGGTGGAAGAAGTGAAGCGACGGCAGCACTCCCTTGCATTCAGCTCAGCCGGAGCCCAAGCTCAGACATATCATGTCAGCTTTGAGACGTTGGCCGAGTGCCAGAGATGGCAGCGACAAGCGTCCAAGGTGATAAGCTGTTGGACGTCCTGATGTGGGGATAAGACTTGAAAGCCCATGAGAGATGTAATTTGAAACTGAACTCGCTCCCAAGGGAGTGAATTAAAATTTTTATGTATCTTACTTTAGGCTCCTCTAAGTATATAATGAATGGAAGAATGAAATTCCAATGGGTCCTTAACTTATTATTTGTATTTATATAGTAGAAAAAGCTTTCAAAAGTGTTTGCAGGTGCATTTACCTTTCCACCATCTCTTGAGAAGAATATGGCCTTGAAGGAATTAAGACACAGTGAGATTCAGATAACTGTCCCTCAACCACTATAGTCAGTGAAAGATGGTGCCATTTCCTAATTCCTAGCCTAGTGCTTCTTGGTCTTGTATATATATAGCACAGCTGTGATGAACCACTTTAAATTTGAACTTAGTATGGAATGTGACCTGTGCTCCTGTCACAAAGTATTGTTCCTATATGCTGAGGATAATTAGCTTTTCAGCATAATTTCTGCTTTTTTAGTCTTTAAAGATGAAGTGCTCTAAAATTGTGTTGCAGTTTCTGAATTCTCTTGTTCTTCTAGCTATCTGCAGAATTTTAGCACATATTTCTTTTTGGAGCTAAATAGTTGCATAAAGGATGGTTTTGGTATAATGAGATGCCGTAAAACATGAAGGACTTTTCCAGTGGCATTTTGTTTGGTTTTTAGACCAATTTTCACAACCCATCTTTTACTAGCAATCTATTATAGAAGTATAAACTTGTTTTGGTTTTATTGAATTTTCTGTACATACTTTGTAGTGGTAATAAAATCTCTTCTGAATAAAACTAGTTTCAGTTTTAAGTAGTTATTCCATTCTTTTGACCTTATAAAGAGAAGTTAATATTTTTTGAGCACCTTTTGTGTACTAAGTAGTGTGCTCTGTACTGAGTTATTTAATTTTATCCTCACAACAGATGAAGAAACTGCACTGGTAAACAGCAAAGCCTGTGTGGATACAAAAGGCCATGGCTTTCAATATCACACTGCCCATTAGAGTTTTGTATAGTTATTTTGGATCATCTCAACTTCTTGGATGAAATGTTAACTTTCAGTCTTTACGATTTGTATTTTTTTACTTTTTACTTTAGACACTTTAAAACTTATACTGTTATATGTTTCAAGCAGCTTATGGTTTTAGGAAAAAGCAAAAAAGGAACTGGTCTTTATAAATAAGTAATTGGATCTCATTACCTTTTTCTCCTTCGCATTTTTAAAATTAGCGCCTTTTTATTGCAAATGATTCCTTCCTGTGCTGGGTGAGAGACATTTGGTGCTAGTTCAGATGGCTCTTCTCCTTGACCCTGTTCAGGTGGTGTCCCAGCGAATCAGCACTGTTGACCTGTCATGTTACAGCCTTGAGGAGGTTCCTGAGCATCTCTTCTACAGTCAAGATATCACCTACCTCAATTTGCGACACAACTTCATGCAGTTGGAAAGACCTGGGGGCCTTGACACTCTCTATAGGTATGTGAGGAATGGGTTTCCCGACTAACTTATTCAAACCAAATCGTGATCACCATCTTAGTCATCTGTATCTGGAAGTGAACATGCTTACCATCGTATATATATTTGAAAATTTTCCTTCCATTTTGAAGAGGAAGTAGAATTTTTTTTTTTTTTTTTTTTTAAGATTTTATTTATTTGACAGAGAGAAACACAGCGAGAGAGGGAACACAAGCAGAGGGAATGGTAGCGGGAGAAGCAGGCTTCCCGCCGAGCAAGGAGCCCGATGCGGGGCTCGATCCCAGGACCCTGGGATCTGACCTGGGCCGAAGGCAGATGCTTAACAACTGAGCCACCCAGGCGCCCCGGAAGTAGAATTTTTTATTCATACAGTTTTCTAACCCAACACTCCCCTCCCCCCGCCTTACCCTTCCATGAAACAGAAGATAGATGCACATTATATGCAGATAATGTATATATTATACATTATATAACAGATGCTCTGTTATAGAGGCAATGTTGAGCTGCCATTGATCTGGATAATCTTATTACCTGAGTCACTGACAGTGATGCATGGTCTGCAGCCAGGGTCAATTGGGAGATTGGGTATATGGCGAGTTTTTGAATTATAAGTATCAAACTTAAATAGCTTTAAGGAAATAGGCCTAATTTCAAGAATTCCACTCTCAAGTTGTGGCTTTTATCTTTCCTGTGTACCTGCTAATGCTAGCTTCTAAGCATTTTGACAGCTGTGAAACCTCTCTCTTCTGATAAAGGAATCATTTCACTCCTAAGGGACTATGGCCCATATATTTTCCAATTTCTTTGTTAGAATATAGTCCCCCTTCCAAACCTGCACCCTTTCAAAGTGGAAGTGAATAAATATCTAGTATAAGTAATTGTGTGGGCTTCTTGTGAACAGGGGAGAAACTGGAAATTAAAGCATTCAAACTAAGTGGTGATTAAAAAAATAATACACGTTGTGGGGCACCTGTGTGGCTTAGTTGGTTAATGTCTGACTTTAGCTTAGGTCATGATCACAGGGACCTGAGATTGAGCCCTGTATCAGGCTCTGCGCTCAGTGGGGAATCCTTTTCCTCTTCCTTTGCCCCTCCCCTGCTCATGCTTTCTCTTGCTTGCTCTCTCTCTCAAATAAATGAATAAAATCTTAAAAAAAAGATAATATACTTTGAAATTGTATATTTTATTTTAATTAATATTTATAGAATAATTTTGAGAAAGCACTGTGATTTGTAACTGTGATTTTTATCCCATATGATGTGTTACAAAGCTTTTTGGGTATAAGCAAGCCTCTATCTAGTAATGAGATAATTTTAATTAGTGTGTAAAAACAACAGAAGTGATAATTTTAAGGAAGTGGGTTTCTAGCAATTTCTTCTCAGTCACTGTGAAAATAGGGTTAATGTGGTTTGAGAGCTGCATTAGGAATCCTGAAGTCAAGGCACCAAGCCAAAGGAAGAATCAGTACTCAAGGTCAGGACAATTGGAAATCAAAAGTTGAAAATTTGAAAGAGGAGCATTAAAGTAGAGTACCAGACTCCAATGTAGAAGCAGGTGATACAGATCATCATTGTGGAGAGCACCGCTTCAGGCTTACCCTCTTGCAGTAATAAAATTATTAGTCTAATCCTCCTGAATAGAATTGCCAGAGTGATGCCTGTGGATCCAGTGTGTGAGGATGCTGTCTCTAGATAAGACAGTATAGATACTTGCACTTCTAGGAACAAGACAGAAGCACTGAAAATTACTGTCAGATCGTATTGCAGTAGGACTCCATATCACATACATATTTGTAAGTTCTAAGTGGCCCATTCATTTCAAGTGTCACTTGAGTCAATATAATTTCAACATGTAGAAAGTTGCTTTTATAATGGGATTTGATGTGCATTTTTGTTAGTTCTTCCTGTGTCCATGAGTTGATGAATTGTTACAAGGTTTTTTATATTGTATATAGAAATTTGATAAAGGAAGAGATTTCAAGCATATCAGTATGACTTGGTATAAAATACTTAACACCAGCGTGGGCTTTTCAAGATTTCGTACCTTTTTAAGGAGAAGAGAAAGGAACTCCCACTGCCCTAGACCTGATTTCCTTGTTAGTATGGAACTGGGGTTAGGCATCTTAGCGTTCTGGGCTGTGCACGATGTTTGGCATCTAGTGAGTGCTCAGTAGATATTTATGGAACAAATGCTGCTACCATGGACATTTAAAACAGATGGCTTTTTCATTCATTACAGTAATGTGTATGTTTGCTTTTTAGATTTTCTCAGCTGAAGGGCCTAAACTTGTCTCATAATAAACTTGGGTTGTTTCCTGTATTATTATGTGAGATTTCTACCCTGACTGAGCTCAACCTCTCCTGTAATGGATTTCATGACCTGCCGAGTCAGATTGGCAGTCTGCTAAAGTAAGTATCTGACTTTTGCTAGACTCGTTTTGTACTGGCAGCATAAGGAGCTTGTTTGGCATTTGGAGTGAAGGTAGTTGCATGAGCTCTGGCAGTGAAGTAAATCATGTAACTATGAGATTCTAGATAGCAGCTGTTACTAGCTTGCAGGGGCTACTAGTTAGCCCCTCAACAGCAGAAGCTCTGAAGATTTTTGATGTTGGAGGGACCATCCAAGGAGTTATGTGTGTCATTGAGTCTCTATAGATAGGGTATTTTATTGTTATTGGATTCATAATAAATTAGTGATACACGTCAGAATATATCCCTCTAGTTCTGTCCATTCCAGTTAAAACTTTTCATAAAGTCTGTTTTGTTTTGTTTTTTTTTTACTACAGTCTTCAAACCCTCTGTCTTGATGGTAACTTTCTGACGACTTTACCAGAAGAATTGGGAAATCTGCATCAGCTTTCTTCCCTGGGAATTTCCTTTAACAACTTTAGTCAAATTCCAGAGGTTTATGAGAAACTCACTATGTTAGATAAAGTGGTTATGGCAGGAAATCGCCTGGAAGTTCTAAAGCTTGGGGTGCTGAGCAGGATGAGCCATATCAGACACGTGGATTTAAGGTGAGGCCATTCTTCAGATGGACCTCTGATGGTCTCTTGTGTTTTCTCTTTACGAAGACTTCTCTGAAACATCAGAATTTTAGAACAGTGTATAATGTCCAAACTATAGTAATGCTTCATTTTTCACTTAATAGCAGAGATTATGAGTGAGGTGGGCGTACCACACAATAGAGACTTTCACAGTACCTTTGACACAGGTTGTTCTGACTTATCCTCCCAGCAGCCTTTTATAGAATGCTCATTCTTCATGTCCTTGTCAATGTTGGATTTTAGCAGTCTTTTTCTTTATTGTCAGTGTAGTAGGAGAAAATAGTACTTCATTGTTTTAGGCAGCATTTATTTATGAGTGAGGTTTAATATGCTAACTGGTAGTTTGTATTTTTCCTTACACTTGAACATTTTTCTGTTGAATCATTGGGTTTCTTCTTGATATCCGTTGTATTACAATTAAAACGTTAAAGGTTTTCCTGTGAATTTTGTAGGCTTTATTTTCTAGTTATAATCTTTTCCTAAAGGAAGCTGGTAAAAGACACACATAAAAGACACACATGCATAGTGTAAAATTACTTTCATTTACACCAAGCCATTGATGTTCCTTGTAAAGAAATAGTAACAGAAAAATTTATTGAAATACAGGGGAATGAGAACATGCCTGTGTGTTCTCTATAAGTATAGAAGAGAACTAAGAAGCCATTTTCTATAATTCGCCCTTGAACTATTCCATATAGATACAGATTATTTTCCTCTCCCTTAATTAATGTAGTGTGAATCTTAGCACAAGAAAGAGTAGGCAGAGCCCCGGGAGGAAGTATGGCTGCTTCCTCTTGTTCTCTACATGGTACACCACGACTGCTTTGCTACTCACTAACCTGAAAGGTTATGTTCATCTTCTTGTTCCTTTGGCCTGCTTCTTCATCCCTGCCTAACTTTACTATAAGTTTTTAATGATTTGTAAACATGGTCCCTTTTCCTTTTTCTTTATTTAACTTGTATATGTATTTGCAAGTAGTGTGGATTGTCTGTTTATAAACAGAGAATTCAGGGTACAGCTGTCTGTGATTATTTACTTAGTACTTTGCAAAATGAAACAAGTAGTGAACTTTTTGAGTTGTTTAAGAAAGAAAGTGATCATACTTCTCATTTTTATTTTGGTAAGCACATTTAGTAGAATTTATTTCTAATGATTTCCTTATTTCTGAATATTTAAGGATGAACCATTTGAAAACTGTGGTTACTGAAAATCCGGAGGGAAATAAGTACATCACCCATATGGATCTGCGGGACAATCAACTGGCTGACTTAGATCTTAGCTCCTTATGTAGCTTGGAGCAGCTGCACTGTGAACGGAACCAGCTGCGAGAGCTGACACTCAGTGGCTTCTCCCTCCGAACTCTCTACGCCAGTTCCAACAGTGAGTTCTCCATCTAGCCTCCTGTTGCTTCTCTGAGTTTTCTAAGAACAGTGGCATCTGTGGTATTACTCGGCCACTCTGCAAAGTGTAGTTTGAGGTTCGTTGAGACCAGCTTTGTCTTTTAAGTTTGCTGTCAACACTTAAGTGGTTGAGATTTGCATAAAAAGGCATTGCAGGATACATGGAGATTCACTAAGTAAGTATAATGAGAGTCATTTTGCAAAATAACAAACATGTTCAAAAGAGGGTATCAATAATAGCCTAAAACAAGGGTTGACAAACTACAGCCCAGGGGCTGGCTAAATCTGGCCCACCACTTGTTTCTATAGGGCCCACTTGGAAGGGGGTTTTTACATTTTTTAATGACAGGTTTAAAAAAAATCAAAAGAGTAATTTTGACTTGGGAAAGTTCTATGAAATTCAAATCTCAGTGAATAGAGTTTGATTGGAATATGCCCACAGTCATTTGTTTACACGTTACTGGTCTCACAAGACACTGGCAGAATGAAATAGCTGTAAGAGAGACTGGCAGGCCTACAAAGCCTAAAATATTTATGACAGGCTTAACCCTTTACAGAAGAAGTTTTGCCCATCTCTAGTCTAAAACTTTGTGCTGCTTCAGTTCTAGAATGAGAAGCCACTCATTTCAATAGTGATTTGCTCCAGGAATATTTTTCAGGGTAAAAGGCACCATATTTGTTGGAGCCATTCTTTTATGGCGTGTTCTTTACCAAGGAAATTATAATTACTTTTTCTGTGCTTAAGGAAGGGATGGGGAAAGATGTTCAATATCACTAAGTGTCGGAGGGTGCAAATTTTGATAATGCCATTGTATACTCAAATTAAAAAAATACTGCAAAAAAAAGTAAAACAAAAAAACAAAAAAACTGCAAAGTGCCTTTGAAGATGTGGAGAAGCAGCTCAATGAGGGGGTAATTTGGTAAAGCCATTTGGGAGAGCAATTAGACAGTGTTAAGAGAAGTAAAAAAATGGGTGTAGCCCATATTCTGCCAGTTCCTCTGTTTGGGATATCTCCCAGAAACCCTCACATGTGCATACAGTGATGTGTACAGGAATGTTCATCACAGTGTTGTTCCCTACAGTGAAAAAAAATAAGAAAAAAAAATACGACTATTGATGGGAAGATGTGTAAACAGTGACATATTTATACAATAGAATATTGCACAGCAATGGAAATGAATGCCCTAAAGCTCTGTGTATTAATCTGGACAAATCTTAGAAACATTTTTTTTGGGGGGGGGAGCATAATTATATGTACATCAAGATATTGTGTCAGATTTTCAAACACACAGAAATATTGTTTCCTTAGCTATATGTATGCCATAACTGTATAAAAGAACCCATGGGAAGGATAAAAATCATATTCAGAATGATGTTTACCTCTTGGTATGTGCAGTATTTTAATTCTTTAAAAAGTTCTGCATACTAAAAAAAAAGTTCTGCATATAAGGCAGAATGTGAAGATTCATTAAAAGCTGAATGATGGGTGGATGAATGTTCATTATTTTATTCTCTTTTCTGAATCTCTAAAGTACATTATTAGGATAAAAGATAAGGACTTCTCTTTTCATTGCCCTTTATCATGCTGGAGAAATTTCAAATTGTAGCTTAGATTAATAGCTTAGGTCAAAGCTGATGAGTGTCCAACTGTGCTGTTTATAGATATTATTGTGAGATGGTAGTCTATCTTATGTAAATATTTATTATCAGGCCCATTCTCTCTTCTAAATGTATCTAGAGAATTGAATGAGTGGCACTGCTGGAAAAGGCCTCATTGACATACACGCTGTCTGAGGACTGAGATTCTCTCACAGTGCCCTACTAAATGGGGCTTGCTTGAAGTTAGCCACTTTTGACAGAAGGAACTCTTAAGTTCTACAACCTGGAAGAATTCACACCAACACTTGGCAGTTCTGATGCCTCATAAGTAAACTCAGCTTTGCAACAGAGTTTATCCAAGTGATCAGTTAATATAGGAAAAGGAAAAGTCAACCTCACTGGTCATCAAGAATAATGCAAATTGAAACCCCAGTGTGACACTACTGGCACATCTACCAGAGTGACTAGAATGGAAAAGACTGAAAATGCCAGCGTCTGCCGTTGTGGGTGTATATCAGTACAACCACTTTGGAAAAACTGTGGCATTGACTACTCTCGCTCTCTCTCGTTCTCCTTATACCCAGCATAAATGCTGCTTGCATTAGTCTACAAAGGCATGGATAAAAATGTTCATGGAAGCAGTATTCATAGTTTCATAGTAACCCCAAACTGGAAAAGATTTCAGTGCCTACCAACTCTAAAATGGTTAAATAAATTGTGGTATATTTACATAAAAAATTTGATAACGGCCATGAGAATGAATGAACTACAGCCATATGCAGTAATAGCACCAAATCTCCCAATCATGGTGTGGAGGAAATAAAGCCAGACAGAAAAGTGTGCGGACTGTGTATTTATATGGCTAGACAAAAATGATCTGTGGTATTGGGAGTCGGTAGGGTTGCCCAGCTGGGGAGTGACTAAGAGGGAAGATGGAGGGATTCAGGGGCAGCTAGTAATGCGCTGTTTCTGGATCAGGGTACTGGTTACCCCATTGGGTTCTATTTGTAAAAATTCGTTGATCTATACACTTAAGATTGTTGCATTTTTCTGTATTTATGTTTTACTTTAATTAAAAGTTAAAATATTGCCAGTAATAATCCAATTAATAATTTTTTTTTTTTTTTTTAAGTTTGAAAGCTAAGTAGTCATTGTTGCCATTTAACAACTGCCTGAGCTGATGTGAGTTCAGACCAGTACATAGGATCCTTTTATTAGTTGTTTTATTTGGTTTTGAGATCAGGATCAGGTAGTCAAAGTTAGTCCTTGCAAGTAACCCAGGTTTTTGTCTTCAGTCCATCTCAGTAGATGACATCAGTTTTTCTCCCTGGTGATCTCACTGAGCCACTTTGCACTTTTACTCTCAGTTACTTTCTTCTTTGGAGAGTGTCACTAACACCTGTTTGTTTTTTGATTAGGGCTGACAGCAGTGAATGTCTATCCAGTACCCAGTCAACTTACTTCTCTAGAACTTTCCCGGTGAGTGTGTCTCATGGAGAGGTGCTTGTTTGATTCTTAATGTTTAAGAGATGGATGTGACACTTTGGTGGTTTTGAGATATAAGAGATCTAAATACATGGAAGTATTTGGATAGCCTGGAGAAGGGAGAAAGGATGAGTGGAGGAATACTTTTAATTGCCATACCATCTATTTCAAGGGAAAGTCTTTTTGAAACAGGTGCCTCTGAATTACTTATTCTTAAAGTCTGGGGATTTAGAATGAGATGCAAACGAAGAAGACCTTTTATCTCCTTCATGACAGTGATTTCCTTTTTGCTCATTGAAATCAGATAAAACTTGATCTTTAGTGACTTATTTTTAAATTTTTATTATCCTATTTTTTTGGTATTCTTATGACCCATGTTGGTCTGATGGTTGGAGAGATATCAATTATATTCAGGATTTTATTACTTCCATTGGTGGTCAAGAACAAATATAACTGAGGTATGCTTCCTTTCCTTCATTTTTAAAAAACTGTTCAGCATTCAGGGTTCAGTGGTTGAGTTTTATGGCCTGGTGGAGAGTTTGACAACCAAACAGGCAATTACAAGGGTTGCTTCTTAAATGCTGTGATCATGGAGTGAAGGTAGAAGGTGGACGGGGTCCTATGGGGTCCTATATGGTTAGTGTCAAAGATTAAATGAGATACTAAATGCAAAAGATTTGTGTGGTGCCTGGTATAAAATAGTCTTTCAGGAAATAGTAACTGTTAAGAGCCAGGTTTCTTTTAGTTATTGTTACTTTGTTACCGTTATTAAAGTTATTGTTCTAGATTTCCTTCCATCCATTTCTTTCTGTCATAACTTCTCAGCAAAACCCCAGCATGGGTCAATACTAAGATTTACCTTCTCCTTTGGGCTTGATCGCTGCTAAAGAAAATCATATGGACACCACTGTAAAATCACATTTTCCAGGCTCATCTGGAGCTTATTAGTCTTTTTGCTTGTCGGGTCCTTCCAGTGTCCTAGGCATCTGCTCCACTTGGCTCGGCTTCCCTCAGCTGCACTGCCCCCATCTCCTTCACTCCAGAGCTTAGCTCCTCACTTGATTGGGAAAATCGAGATCATCTCAGGTGCTCTCCCTCAGCTTCCTCCCGCCTTGCTCATAGCCACGTAGATTTATATCCATTCTCCACTTCTTTCCTCTGTTCAAGTCCAGGCCAGCCTCTCGGCCTGGGCTGGAATCCGCTCCCCTGCTCCACACCTTGCTCTGTGAGTCACTCCTTCCTCCCCTCTGCTGTGTGGTCATGGTCCTCCTTATTCTCCATCTACTCACACTCAGACCTCTACTGTCTTAACAAAGACAGAGACTTGCAGCCCCTCTAGGTCTTATCTAATTCTTTACATTCCCTTTTTGTCCACATTTCACAGTATGTTCATTTGTGGCTCAGTTTCTTAGGTTCCCATTTGTTTTCCCATCATAGCTTGCTTTTGACCCTCTCATATGGAACTTCTCTATGTTGACACTGTCATTCCTGCTCTCTTTTCTTTAAGCATGCTTTCTCCTCAGCTGGCTAATATGTCTGATGTTTTCATGCTGCTTCGACCCCTCCTGTCTCCTGCGTACTCTTCTTCCTCAGCCAGCCTTTTACAGGGCACTTATTCTGGGTCGGCCCTTACCTGCTATGTTCTCATGTGACAGAGTCTCATTTACTCCAGTGAGTCCAGCTACACTTTGGCGTCAGCATCACCTGGATCGCCAGCCCAGACCTCTTCCAGCCTCAGGCCTGTGTGTCCAGTTGTGCATTAGGCATTTGACCTACCCGTCTCTAAGTACCTCATACATGTGCCAAGTGAAACTCCTTTTTCTCTCCTCCAACCCTAGCTTAGCTTGTTATCTTGTGTCTGCTTCAGCTTTTGGCATTATTGTATAAGATAGTCCTATCAGATGGACACCACTTGTGACTCACATTTCCAACCTGTTTTGGAGCCTACCAGCCCTTTCTTGGGATATGATTCTTCTCCCTAGACCAAAAGCCTGAAAGTCATTTTTTATTCTTCCCTCTGCTCTACTCCCATGTCTAATTCATTTCCCAGTTATTTTGATTTTTGCCTCCTAGGTATTTCTGGAATCCCTCCCCCCCACTTTCCTTGTGTCTTACCACCCATTTAGGCCCATACCATGTCTTGTCTGGAAATCTGTAACAGCTTCCTTTTACTGAGAAAGCCCCTCAACCAAACCTCTAAGTATCTATAGGGCGAGCTAGTGAAGGTCTGACACTGACTGTGTCTTCCCACTGCTTACAGACCCTTCAGTGATTCCCCCTGTCCCTGCAGGATAGTCACAATCTTCTAGACACGATTTATGTCTCTCCAGCTTGTTTCCTCTCCCTTGGCTCCATATTTGCTGCTCTGGCCTCACCAGACTGCTTATTATTCCTTACGTACATCATATTCTTTCTTTCCTTGTTGCTACTCTACCTCATGTTGTCATTTCTTGCTTAGTATGTCTTTGTTATCTTGGGTCAGTGTACAACATTCTTCAGATTCTAATCCGGATGTCATGTGTCTTGGGGAGGTGGCCCTGATCCATGTCAGGCAAAGTGCTCCTTTCACCTGACTATTGTAACTATCTGCACATCTCCCTATAGTGCCTGCTTCTTTCTGCCTCTTGATGTGATCTGTCCATCACTAGATTCTTTGAGCCTTTGCAAAGGCTAAGTATCATCTGAATATAGAATTCCTTGTGCTAAGTATCTGCTGAGTGCCTGGGCTCACGTTGTAAATGACTTGAAGCTTCCGCCACCAATTACCTTCTGTCCCTGCTTCCTCAGTTGTATTCACTTGGTTCATTTTCTCTACAATTTTCTTTCTTTTCTCCTCCAGTCATTCATTACCTGTGCAAGTCCTACTCGCCATTGAAAGTTTGTTTAGAATGCCATTGCTTTCATTGTCTTTCCTTCACCCATCTCTCTACTCTGTGCTTTCCTTAGTGTGTCTTCTTTGAGCAGGTAGCATAATTGACGGAATATAATACATGTTCATGTGTTTGTCTCTTCCTATCAACAACATTTATTGAACACCTACTATAATCCAGATGATGTGCTAGGGATGCCTTGGGGAGAGTGCTCCTGCCCCCAAGGAGCTCACAGGCTGGTTAATAGATATATTACAGACTAGTGAAATGAGCTCCACTTGTCATCTTCAGCGATACCTTTTAATTATTTTCTGTAGAAACCTGCTAGAGTGTGTCCCTGACTGGGCCTGTGAAGCAAAGAAGATGGAAATATTAGATGTGAGCTATAATCTTCTGACAGAGGTTCCCATGAGGTATGTGTGTTTGTATGTATGTGTAATTATTTTACTAGGTTTGGGTTGCCTTTTTTTTTTTTTTTTAAGATTTTATTTATTTGAGAGAGAGACAGAGGAGGAGGGGCAGAGGCAGAGGGAGAAGCAGACTCCCCACCAAGCAGGGCGCCCGGCATGGGGCTCCATCCCAGGACCCTGGGATCATGACCAGAGCCAAAGTCAGATGCTTACTATGCTGAGCCACCCAGGCGCCCCTTGGGTTGCCTTTCAAAGGTATTTTCATTCATTTTTTTTTTTTTTGTTAAATATTGAGTACTTGCTGAATGCAGGGCAGTGTGAAGTGCTATAATGAATACAGTAATGGCTAATATGCAGTGTTGGCCTGCATGGAACTGGTAAGTGGATAATTGGGGTGACTTGTGCACAGATAACTGTGATAAAATGTAACAAGAGTTATTGGCATAGATCGGGGACCTGATTGTGATAATAGATCATTTGTACTGGATAAGTTATTAGGAACTGAGTAATATTCTAAGAATCTCACTTTTATTATCTTATTAATCCTTTAACCACCTTATTAGATAGATGCTCTTATTCTCATCTTACAAATGAGAGAATAAGGGCCTGCAGTAGTTAGGTAACTTGCCCAAGGTCACACTTGACTAGTAAATGATGGGACCTGACATTTGAGTGTAGTCGTTCTTACTCTGAAACCCTCACTCTTCATCATTATGCTGTATGGATCAAGTGTTTTAGAAATTCACAACTTCGAATAGTTAGAGAATGCTTCATGAGAGATTTCCATATTCAAGTTGACCTTTTTACAAGATGGTGAGATTTCTGTATATGGAAGGGGAGAGAGGGAGGTACTGGGGGTGAGGGAATGGAATATTTAAAAGCACTGAGGTGTAAAATGTGTAGTTGTCACCTAGTGAAGTCTTTAAAATAAACTAGACGCCTGCAGCATAGTAGGTGTGAACGAAACCTTTGGAATCAGACCTTAGTTCAAGTCCTGATGATACGATTTCCCACATTCATTGTGAGATCTTTGGGAAATCAAAGTCCCTTAACCCTTCTGAACTTAATAGCTAAACCAGCTCAGCACATTTTAAGCACTAAATAAGTAATTTTTGTTATAATTTTTTAATTTATTACAGTCAGTTACAGTTGACCCTTGAACAGTGTGGGGGTTGTGGGTCCCGACCCCTGCATAGTTGAAAATCCACATGTAACTTTTTTTTTTTTTTCACATGTAACTTTTGACTCCCCCCACAACTTAACTACTCAGAGCCTGCTGTTGACTGGAAGCCTTACTGATCACATAAACAATCGTTTTTGTATGTTATATGTATTTTATACTCTATCCTTAAAGTTAAGCTAGAGAAAAGAAAACCTCATTAAGAAAATCATAAGGAAGAGGGGTGCCTGGGTGGCTCAGTGGGTTAAAGCCCCTGCCTTTGGTTCAGGTCATGATCTCAGGGTCCTGGGATCGAGCCCCGCATTGGACTCGCCGCTCAGCAGGGAGCCGGCTCCCCCCCCCCCCCCCCCCCCCCCCCCCCCCCCCCCCCCCCCCGCTTGCTTGTGATCTCTCTCCTCTCTGGCAAGTAAATAAAAATAAAAAGTACATAAATAAATAAAAGAAAATCATAAGGAAGAGAAAATACATTTACAGAACTCTACTGCCTTTATTAAAAAAAAAATCTGCACATAAATGGACCCACACAGTTCAAATCCATGTTGCTCAAGAATAAATTGTGTATTAATAAACTCTCTGAATTTTGGTGCTGTCTAGACTTAAAATATAGGTCAGTTTATTCTAGAAATTGCTTTTTTTGGTTTAGGTCTGTTCTGTGTTGTTTGCTTTCATTAAGTCACCTTTTCCCAAAATGACCTTATAATGACTTCCTGGTGGGTGGTGGGTAAGCATATGGTCACGGCCGCCCTGTTGGCTCAGGTGCTTGCCAGTGAGGAGACTGTCTAGAATAGGCTTCTGTTAGTTTACTGATTTCAGGGAGATGGCCAAGGGCATACTCAAAGAATGTGATTTAAGGAACTTTTTCACTTGTTTCTTTGTACTGTTGCCCTTAGAATCCTTAGTAGTTTGAGTCTAAGAAAGCTGACAGTGGGGCACAACCAGGTGCAGAGCCTCCCGGTGCTGGCGGAGCACATCCCCCTGGAGGCGCTGGATGTTCAGCATAACCTGCTCACCAGGCTGCCGGATACGCTCTTCTCCAAGGCCTTAAAGTAAGTGCCACAGAGTTTATTTAGAAGACAGTTATCGGTGAAACAAACAGTATTGACTTGTCATTGGCGTGACCTTTGGAACGCTAGTGTTTGCCGCACGGTCCAGCTACGGGTGGAGACTGACTTATATGAGTAATTTATAGGAAACCAAATATGGCACTGTCATATGTAGTCTTTAACTCAATAGTTGAAATAACCATCAAATACTGAAGAAGTTTTTGTGTTGTAAACAATTTCAAGCAGCTTGGGAAATTTCAAACAGGCTTTCATCTCTGAAAATGAATACATTTATGACCTCTTAAAGAAAAATTACAACATTCTGATAAAGCTTTCTTGGGCAATTTTCAGCTTTTGCATATGAGAGAAAAGGACATATCAGTAAAGTTAATTTAGTTTTTGCTTCTTGCTTTACCAAGCTGTCATCAAGTTCTATTCTTACTGTGCAGTGCTTTTTTACTACCTACTTTGAAAACTGTGCATTTAAATGTAACTTTGTTCCAAAAGGTGTTTTTTGCGTTTTCATTGTAAATTAACAAATAGATAATGTGTCTTCCTATTACTTCCTGTAATCAGGTTTATCTCATGCATATGTTACCATTAAGTGAAAACTTGTTTTAATTATAGTCTTCTGTAATATTGTCTTCAGTTTAGAGATGGAGAAAACAGAGATGAGCATTAGTAATTTAACATAAGGCTATAGGATACATACAAAAAGCATTTAGCTCACAAGTGTCTGGCTTACCTTTTGACAGCTTATATATCTCTTAAGCTTATTTCCCTTAAGAAGGGAATCTTCCCTTCTTTAGGTTTTTCCAAAAAAATCTTTGGAAATTCTAGAAAATATTTGAGGGAACTTTTGTTTTTAAAGGAAAGTTTATATGGGATTTTAATGGAGTAGTATTTAACTTGTTAATTAATAAGTATTTGTTAGTAATGCATAACACTGCATTTAGCTCTTTTTTTTTTTTTTTTTTTAAGCAAGAAAGGGAAGGGTAGAGGGAGAGAATCTTAAGCAGGCTCCGTGCCGGGAATGGAGCCCATTGCAGGGCTTGATCTCACAACCCTGGGATCATGGCTGAGCCAAAATCAAGAGTTGGATGCTTAATTGAATGAGTCGCCCTCTTTTTTTTTTAAGATTTTCTTTTTAAAGAATTTCTTTTTTTTTTTTTTTAAGATTTTCTTTATTTATTTGAGAGAGAGTGAGCCAGAGACAGCATGAAAGGGAAGAAGGTCAGAGGGAGAAGCAGACTCCCCCCATGGAGCTGGGAGCCTGATGCGGGACTCGATCCCAGGACTCTGGGATCCCAGGACTCTGAGCTGAAGGCAGTCGCTTAACCAACTGAGCCACCCAGGCGCCCCTTTATAAGGAATTTCTAAACCCAATTTGGGGCTTGAACCCACAAACCCAATATCAAGAGTCAGATGCTTAACTGACTGAGCCACCCAGGTGCTCTCTTTGTTGTTGTTGTTTAAGTTTTTATTTTTAAGCCATCTCTACACCTAACATGGGTCTTGAGCCCACAGCCCCAGGATCAAGAGTCACACATGCCACAGACTGAGCCAGCTGGGTGCTCCACTGCATTTAGTTGCTTTTTTTCCTTCCCCATTGCATTTAGTTTTAATGACAGTCTGAATAAAATTAGTTTACAAGCTTAGAATTTGTAGTAAGAAAGCTACTTAGTAGGTATAGGAAACTCTCAATGATATTAAAATTTTTTTCAATGATATTAATTTAATACTAACTCTGCACAGAGCACTTTTGGGACATACAAAGACACACACACACATATTAAGAGTACCCTCAACAACTAAAAAGCTAATTAGGGATGTGGATCACATAATATGAAGAAGACTTAACACACAACAAGGTTAATAATAATAGATGTCTTTTATTGAGCATGTTCTATATAAACCAAACACCATGCTAGGCAAATTTTTAAAATCATAGCATATTTTGCCTGTTAGGTTGGCAGATTTTTTTTTTTTTTTTAAGATTTTATTTATTTATTTGGCAGAGAGAGAGAGATCACAAGTAGGCAGAGAGGCAGGCAGAGAGAGAGGGGAAAGCAGGCTCTCCACTGAGCAGAGAGCCCGATGCAGGGCTCGATCCCAGGACCCTGAGATCATGACTTGAGCCAAAAGGCAGAGGCTTTAACCTACTGAGCCACCCAGGCACCCCTAGATTGGCAGAGATTAAAATGAATTATGATACTCAATGTTGACAAAGGATTGAGCAAATGGACTTTCTTATATCCTTCTTGTGGAAGGTATAACTTGATATAGCTTTTCTGGAGTTCAGTTTGACAATATATATATATATACCCAAATCTTAAAGGTGAATGTATCTTTTGACCCAACAAATTCTGTTTCTGGGAATATAGCCTAAAGGAATAATTAGTTAGGGACACAAAGTTGCTCATTACAATGTCTATAATAGCAAATAGGGGCCAACAGCCTATATGCCCATTATTAGAGGACTCTTAGGGGATTGCCTAAATAAATACAATCCTATTAAAATCAGACAAAAACTTTTCTGAAGGGTACCTTCACCATTGATATATTTGTAAACATGAGATTCAACAACACCTTTTCCGTGGACAACAGACAAAAAAATATGAAACTAGGTTAGAATCAGGCCACTGCAGAGGCCTGGGAACATAAGCAAGCCTAAAGTCTTTTCTCTCTGCTTGCATGAGTTGAATAAAAGGAACTTTGGTTAGGTGGATAGAATCAATTAGAAAAAAAACCCTGGAGGAAATGACTTGTATCACAAGTTTGGGAGCATGAAATGGCAGTGTTCCATATCAAGATGGTATGATGGTAACAAATAACCATAAAGCAAATGGTGAATTGTGTATGTTCTGTCAGTCTCAGATACTTGAATGCATCTGCAAACAGTCTGGAATCTTTGCCATCTGCTGGCACTGGAGAGGAGAGTCTGAGTGCTCTGCAGCTGCTCTATTTAACCAACAACCTCCTGACAGACCAGTGTGTGCCTGTTCTGGTGGGCCACCCGCACCTGCGAATCTTGCATCTTGCCAATAACCAGCTACAGACCTTTCCTGCAAGGTAAGCAAATGCAACTGTTGGTCATTTCAGACATGCAGGGTGAAATCTGCATTTGCCAGTCTACCTTAGAGTTATCTTACTGGGTGCTCTTGCTTTATGTTGAGCAACTTGGTGGTGCTGTGATTCCACTAGTTGAATGAGAAAATTTGTACCCAGTTAAGTATCTGTAACCAGAGAAGTCATAGGTAAAATGCATTTAATTCTTTATTCTAAGTACTTAATAATGGTCTCATAATTTTCAGCCTATGAAAGTACAGGCCTGAGAAATACATTCTGAAAACAATTTTTTCTTTTCCCTTGTCAGCTCTGTTTTATAATACATTGTTGAGTCCGTTTATTCTTTATATACATATAAAGAATATATATGTATTCTTTATATTCTATATATAGATATATATAGAACATCTACTATATGTCAAGTACTGCCTAAGTACTAGGGAAATGGTCTCCGTTGCCATTACAGTAACTTATAGTCAAATGAGGGAAATAGACAAGTAATAGGCAATTGCAGTACAGTGTAACAAATGCAGGGTGTTAAGGATACACACAGATAGCTTGCTGCACTGCACACTGCCTGGGGATGGGGTTGCCCTCCAGGAGGAAGAGATGAATAGTAGTTAGCCAGACTATACCCACAATAAAACATAAGAGAGCTTTTTAATGCTGTCAAAGTTTTAAACAGTGTCAGTGGAGAAATAAATATTTTCCAAAATATATTTGATTAAAAAAATTTTGGAAAATTTGATGCCAGAAAGATCCATTTATACCATGAAAGTAGTCGTTAAAAATGATGTTTTCAAAAATGAAGACTATAGGGAAATGACATTTGATATAATTTGAATGAAATTATATATATCATATAAAATTATGTCTGTTGTAATTTGAAATTATGTTTGATATAATTTGAAAACGAAACTATATATTTTGATTCTAATTTTATTTTATAGAGTTTTCTTAGAAATGTGATTAACTTGGAGTGCTTGGGTGGCTCAATCATTAATGGTCCACCTTCGGCTCAGGTCATGATCCCAGGGTCTTGGGATCGAGTCCCACATCGGGCTTCCTGCTCAGCAGGAGGCCTGCTTCTCCCTCTCTCACTCCCCCTGCTTGTGTTCCCTCTCTTGCTGTGTCTCTGTCACATAAATAAATAAATAAAATCTTTTAAAAAAGAGAGAAATGTGATAAACTTAGAGAAATTCATAGAGGTTATAGTTTTTGTAGATGTTTATGAAATGAAGTATTTGGAGCTTATAAAAGACAAGCAGGATGAACTTGATTGCTTCCTCAAAGAATTTGAACAATGGCTTTTATTTTTTTTATTTTTTAAACATTTTATTCATTTATTTATTTGACAGAGGGAGAGAGATCACAAGTAGGCAAAGAGGCAGGCAGAGAGAGAGAGGGGGAAGCAGCCTCCCTGCTGAGCAGAGAGCCCAACGAGGGGCTTGATCCCAGGGACCCCAGGATCTTGACCCGAGCCGAAGGCAGAGGCTTCAACCCACTGAGCCACCCAGGTGCCCCTGAACAATGGCTTTTAAAGTGAAGGCAGAATCTCAGGGTACCTGGGTGGCTCAGTTGGTTGAGCATCTGCCTTCAGCTCAGTTCATGATCTTGGGGTCCTGGGATCAAGCCCCACGTCCCCTGAGCAAGGAGCCTTTTTCTCTCTTTCCCTCTCAAATAAATAAAATCTTTTAAAAAAGTAAATAAAGTGAAGCCAGAATCTTCATTTCAGCATGTGAGAGATCTCTTGAAATCCTATCAGATTAATTCCACTGTCCTCAGATACATTCTTGTAAAGTGGAAACAACAGACCACTGACAAGTCACACTGTTTCTTGAAGCTTTTGAGAGATAGCAGATGGAATGCTCTGAGGCTGATGAATTCCTCCTAATCTGATGACATTCTTATTCAAAGCATTAAAAGCAGACTGATACAAAACTTAAAATACATCAAAGATTACGAAAATAGGTTAGAAGCAAAGATAAAAAGTAATGGGAGTCATGATCTCAGGTTCCTGGGATCCAGCCCCGCACGGGGCTTTTGCTCAGCGGGGAGCCTGCTTCCCCCTCTCTCTCTGCCTGACTCTCTGCCCACTTGTGGTCTCTCTCCTCTCAGTCAAATAAATAAATAAAATCTTTAAAAAAAAAAATACATTTTGAAAGTGGTTCTCTTGTCCAAATCTCATGCTTTTCTCTTATACTATTCCCTGCTTAGATCTAATTTGTAAATAGAAATGCAGCATCCCTATTTTAGCCAGCTTCTTACTGAGCACCCAGAGCTATGCTAGATTCTGAAAATAGTCCAAAAGAAACAGAAGATTTGGACTGTGCCTGTGTAATTAAACATTGTTCAGGAGATGACTTGTCAGTGGGTTTATGATTCAATGTAGAACATTTTCTTTAATATACTGCTCCTAAATTTCATTAGTTTTATTATCTGTATTCAGAGTACTCTAATTTTGTGTAATCTCCTATTATTTTTTTTTTTTAAAAGATTTTATTTATTTATTTGACAGAGAGAAAGAGATCACAAGTGGGCAGAGAGTCAGGCAGAGGGGGGGGAAGCAGGCTCCGCGCTGAGCAAAAGCCCAGTGCAGGGCTGGATCCCAGGACCCTGAGATCATGACTCTCTTGCCTGAGCAGAAGGCAAAGTCTTAACCCCTGAGCCACCCAGGCGCCCCCTCCCATTACTTTTTATCTTTGCTTCTAACCTATTTTCATAATCTTTAAGTCTGCTTTTAATGCTTCAAATAAGAATGTCATCAGATTAGGAATTTATCAGCCTCAGAAAATGTAGTAAGTAAAAAAAAAGGCGGGGCATCTGGATGGCTCAGTGGGTTAAAGCCTCTGCCTTCGGCTCAGGTCATGATCCCAAAGTCCTGGGATTGAGCCCTGCATCGGGCTCTCTGCTCATCAGGAGCCTGCTTCCCCCTCTCTCTCTGCTTGCCTCTCTGCCCTCTTGTGGTCTCTCTCCTCTCTGTCAAATAAATAAATAAAATCTTTTTTTAAAAAAAGGCAAATTATTAAACAATATATCTAACATTTTTTAATATGGAAAATATAGTTTACTGCATTAAAAAGGATAAGAATACCCTGCACCAAACTGTTATGAGAGATTATCTCTGGTGGTAGGATAAAAAGATTTTTTTTCTGTTTATCTCTACTTTTCAGTTTCAATGACAATGCATTACTTTTATAGTAGGAAAGAAAGCAATTTTAATTTACTGAACTTAGTTATTCAAAAGTATTTATGTATTTTCTACCAATAGAAATTATTTATGATACATGGAAAGGGCAAGAGATAAATTATATGTAAAACAAATATGTGAATGAAAATTCTGAATGCGCATCTCCTTTAGCAATAGGTACCTCCTTTAGGTAATAGTAATTTCAGATTGGTGGTATAATTGTTTTAATTTATTTTATGTTCCAAACTTTCTCTTCACGTTATAGGAGTTTATTATTTTTATAATGTTTTAATTAATAAATTATAAACACAGCAGTTTGTAACAATCTAGGTAAAGCTGTTAGGGTGTCTGAAGATACCTTGCTTGTTGTGTAGAAAGCTTTGCTTAGTCCCACAGAACAGTGTGACTCATATCATAGTCCTTGGCATGTCGCTGCGTGCATAGCAAGCCCTCCTGAAATGTATACTGAAGGTGGATTATGTGATGCATAGGTAGCTAGAGAAACTTAGCCCTGAAAGGAATCTTAATGATGATTTAGTACAACTTGTTCATTTTATAGCTGAGGTTGTTGATGCCCGCTGACATTAAATTACGCAGTATTTTGCAGCTAGTTAGCGGTGGCCATGCTACTACCATGGTAATCCACTAATCATAGGCTAGTGCTGATTCAGCCTCTTCCCGTAAGTCAGATAACAGAAGGATGTTCATACCCACAAGATCCAGCAGCTGTAAGAAGCAAGGGAAGCTTCTGCCCTTGAAAGCCAGTGAGAGGCAGATTAGGCTGAGACTTGGGGTGCGGTCACCTTGGGAAGCTGTTCCTTTCGCTGGCATCTGGCTGTTTCATTCTGAGCAGCCCTCTGGCAGCGGACCAGGCCGCCACCATACTCTGGGTGGCTGCTGTCACACTGGTTTGGTGGCTGCCCACTATGAATGCAGTGTGCTATGTGCTTGTTTCTTTTCCAGCAAACTGAATAAATTGGAGCAGTTGGAGGAACTGAACCTAAGTGGCAACAAGCTTAAAACCATTCCCACGACCATAGCCAACTGCAAAAGGCTTCACACCCTTGTGGCACACTCCAACAACATCAGCATTTTCCCAGAAATACTGCAGTTGCCTCAGATCCAGGTACTTTTCTGTGGTGGAGTGGTGGCCTGCTGGGGAAATGGCAGGTTCTCTTCTCGTAGCGGAGAAGAGAGTGGCAGGGTGGGGTCACAACAGATTTAATCGATTCCTGGGAAGAAATTATTTCCTTGGAGGATATGATAGGGGACTGAGTGTTAGGGAGTTAAGAATTCACTGTCTGTGATGTATTTTCTTTTGATTTCCCCATTTTCCTCTCAGTTTGTAGACCTAAGTTGCAATGACTTGACAGAAATCCTGATTCCCGAGGCTCTCCCTGCCACTTTACAAGACCTTGACCTGACTGGAAATACGAATCTGGTTCTGGAACACAAGACACTGGACACATTTAGGTAGGAACAATTTTGAAATTGAATCCACATGTGCTTTGGGTTCCATCAGCCATACATGCATCTCCTGTAGAGGTCTGTAGGGATCTTGATTAATTAAAGGAATAGAATGAATTAGGCCATAGAGCCCCTCTTTTCTTTTACTTAACTCAGTTATGGATAGATATTCTATCCAGTAGAGAGCCCATTTATATTGGAGCTCAGCATCATGGATACTGCTCAGCCACACGCTGAATAATTGTACATAGACATTTTAGGTGGCACGGATTACATTACATCATCTAAGAGATGATGCAACCTCACTCATTGTACCAAGCCTTCATTGTATCAGAATATTTAAGGAGACAGTTGGCTGAGACTTGGAAATCTTTGGATGTGCTCTGTTTTTCATTGAAGTGAACGCTACCGATTGCCACGATATTTGGCCCCTATATCTTCCTCCTACCCTTTTCCTTTCTCCTCCTTCTCGGCCCGTGGGTCAGCACACTACTTTCCTCATTCTCTCTGGAGGTGATTCTTGGTCTGTCAGCAGATGATTTTATAAAAACACATGTTCTTTGGGGAGAGTTTTTGTGAAACACAGAAGCCTATGTGGTCTCATCTTCCCTTCGTGCACTTCCCACAGCCATATCACTACCTTGAAAATTGATCAGAAACCTTTGCCAACCACCGATGCTACACTTACATCAACCTTCTGGAGCCATGGACTGGCTGAGATGGCAGGGCAGAGAAATAAGTGAGTATCTTGGTTGTGGAGAAGAATTAAAAAGGCAGCCCCTGACATCCGATCTGATGCTGAAAGCTGGGCCAAGTTAATTCCCGTGGGGCATAAACACATCATAGAATGCCAGCATCAGAGAAGATCCCTCTGAGACCATGGTGTAGTGAGACAAAACCAAGATGAATGCGCAGTCCACAAAATACCAAACATACCCTCTCACCGCTAAAATGGTGACTGTTACTTTCTCCATTGCTAATCTTCTTTCCCTATAGATCAGATTTACTGAGATACCCAACCATAGAATGGCCCCACTTTCTGACAGCGCTTAATCTTGGTTCACTTCATTACACCTTCCCCAAAATGACCTAACCAAAGCCCTAATCCTCTTGTGGCTTCTTCCAGCACGCCCTTACCTGTTCACTTGGTGGGCATTGTCCCTTCCTGCAAGGCGTAATAAGCCCAACTTGCTACACCGTAGTTGTGCTCCTGGGGGTCTTTGGCCGAAGGATATTGACCATACTAATCCTTAATCACTGCTAAAGGAAAACATTGAATCTTTCCAGCCTTTGGCAGCACTACAAAGCGAGTATGTACTGCCCGTGAGTGTGGCTGAATTCCCCTGTTTCTTAGGACATCAGCTCTTTCAGGTGCTACTAATTACCTAATATTTTTTCATGTGTGGATTAGAATTTACGACTTTTTTTTCCACCCTCAGTTAATACTTTTCAAAGAAGGCTCCCTGGAGAATAATCCTTTTATCATAACTTGCTTTGATGTTTGCTTTTTTCCTGTTTGTGTCACAGGCTGTGTGTCTCTGCCCTGGCTGTGGATAACTTTGCAGAGGGGGTGGGCGCTGTGTACGGCATGTTCGATGGGGACCGGAATGAGGAGCTCCCTCGCCTACTCCAGTGCACCATGGCGGATGTGCTGTTGGAAGAAGTACAGCAGTCAACAAATGACATGGTTTTCATGGCTAACACCTTCTTGGTATCTCACAGGTAAGCAGGTGGGTTGAATAATCCCTAACAAGGTTCTACTTTTGGAAAGTAAATCTCGCTAAGCCAGAAGGTCAGGGTCTAAATTTATAGGTACAGGATCAAGGTGAGACCTTGATCCTTCTGCTGTGACTGTTCTGGATCAGCATGGGGGAATGTGGGGACTTTGGTCCTTTATTTATTTATTTAAAGATTTTTATTTGAGAGAAAGTGTATGAGCAAGGCAAGGGGCAGAGGGAAATGGAGAAGCACACTTCCCACTGAGTGTGGAGCCCCACACAATGTGGGGTTCCATCCCAGGACCCTGAGATCACAACCTGACCTGAAGGCAGATGCTTTACTGACTGAGCCACCCAGGGGCCTGGGGACATTGGTCCTTTGAAGAGCCTGGGGAGCCATCTGTTTTCCCTATTGAACCCAGAGGCTGCTGAGGATCTGGAAAACCCAGAAATCATGTGTAGAAGGTTGTGTGTGTATAAGTGCATTTGTACCTTTGGGGGAAGGTAGGTGGTGTGTAAGCTTTTGTAAGATTCTTCAAAAGAGTCAGTGACCTACAAAAGGTTAATAGAAGCACTGATTAGATTCCTGTATTTAGAATACTTGTTATTGGGGATTTACCGATTAATCTTTGCAGCCACTTAAGGGCAAAAACTCTATATAACCAAACTATTGAAAATCTCTTAGTAGCTAATACAGCCTTGTATACATCAGGTGGGCTGCGTGAAGGCCATGCACAACTGAGAGGTTATAACCTTGTATCATCCAGGTTGAGATGGACTAGCCTAGAGCCCAAGCTGGTATTATCTCTCATTATAACACAAAGCAAAGATGTTGGGAAAGGAATCTATTTTCCAGTAATGGAACTGAGCTAGGAACTTGGCAAAAGAGAGTTTGGGAAAGAGAACTCAGTTTATGAAGCACCCCAAGAGCCAGGCAGAAGACCACTCTGTCTTTCTCATACCATATCTCTAATTTTTCTAACAAGCCAAAGAAGTTGGTATTTTATTAGAAAAATTTCTCAGAGAAATATCTTGTTGTGGATCTGCATTGAGCAAATGGCAGAGCTGGAATTTGTAAGCAGATCTCTCTCTAAGTATCTGCTCAGTGCTTAGTATTGTGTGCCAGGTGCGAGAGGATGGATGCCATGTGTACGGGACATAGAGAAGGAATAGCGTGGTCCTTCTTTGGAGGACCTTACAGCCTAAGTGAGTGGTTCTCAAAGTGGTCTTCTAGGAGCAGCACCCTCAGCATCACTAGGAACTTGTCAGAAGTGCAGATTACTGGGCCAGCCCCTTACCCACTGCATCAGAAACTCTGGTGGGGGGAGCCCAGCCGTCTGTTTTAATGAGCCCTCCAGGTGACTCTGATGTGCTGAAGTTGAAAATGACCAAATGAAAAACAGTCTGTGATCAGACACAAGCAGAAGCGTAGACAAAGATGTGGTTTCACTGGCTCCCCTACCCTCAACCTGTTTGTAAAATCTCTTTTCTCAGTCAGCTGAGAGTGGAAGGCATGTCCTTAGAGTCTGCCTTCAGGTGAGCACCGGGCAGCTGGCTCACAGTCACGTGGCAGAGAAATGAGGAATGCGTGGACATGAAGGACTGCCACTTATTCCAAAAACTTTGGGTTGTTTTTTTGTTTTTTCTAAATAGGAAATTAGGAATGGCTGGCCAGAAGCTGGGCTCTTCCGCTCTCCTTTGTTACATCCGCCCCGACACTGCCGACCCAACGAGTAGTTTTAGCCTGACTGTAGCCAACGTTGGCACGTGCCAAGCGGTCCTGTGCCGCAGTGGGAAACCAGTGCCACTCTCGAAAGTCTTCAGCCTGGAGCAGGACCCGGAGGAGGCTCAAAGGGTGAAGGATCAGAAAGCCATCATAACAGAGGTGAATCTCACTCTCTACCAGTTACTTCTGCTTCCCAAATCTAATGAATGCTGTTCTGCATACAGGCAGTGAAGGTCCATTTTCTTCCCATCAAGCCTTGTAAATTGTATCCAATCCAGATAATAGTACTAGAAGACAATCTAATAAATAGTTAATGACTAACAAAAAGAAAAGGCAAATTGGAAATGAAAAACCCTAATTTGTGATCCTTCAGCTGTATAGCTAGCATGTAAAATGAATGCAGATGTCTCCCTTGGTTAATTTCCATCTCTGGTTTGTTATTCCAAATAGAAGAAGAAAAAATTCTACAGTTTGACATCACTGTTCTGAAGTGCAAAGTTTTAAGATATTTTTACTGTTTATATTGTGTCTGGCTTAGTATGCTCTGGTGGTTTGGTTTGGTTTTTTAATAATGAAGCGTCAGTATCTCTACTGTTTCATAGCTTGTCTCCTTTTTTAGTAATTAGCATCACATTTTTGCTTTCAAAGAGACTTTAGTAATTACATGTGAACACTGTTTACTGCAAAAGCAGAATTCTGCTCAGATGCTTTGCCCATTTTTAATTGTTTCTTTGTTTTTGAGTTTTAAGAATTCTTTGTGTATTTTGGATACAAGTCTTTGTCAGACATGTGTTTTGCACATACTTTCTCCCAGTCTGTGTCTGTCTTTTCACTCTTTTTTTTTTTTAGATTTTATTTATTTATTTGATAGAGACATAGCGAGAGAGGGAACACAAGCAGGGGGAGTGGGAGAGGGAGAAGCAGGCTCTCCGCTGAGCAGGGAGCCAGATGCAGGGCTTGATCCTAGGACCCCGGGCTCATGACCTGAGCTGAAGGCAGATGCCTAACAACTGAGCCACCCAGGTGCCCGTCTTTTTACTCTTAATAGTGTTGTTTGCAAAGCAGAAGTTTTAGTAAGAATTTTTTTAATTAAAAAAGTTTTTTTTCTTAAGTAGGCTCTACACCCAATGTGGAGCTTGAACTCACAACCCTGAGATCGAGAGTCAGATGCTGTACCGACTGAGCCAGCCAACCTCAAGAAGTTTTTAGTTTGAATGGAGTCTCACTTACTTTTTTTTTTCTTTCATGGGTTCATGGACAGTTTACAAACTCACTGCCAAATTCAAGGTCAGCTAGATTTTCTTCTGTATTATCTTCTGGAAGTTTCATGTTTTAATTTAGGTCTAGGATCTGTTTTTAATTTCTGTGACAGATGTAAGCTCAGTGTCTAGAGTCCTTTTTCCTTTGTGCATGTGGGTATCCAGCTGTTGCAGCAGCATTCATTGACCAGAAAGTCTTTTCTCCATTGAACTGCCTTTGCTCCTTTGGCAGTGATCAGTGGACCATATTTGTGTGGGTCCATTTCTGGGCTGTCTGTTCTGTCAGAATTCTGTGTAAGGATTACCCAGATGAGATTCCACCCAAAGAACACAAAACCAAAAAAAGTACCATAACAATGTGGGTTGATACTAAGAAGATTCTGGAAGACCAAGGCCCTCGTCTCAGAAGGTCTTTCAGTCAAAACAAAGGAAAGATAAAAGATAACTTTGTGTTTGATTAATCTCTTTTTCCAGAATTTAGATAATGTTTTGGTTTTTCTTGGCAAGCAGTAATTCTTTTTTTTTTTTTTTTTTAAGCAGGAATTATTCAAAGTGTCAGTTTAATCACAGGCATTTATTGTTTGCCAAGCACTTGACTCTTATTAATTTACTTAATTTTCACAATAATCCCATGAAAGAAGTGCTTTTATTTCCATTTTATAGATGAGGAAAATAAAACTTAGAGTGTGACAAATTCTGGTAAATGAGAATAACCAAGATTTTTATCTAGAGAATGACCACAACTCTGAAACAAATATATTGATGGCTTTAGAGGGTTTTGTTTGATTTTTATCTTGAAAAGAAATCAGTACAAAGTATTTGGCAGATGACCATTCCCAACCTGCAAATAGGATTATCCTTTTCCTCTAAGTTTAGAATTACATCTGTTGTGACTTGATCTGCTATTTATTCCTGGTACAGTCCTTATAGATGAGGTAAATTATGCTATGGAATTCAGACTTGACTTTTCTAGGCTAAATAGCTTTAGAGATCATTTAATGCTTGGGCTACAAAGATTCTCTTAGCCATTTAATACCTAAGTGAATCTTTTCTGTCCCAACTGTGCCTTTAATGAGAAATCATTTTTAGTGACACACCTCTGTGAGTATACTGGTGATGGAGGATTAATGACAGTCCCGCTTCTTGTTTTTCTGACAGATGTTTCTCTATTTAAGGACATGCTGAGGCCTGTACTTCATGTGAGAGCCAGTATCTTTTGAGATGGAGGTGCTAAACTTTTAGCCACTTAATTTTAATTGGTTTTAACTCTAGTCCTGTGAACTATTTGGTATAATAACCACATAATATTTTGTCCTTTAAGAATTCTGTACATTCATTTTTGTAAGTCCACTTAAATTATAGAGATCTGAGGAAAAACCATACAACGTGTCTGTTCTCTTTTACTGTAGAGCCCCAGGCATTGTGATCTAGAAAGATAAAAAATCATGTCATTTTTCCTTGTTTCTCAGAATTTGCATTCTGCTTGTCTCCTAGGACAACAAAGTGAACGGGGTAACCTGCTGTACCCGGATGCTGGGCTGTACATACCTCTACCCTTGGATCCTCCCTAAACCCCACATATCTGCCACTCCACTTACCATTCAAGATGAGTTACTGATTCTGGGAAACAAAGCATTGTGGGAACACCTGTCATATACAGAAGCTGTCGACACAGTACGCCACGTGCAGGACCCATTAGCAGCTGCCAAGAAGCTGTGCACGTTAGCCCAGAGCTATGGTTGTCAGGACAATGTGGGGGCGATGGTGGTTTATTTGAACATTGGTGAGGAAGGGTGCACGTGTGAAATGAATGGGCTCAGCCTCCCGGGTCCTGTGGGATTTGCTTCAACCACCATCCTCAAGGACCCCCCCAAGCCAACCACTCCTTCCTCCAGCAGTGGCATTGCCTCTGAGTTCGGCAGCGAGATGTCCACCTCAGAGGTGAGCAGTGAGGTGGGGTCCACTGCTTCTGATGAACACAACACTGTCGGGCTGGAGGCTGGCTTGCTTCCAAGGCCAGAAAGACGCTGCAGCCTCCATCCAACACCCACCTCTGCGCTGTTTCAGCGCCAGCCTTCTTGTGCGACTTTCTCAAGTAACCAGTCTGACAATGGCCTGGACAGTGATGACGACCAGCCTGTTGAAGGTGTCATAACAAATGGCAGCAAAGTAGAAGTAGAAGTAGATATCCACTGCTGTAGGGGAAGGGATCTCGAGAACTCTCCCACTCTTATAGAGAATTCTCCTACCCCATGTCCTGAGGAACATGCTAGAGGATCGTTTTTTGGGATCCGAAGACAGAACAGTGTGAATAGTGGCATACTTCTGCCAGGGAGCAAGGACAGGATGGAATTACAGAAGTCCCCCTCCACTTCCTGTCTGTACGGAAAGAAACTCTCAAATGGCTCTATCGTGCCCCTAGAAGATAGCCTGAACCTCATCGAAGTGGCCACAGAAGCACCCAAGAAGAAGACTGGCTACTTCGCTGCCCCGACTCAGCTGGAGCCGGAGGATCAGTTTGTTGTACCTCGTGACCTAGAAGAAGAAGTCAAAGAGCAAATGAAGCAACACCAGGAAAGCAGGACCGAGCCTGAGCCCCACGAAGAGGATCGGACCGAGCTCCCAGAGGAGTTTGACACGGCCCTGTAATCCTCCCCCAGGAGCCGGAGCATTAGGGAAGGTTGTGCAGTGTGGGGGTAGGGATCCCACCAGAGGCATGGTGCATCTGCATTCCTAAACCATAGCTGAGGCGGGTAGAACTTGGAGCCAAATGTGGGGAGAGCTACCAGGGTCTTGCTCCGGATAAGCTAATAAACACCATCAGTGTTAAGTTTCACATTTAACCTGCATTGGAATTCCCAGTTACTGGGAAGATGTTGTTCTGTATCAGTCCTACCACCTGCCATTAACCCTTTCTCTCCTAGGATAATTTGAGAATTTGCCTGCCTGGGCAGGAAAGGGACTCTTTCTGTGGAGGAAATAACTGAAGATTGATTCTCTTTACTAATTGCTGCTGATGGATCTCTGTGACAGAGAAATCACCTTATATCTCAGCCTAACTGATGGGATGTGATGTGACTAGTCACGCTTTTCATTCTTCTCTACGAGAATACAGCCTTTCGAAATGATGTTTATTGGAAATGTAGAACCAATCAAACAGATAATTTATGTATGTAATGTAATGAGAGCACTTTTCATTGACTGTGAACTTTTTATTTTTGAATCTGCACTCGAGCCAATCTTCTTAGAGGCAGCCTGGCACCTTTGTCTGTAGACAGAATGATCATCAGGTGTTGGAACATTCTGTGAGGGTACTAGGAAGGGCCCTGGGAAGTCTTCGAACTGTTGAAGGGCAGACTGGGAAAGCTCCTGAGAAACTTGGGGGAGTAGGATCTTTGGGGATGATGATGGGGAAGGAGAGAGAACTAAGACTGCTTCCCCGCCAAGCAGAAAAAGAGAATAACTCCTTGACACATGTGACACCTGCCAGGAATTGCCTGGCAGATCACAAGAGAAGTATTTGGGGACTGGCCTCTTCCCACGACATGTGATGGAGTTGGCAGCCGGGCCCCCTCGTGTAGGGCCAAGGCTGATGCTGCTCGAATCCAGGTGACCTTGAGTGTAGCAGGTGACTCTGCACAGACTGAGGCTGAATGAGGGTGATGGATGGACGGAGCTCATGGGTTAGATATGTTCCTTCTCTTACTCTAGAGCAGAAGGATCATTTTCTAAAGTGTCAGAAATGAGTTCACATCTTTAATGTTGAACAGAGTACAACTTCTCTGAAAGTTGTACTTTTAGTACAACTTCAGAAAGCTTCTGAAAACTGCTTATCCACCTCTCATGGTTTTAGAGAACTAGGCTGAATTAATAGGAGGAGGAAGGAGGACTTATTGAAAAAATCCTAAACTTATAGAAAACCTGGTTTACTGTATTTTTGCACATTCCACATAACCCTAGCAAAATGCAGTTCCTTTTATATTTCTGTTCTGTTGCCTTTTCCATTAGAAGACTTAGGAAATTAATTCCTACACTTCCTATAAAATTTTGACATCGCTTGATTTCATCCAATGGGGAATGTGCTTTGAGTTTTTAGAATACTTTCACAATTAAAAAGAAAATAGTGTGGAACTATGAATTTTCTTTATGAGAAACAAAATGTTAAAGATAGGGTTGAGATCTATATAGATCTGTCTATCTATATCTTTGAGGGAGTTTTTGAAGTTTTTGTTAAAGCAATAGTAGAAAACCAGATGACCTATCCACAAATGATTATGTATCCTCATCTTTCTCAGAGACCCCACATCTGTGTGTGTGTGTGTGTGTTTTATGAGTGGGGTTCATTCCTGGGGGGTTCCATACCACTCCAGTGGCTGTCTGAAGTTCAACCCCTCAAGAATCTGAGTTTGAGTCCCAGTATTGTCAGGAGAACTTGACTTCTCTATATCAAACTACTGGTCAGCTACTAAAAAGTTTCAGAACTCAGGTCTTAATCTAAAGTAGGGAATATAATGGTTCGTACAAAGTTTAGATGCTGTTAGAAAAGGGGGAACGAATCGTGTGTTGCTGCCCTATTTTTATATGGGGACATGGGGAAAAATGAAGGAAGAAATGAAAATTAAGAAAAAGCCCAAAATGATAGTGATGGGTGATAGGAAATGTCTTGCTACCAGGACAGCAGAATCTTTGAGTCTCAAAACACTGATGCTGTCTGTCTGCAGAAGAAAATTACTTTGGGAATATACCACTTTCATAGTATAGTTTCTTAAAAATAGTCCTTTATCTCTGTGAACTGTTTTCTTGTCTTTGTCTCCCGCCCTACTTATTGGAACCACCGTGAAACCCAGTTCTGAAATGACTTTACCCAAAGTAAACGTATTTACTTTTTTTCAGAAGAACTCTAAAACTCCGTATGTTCTTTTTACATGGTAGATTTATTTTTGGGAAACACTAGGTTGCATTGAAAACCTTTCATACAGGCTTTCATGTCGTCAGTACCAAACTACTCTTTTCTGTAACTTCCTTTCATTCATTCCCCTCTATAATTGCTCTGTATTAGAGGGTAAAAAGGCCATAATCCGTTACCAAAAATAGCATACAGAACTCTGACCCATGAGGTCATGTATCGTCCTGTGATCTGATTAGGTTGTCAGGTAGTGAAATCCAGGAATCTGTCTCCAGGTGAATGTAATCTACTGCCCAGGACTTTACCCAGAGGATGTGTTCCCCCGGTGGGCAGAGTACCATTGATCTCTAGCCCAGAGATTCTGGCCTCTGCGTGATTCTCAGGTCTCTGTGTGTACCTCCCATTTAGTAGAGAACGGTAAGAGGATTTGTGAAAGAATATCACTCCTGCTTCTGGGAGCAGTTCAGGAGTCCCATGGAAGAAAGAAAAATACATGAGTCTCGGCAGCCATGGCATTTATTTTTATCCTAATGGGTTGGAAATTCATTTTTTGAAAATTTGAATGCCACTATGTCATTACAAGTCTACCGTAAAGTCATTGAATTGGCACTCCTCCTACAAGTGAGGGCGTTGTTATTATACTACTGTAGAGTGTATGTGTGCAATAAGCTGATGAGTTCATTTCTTGGTGTATGGAAGAGTCAACACAAGCAGCTTGGTAATCACTGGGTGCTATTACAGTTTGTGGCGAGTGCTATTTTCCGGGAGATGGAGCCGGTTAGGTTTTATCTACTGAATAACAAACGTTGCTCTTCTTCCCACGTAGACCTTCAGCAAAAGGTACCTGGAAGCCACAGGCTCACCTTCTCTATCTACTCAATAATTATTAATGAAGAGACCTCCATAAGGGAGCATTTGGCTGTTACCGATAAATGTACCAATTATTAAATAATTAGTCTCCAAGCCATTCAGTGGTGCCTGCAGCATCACTAGAGAACTGTGTCGCGTCACTTTTTACTTCCCTCCAGGTGGGGCCTTTTCAGACTCCCCCAGTTGTGGAGGCGAGTTCATCTTTCTCTCCAGTTAGTGACTTTTGCCCCATAGTTGGGTAAGCACTTCCTAGATTGAGAAAAGCAGCTACAATAAATCCTGCTGTTTCCTTCATTTGGTGATCATTCAGTCACACAGAAGTTCCTTGTATTCTAAATTTCACGCACTTCTCCCAGATGCTCTAGGGTTTTCTCTCACTGTTGCCAGTGGATGTCATCCAGACAGTGAGTTCATATCTTATGGTTTTGTGCAATCATTGTTGTATTGTAGTCCTAAGACTCATTATAGTGTATTTTTGATATTTTTGAAATGTGTTAAATTTTTTAATTCAATAATATGAGCCAGAGCATGTTGCAGCAAATCTATTGTTTGTAAAAAATAACAATAACAGTAATAATAAATAAAATAAAATGGAATATCTTTTTCATGGCTTTGTTTTAAAATGGAATACCTATTATTTTATAAATACTTTATTTTGGCATGAAACTGTAATTTCTCTAACTTGTATATAGAATTAGTTTCTTAATCAAAAGCATCTTTAGGATGTTTCTTGCCTCCCCTCCCTTTTTTTTTGCTTTAGAGGAAGATAATAAATGAAACCACATTCCGTGACACTATGAAGCAATGAGTTAAGACAAGAATAAATATTTTCGCTCACCTCTTAAGATGAAAGCAATAAAGATTTTTTTTACGTTAAGAAACATATTCTGACTTGACTTGTATGTTTAAATAAATCCCAAAGACAGGAAACAGCCCCTTATTTGCATGCAGGCTGTTAGTTGACTAGAGGAGATTCAGTTATAAGTAACTGATTGCTCCTAAATCATAGAGCTGGTGATGCCACAGAAGAGCCAGTTGGATAACCCAGCCGTCGTGTTTGTCCTAACACAAGGGTTTGGTGTCAGAACCTTCGATGTAGGAGTGCGCTTTGACTCACAAAATACTTAAAATTCAGTTAAGCCTCTAAATTATCTCCTCACCACCCTCCCTCCCTGACTGGTTATCTCCCATAATCTCTGGACTTCCAAGCAAGATTAGGTTTCTCCAAATAAGAGAAGTCATTTTGCAGGTTTCCTCCTCATCTAGCAGAATGAACATGTTAAAACCCTGGTGTATCAGGTGTTCACTGAGCACCTTCAGCGTGCAGGGCTCAGGGCAGCCGTCTGTCATGCTTTAGTGCCTCAGCTCTCGGAGATCCTCCCCTCCCTTTTTCAGGGTAACAGAAGTCAAGTCCTCTGAGTGTGTTCACTGCTCCGTGTATTGATCCCTGGACACCAAAAGCCACAAGAGTGCATTAGTCTCAGAACGTGTTCTGAACGTGTTGGGTAAGTTTTGTCTCTGCTACTTAAAATATTAGACTACGGCCACTGGGGGGCTCAGTCAGTGGTTAAGCATGCACCTCGATTTCAGCGCGGATCATGATCACAGTGTGAGATCAAGGCCTACATCAGGCTCCATGCTGGGCGTGGAACCTACTTTAAATTCTCCCTCCCTCTCTTAAAAAAAGAAAAAGATTTGACATTGGGCAAGTTAAATAACCTAGGACTCTATTTTCCTTAACTGCTAAATGGAAACAACACCATCTCTCCCAGCAGTTACTTATGGGCTTGAATGAGACGGTGCAGATGCTGCCTTAGCCCAGTACTGGGCCTGGCATATGGTGAGCAGTCAACAAAATGTCAGCGATCAGGAAAGTCCCTTGAACCTTCTTGAACCTTCATCTCCTCATTTCTAACAAGTGAACAATAAATCCTGACTTGCCTGTCCGACAAGCGATAGTAAATAAGATGAGGTTTGCTCCAGCCTTTGGACA
>CM053620.1:10588394-10615681 GCA_028646535.1 Procyon lotor | reverse complement strand
CGCTTTATCAAAAGAAAGACCCAGACGTAGGTAAAGCTCTCATAGGGACATGTCTCAGGGAAGAACACTACGTGAGAATAGTTGGGAGGGGGAGGATCTTCTTTTCTGGGGGGGGAGTGTGAGGAAGGAGTGAGTTGTTTTGATTTTTGCTGCTGTTAAACATCCTACCAGTCGGTGAAAACTAACTGGGGGCCTCTGGCCATGGCCTCAAGGCTGAGGGTAACAGGGAAGCAACTTTCGTGGCACCGTGTTTGTACGTTAGCCTAATAACGTGGATGCTCAGTTGATTATTTTTCCTCCAAGCTTTACTTCTCTATAGAAGTAGAATGAGATATTTTCCCATTTCTGTATGAGGTTTAGTTTTGACCTTTCAGCTTAGATTGGTTCTACCAGAAATAGCTGTTGAAGGGATTTGAGAGGAGAGGAAAAGTATGTTCCAGCGAGGGCGGCAGTTGGAAGGTAGGGAGGAGGTAAATGACACTGACTTAATTGTCCTTCAACAGCCATTTTGGTATGTTTTGAAAGAGGCTTATGTTTGCTGGTTTCTTACTAACTAGAAATTAGAATCTGAAATTGATGTCAGAATTGCATCGTGGAAATAGACTGTTTTTAGAAACGTACTAAAAATTTTAATTAATAGCTTAACCTCATTTATAGTATGAAAGTAAAACTGTGATGTTACGGGAAAAAAGGACTAGCTGTTGAAAAGCAAGAGGGCAATTAGGGAAAAAGTATATGATAAGAGCGTGTGTATTTTGAGGTGCATCTGACATGAACTGAAAGTCTGAGACCAGTCGTAAAGTATAAGGACAGCCATAAACCTTGAGATTAAAGTAACTGTAAACTTTATTTTTAATATTCAGTGCCAATGATCTATATTACATTAGGAAAACAATCCAGGGTCATGAGAGATCACAAGCTGCCTCTGAAGGCCCACTCTGGAGGGCACTGTCAGGGAAGGCAGAAAAGGGGAAGCCTCCAATAAGCTCTTCTAGTCTAGTAAAATTAACTGTTCTGTTTTTGAAATCGGTTCAATAATGCATTTAAGAAGTTCATGAATTTTATTTCTCTCTGGGAAGCCTCATATTTAAGAAAATTATATTTTAGAAACGTGAAATCCAAATGAATGACTCGCAACAAAGACAAGGAACTTGGAATGCTGGCAAAAACCCATTTTCTCGAAACAAAACAAAACAAAAAACAAAAACCATTTTCTCTCAGCCCGACTGCAGGGATCCTGAGAAGGAAAACCCACGCTATCGGCATCCGCCTTCGTGTATCAGGAGTCCCGCCTCCCACCTTGAAGGGAGGAAGCCTCCTGGGATCCAGGCACTCATGGTGGCTTCCTTCTAGGAAGTCAGACTTCCTAACTACTCATTTAGAATTCAATCAAACAGCTGCTTTAAAATCATTCCCCTGGGACCAAATAAGGGGAGCAAAGGCACGTTTCTTTTGGTGACTTTAAGTAGTTACGCCAGGCAAGATTATTTCTGCTGTAGTGCTGGGCCTGCTACCCCAGATGTGTAGGTCTCCTCTCTCTTCCCGAATTTCTCTGGCTCCTTAGTTTTGTATCATCATGATCTCACCATCACCGCAGCAGTGTCCCCAGACTGTGGATGTTGCTCTTTGTTGCAAAGGGTGGAGATTTTTTTTCCCCAAGTTCTCAGCCGACAAAGACTTTTCCATAGAAAACTGACATGATCATCGAGCTCTGCATGGTTACTGATGGGACCTTTTTTTTTTTTAAATTAAGATTTTTTTTTTTTAATTTCCTTATTTGACAGATTGAGAGAGAGAGAGTGAGTGCACAAGTAGGGCAAGAGACAGAGGGAGAAGCAGACTCCTTGCTGAGCAGGGAGGCCGATGCGGAGCTCGATCCCAGGACCCTGGGGATCATGACCCAAGCCGAAGGCAGATGCCCAATGACTGGACCACCCGGGCGTCCCCACAGGACCATTTGTAAAATTGATGGCGTGAAAACCACAGTTGTCTAACATGTCATTTGAAAAGACACCTCTTTCTGAGAAAAACAAGGGAGGTGGGTTACCCATGCGGTCCCAGAAGAAGGTCTCAGAGTGTTCCCGACCACAGGTACTCGGGTGCGTCGCCGTGACTGCCGCGCTGTGCTCGGCTCTCCTGGCAGAGCCTCTGCTCCCGGTAGCTCCGCAGGGCCAGCACCACGCTGGCCCCGTACAGCACCACCAGGAGGCAGGCAAATGTGGCTGCCGCCCCGTCTGTGCCCGCCAGCTCGCAGTTCATCCAGGTGAGACCCTTGCGGGCATAGAGCCTCGCTCGTGCTCTGCAAGTGTCCGTGGAATTGATCTGCAAGGCCACGTGGAGGTAAATGCCGGTGCCCACGCCGTAGCTCGCCGCCGCCAGGAGGCTGAAGGCGGCCTCCAGCAGGAGCCACTTCCCTGACAGTTCCGCGAGACTTTTGGCTCCTTGGAGTAAAACACTCATAGTGAGGACACCCAGTCCCAGAGAAACAGCCACGCCCCCGTAGATCAGGGGCGCCCGGAGGACTGTGTACTTCTGGTCCAGCTGCCGAACCTGCTCGAGCTCGGTGCCCTCAAATGGTGAGTAGTAGTTGTTCCCAAAGCCACCACCACTGGTAAAGCTGGCGGTGAATCCAGCAAGGACAAAGTAGGAGGACACGACACACATGAGGACCATGCCGTTCAGTATCACCTCCACTATCTGTACCACACCTACGAGGAGAGAGATTTGGGATTTAACACCGACATCACTCACCCAGGAAAAGTAGCTCAGACTCGAGAAGTACTGCCGGTGCCCTGGTTTTAAGGACACGATCTGATTCAACATCAACATCCTTGGTTTTTATTTTTTAAATTGATGTAGGTATGTACGTATGGATGGATTTTTAAGTAGGCTCCTTGCTCCATATGGGGCTTGAACTCGCAACGCTGAGATCAAGAACTGTATACGCTACCGACTGAGCCAGCCAGGTGCCCCAGTTTTTTTTTTTTAATAGTCATATGTTTGAAAAACAAAATGCTGCTCTGGAAAAAATTTTGTCAGTCTCTTAAAAAAACAAAACATATACGTACCGTGTGACCCTAAGACTGGACTCCTGGAGCATTTATCCTAAAGAAAGAAAAACTGAAAGTCTACACAAAACCATGTATGTGAAAGCTCACAGGAGCTTTATCTATCATCGCCTCGTGTCGGAAACGCAGATGACTTTCCGCAGGTCAGGAGTTAGCAGTCAGATATATCCATACCACGGGAAACTCCACTCAGCGGTCCAGGGGAAGGAGCTGCAGAGACACACGACCAGGGCTCCCTTGCTCGCTCCCTCTCCAGGGAATTACGATGAGCAGAAGAAAACCAATCTTAAAGGTTATACACTGTGTGATTCCATGTATGTAAGTCTCAAAAGGACACAATTATGGAGAGCGAGCACAGACCCATATTTGTCGGCAGATGGGGAGACGTGGGGGAGCCCTAACGATGCCCAAGCACGGGACAATTCTGTAGTTGACTGCGGTGATGGTGGGGACATCAAGGTACGTATGACCGAACTGCATGGAAGTGTGCACGCACACAGACACAAGTGCAGTACAGCTGGTGAAATCCACAGCCCTGTGACGTCAGCGTCCTGCCGTGCCTGGGTGACGCAAGATGGGAGCACCCGGGAACATGGGGTGGAGGGCGCCCAAGATCACCGCCCTAGTTCTGTTACCATTTCGTGAATCTATAATCATTTCAAATTTTAAAGTTTTTTAAAAACTAAACAATGACATAAAAAGAAATATACTGGGAAAAATCACTCCTGTCCCTGTCCATCCTGTTCTCTGCCCCCACCCACTTTCATTATTTCCAAATATAACTTTGCAGTGTTCCTTCATGCACATAAAAGCAGACTGCAATCCGCATTTCATTCCCCCTTCCCTGCTTTTTTTTCACCAGGAAGCGTACCCCACATGCTGCTCTCAGTCTTGTTCATTTACTATTCTGGGAGGTGTTTTCAGATCCACTCCCACGGTGCCCACAGACTTGTTACATGGGCTCCAACGCCACTGTGTGGATGGGCCAGTCTGTTCAGTCGACCGACAAGTGGGCTGTTCGCCTGGGGGTTTCTTAGGCTGTTAAGGAACCCACATGTGACTGGACACTGGATATCTTCTCATCCAAGGTCAGCTTTCATTCATCACTAACAGAGGCCCTGCCCTCTGCTTAGGCAAAGTTCTGGAAGAATGTCTCCTGTCATCCTCCAGGGTTCAGAGATGAGAACTAAGACAAAAGCATGGGAACCTCGAGTGGGAACACCAGGCTCACGGCCCCACATTCCGCTACAGGTGATCCTGCCCTGCCTGATGTGAAGCCTCACACACTTCATCTGACCAAGGAAAGTAGTGCCTCCCTGTCTTATCCCATGGGGCCGGAGTGAGGCCTAGCGACAACAAGTACATGGAAATATGTGGAAAATCATAAAATGTGAATGCAAGGGATGGAGATGCTACTTAGTAACGTTCGGACGATGGAAGGGGCTTAGTGAGGGATTTAAGAGATGAGAGAAATTCTGAGAAGTGTGGTTTCCCAGAAATCGGGAAGCCTCGCTTATACACTAGGGAGTACCGTAATATTTAAAAACTGGGCAGTGAGGGGCACCTGGGTGGCTCAGCTGGTTAAGCACCTGCCTTCGGCTCAGGTCAATGATCCCGGGGTCCTGGGATTGAGCCCCGCATTGGGCTCCCTGCTCCACGGGGAGCCTGCTTCTCCCTCTCCCTCTGCCTGCCGCCCTGCCTACTTGTGTGTGCGCGTGCTCTCTCTCTGTCAAATAGATAAATAAACTCTAAAGAAACAAACAAATAAATAAATAAAAACGGGGCAGTGAAATACCAGTCTCTCTAACAGACTGAGGCACCAGCTCCTGGGTCGGCTGGTCCTAACTCCTGCTGGGCCCACACAAATTCCTGGGACATCCATGGGACACAGCAGCAGAGGCTCTGACAGTTGATGAGCTACATTTTTCTAATTTAGATCTGAAAATAACATCAGATTAGTACTGCCCACTCTCCACCCAGGCGCTGTAAGGGACCGGCTACTTGCTCCCCGCAGCAGAGCAAGTGAATTGGCCCAAACATCGCTCTACTTCAGGGGAAGCAGTTTTCCCCTGCATCCTGTCCCTGTCCATCCTGTTCCCTTCCTGTTCCCTGTTCCCTGCCCAATACCCTTCCCTGCCTTGGTTTTCCTTCTGCATGCAGTTTAATGCCTCACGCCAGAAAGGAGACAGGAATACTTTCCTACTACAAGATGGGGAAAGCTGAACGCTTCCTCCTGGGACAGATTCTCCCAAAACAGTGGAGTTGTGATCCATGCATGTATCTGCTAGGCTGAAATGAAATAAATCTAGATCTTGTCAACTACCCCCCTGGATACAACAGTGGGGAGGGATAATGGTCTGACGCCGGGTCCAGTGCTGTCGGGTCTGCTGAAGGAATATGGCCACTGAGTATCATCACAGTACCAGTCAGGCCTGGCCTGGCTTAGCTGTTAATATCAAACAGGCTCACATATTTCTTTCCTTTTTTTTTTTTTTTTTAAGATTTTATTTATTTATTTGAGAGAGAGCACAAGCAGGGGGAGGGGCGGGGGGGGGGGGGGAGGAAAGGCAGACCCCTCCCCCAGCACTGAGCCTGGACTCTACCCCAGGACCCTCAGATCGTGATGTGAGCTGAAGGCAGACGTGTAACCACCTGAGCCACCCAGGCGCCCCCAGGCTCACATACTTCCAACCTTGCTGTTAGCACAGAAAGAGTCCCAGCTCTCAGAAGAGAAAGGAATGACTACCAGAGCTAGCAGTTTTGTTTCGATGGTAGGATGGAACAAGTCTCTGGAAAGAGAGCAGAGTGAGGGCTCTAGAGAGGGAAGTGGAGCCCGAGGCAGACATGAGATTTTTATTATATATGGGGTCTTTCTGGGTGTGGCCGGTTTTGTGGCTGATCACGGAACACCCTGCTTAATGATACATCTACTTCTGCCTTCGCACTGTAAATGTGGAAAAAGAGGGGAGCAAATCAATTTTTTTATTTCTCTAAAATAAAACTGGAACGTGCAGTCAAGCTACGCTAAAATGGAAAATAAAATCTCCTTCTCTCTGGGAGCAAATATTCTTAATGCTTTCTTATGTATTCTTTAAGAAATTGGCTAATCGTAGATAAAAGCATTTATTTCATTTTCTAAACCCAAATAGAACTCACCTTTTAAATATGACAAGTTGCCTATATTTAAGGGAATACTGTTAAGAATGTGTTGTAAAGAGGAGCATCACCTCCAAGTTAAAATTTTTCTTTGGACTTTTATTGGATTCATGTAAGGCAAAGAACATACTCACTTGTACCCAGAATATTCTGTAATGTTCCAGAAGTCACAATTTAACATGCAGTAAGAACCCATGAAGCTGTCTGGCCAAAAGTCGCATTCTTCTGTTGGGAGAGATTTTATATTCTTTTATTCTGGAAGGATTCTGAATCCCAGATGTTGGGTTTAATTCTTCGTACAATGGTACATTTAGAAGAGGTACAAAACACTTATTGAGTTTTCAAGGTCACTGGAAGGGGCTTGTTAGAATAGCTTCTTTGCAACCCAGTGAATGAATCTGATTCCTCTTTGCTCGGCCCACGCCTACCTCCAACTTACAGGCCGAGTCTCCACGGCTTCCCTATACCCTGTCTACAGGGATGGAGAAAGTGAAGGATCCAAGACCTCAGTGTGGAAAAACTTTGGGGCTCATCTGCTGAAGACAGCTGTGTTTTTAGAAAAGTTCAAGCCGAAAAGTTGTCGCCGGTGTTTACGGCTTTCCGAGGACGTGGAAGATAAGGTTCTTCAGATTCACGTGGTTATCTCCCTTGAGCTAATCAAAAGCACATTTTGCTGCAGCCCATGCCTTTTCCTTGTGGGTCCTGACCTTCAGTTTTATTCTGTTTCGATAACTTTGGCTCCTCGCTCATCAACAGAGGACTCTAGAACTTATTACCTCAGAGAACTCTGCTTCGTGTAACCCAGAGCATCCCCCAGGACCCAGATGTTGGCCCCACCCTCTTCAAGTGCAAGCAAGTCCCACGGCCAAGTATTCCGTGAAAGACAGTGGTTCGGGGTAACTTCCACCGCTGACAATCAGCAGGATGGCTTAAAAAGCCTAAAACTCCAACATCTCTGCAGCCTTCTCTTTGAGCTGCCTGACCTTCCGATAACCCCGGATGGCCAGCACAGCGCCCAGAGCAAAGAGCGGGATGCTCAGGGCAGCAAAGATTGCAGCTCCTATATCTCCCCCGTGGAGAGTGCAGCTGAAGCCGCTGTACCCTTTGCTCTGGTACAGTGCCTCCCTCTCTCTGCACACTGGGGACTCGTAGGCAGCCAAGAGGTGGCGGAAGTAGAAGTACAGAGCAGGGACGTAGGCCCCTGCGATGAGCACATCCAACAAGCCTTCAATCAGCAGCCACAGGGGACAGTGCCACGGGACCCGCAGGACGCCCAGGACAACAAGGAGGCAGCAGAAGGCCATGAGGGCTCCACTGTAGGCCATCGCTGCAGTGACCGTGGGCAGCTTCAGCTGGTAGAACTGGACGTCCAGCTGCTGCGCTTTCTCCCCGTCGGCGCCCTCAAAACCACTGTAAGCGCCTCCGAACTGGTAGTAGTAAATGCCCCCCAGGCTGGTGATGCCCGTGTAGCCCCCTGTGGAATGGTAAGACACAGAGTTGCAGGCCAGGATCAACAAGTTCAGGAGCACCTCCAGCATCTGGCAGCAGGCTGCAAAAGAAGGGCGTGTTACCACTTTGAGAGCTGCTATTTTGTACTCGGAGAGACGTCCGCCTCAGTGCTCCTCTTCCCCTCGGTAGCTCACGCTGCTGCAGTGGGCTCTGTGTTCCGCCCCGGGAGGCCTGAGCTGCCCCAGCTGCATGAGGGCCATGAGATGGGAGCAGGGAACTGTGGGTTCTGGAAATGCTGTCGGAGGTACTTGGAGCTAAAGAGAGTAACTCTCAAGAGAGCCTCCCCCTGCCAGGGTGCAGGAAGACAGTGGGAGCAATCAGGCCAGCTCCCAACCAGAGAGAAAGGCATTCTCTATGGAAGGCAAGAACACTCTGCCCCAGCCCTTCCCCGCCAAAGAGACTAAGAAAGAACGATCTCCTCTTTAGACAAGCTTTGTGGCTTGCTTCAGTTGGAAAGAGGAAACATCTCCAAATTTGAAGGAAATAACACAGAACTTAAAAAATACAATGAAGTCAGGGGGCACGTGGGTGGTTCAGTGGGTTAAAGCCTCTGCCTGTGGCTCCAGTCATGATCTCAGGTCCTGGGATCAAGCCCCGAATCTGCTTCCCCCCCCTCTCTGTCTGCCTCTCTGCCTACTTGTGATCTCTCTGTCAAATAAATGAAATCTTTAAAAAAGAAAAATACAATGAAGTCGGAAAAAAGCATGGAAGTCATACATCAGAATGTTAACCACGGTTCACATATATTGGAAACAGGAAAGATTAAGTTAATGAAACCCACAAGGCTTACTGAATTAAAGAAATGTAATTGGTTTCGTTGTTCTTAGATTTCAACTCAGTAAGTCTGTTTTACAATTTAACTTTGTTTTCTTTGGTTTCCCTAAAGAGCAAATCTGGGCTGTGATACTTTCGCAGGGCTAGGTTCTCTCAGGGACCCTTGGCCTCTCTGTCTTGGACAAGGAAAGAGCTCCAGCTTTTCTGCCCCAACTGGTTGCTTTCCTTATAATCAACTTCATCGAGATATAATGGATACAGAACAAAATGACCCATGTTTAGTGTACAGCTTGTTGAGTTCTGACAAACATAAATGCCATCAGAAGTAAGATACGGAATACCTTCATCTGCCCAGAAAGTTCCCCAAGAGACTGTTTGTGGTCCATGCCTCATCCTCCCTCCTCAGAGAATCACTGATCTGCTTTCTACCATTACGAATGAGGTTGGCCTTTCTAGAATTTCATGTAAATGCAATCATACAGTTATGTACTCTTTTGTGTGTGGCTTCTTTTCCTCAAGATTCTATAAATCTGGGTGCTTCTGAGCTGGAAATTGTATATGCTGGCAAGTCCTGGTAGGTCAGCTGACGAGGAGCAGACGTCCAGCAGCTCCCTGATGTTTAGAGAACCAGATTTTGTGCCAGGTCCAGCTGCTTTATGTATGAAGTTGTGTTACATCTATCTACATACTCTCCAATGGGATGATAAAACTGTCAAGTATTATCTTTACGCTCTTCACTTTCCCTCCCAAATGCAGAGAGCCCTATTGTTGTCTTTAATTATAAAAGTAGTATATACTGATGGTAAAAAGTAAAATAAAGACAATAACATATAATGTAATAATTACCTAAAATCCAACTATTTAAAAATATAACCACTGTGACCATTATTTTTTCTTCTGGACTTTTGTCATATACCCATCATTTTTGCTGTTATTTGCTTTTAGAGAACAGGGTCCTACTCTATCCACTATTATATAACCTATTTTTTAAGAATATACTATTAAGAATATAGTACGAACATTTTTTTCTATCTCAGCAAATATAAATCTACTTCATATTTTTTGAAGACGTATAGAACAGCACAATGAATTTAAATGATTCCCGTGTAAAGGACATTTAGGGTTTTCCCAATGTCTTGCTGTATGGGGAGGGCAGAGCCCCTACAACCCCTTGTTCCTGTTGTAGCTTTAATAGAACCAGGAAAGAATAAGCAGGGCTGGGGGAGATGTATATGTCAGGCTACAAGCTGAATGCAAACATCATGATGTGCGCATTGCCAGTTGAAGGAGAGAGAGAAAGAACAAAGGCAAAAAATAAACTGCTCCAAACAAATCAGGTAGCCAAGGAGGGGAGCAGGAAATACACCTTCTTCCCAGGGAACTTGCAACTCCTCAGCCGTCCCTCCAGATAATAAAGAGCACAATCTGTACTCGCACAGGATCCCCTGGTGATCGAACACACACACACACACACACACACACACACACACACACACACCCACCTGTACTTGCTTTTTATCTGATCTTAAGCCTCAGCCCCTAACACACACACACACACACACACACACACACACACACACCTACCTACCTACCTACCTACCTACCTGTACTTGCTTTTTATCTGATCTTAAGCCTCAGCTCCTAAAGATTTTAGTAGCTGAGGGGACTTGCTCGTGAATGAATGTGGGACCCATCTCTTTCCACCAGTGTCCTGAACTTGCAAAGCCTGACTCACTGCCCAAACTTCGGGGTCTCCCTAGGGAGTCAGAAAGGCCATGGCAGCCACCTACTTCTACCAGTCTGCTGAGAGAGGAGATGAATTCACCGATAAGGAAAAGATGCCACAAAAAAGCTACTCTTAAGATAGGGCTGGAAAGCTTTGGGTGACCTTTATCTAGGCCTGCATTTCCTGCTGGAGACAAGTTCCTGGTGTTCAGTGGCTGCTTCTCTCAACACAACACCAAGTATTGTGTACTGATGTGGGTATCTGCACATCCTGAGAGCTTTATAAGCCCTCCACCATTAGCTTCTGGCTGCTAAACCAGCCTTTCACTATCTTGACTCAGAAACGATCTCTAGGTCCAAAGTCAAATAGCCAGAAGCAGTCAAAGCTAAATCAAGGTGTATTTTGGTCAGGAGGCTCAAGTCCTGTCCTCTCCTCTTGGTAAAATAATCACAGAGGAAAACATACTTCTACTGAAAAACCTGTTAACCCAGCCTCTGGCTTATTCCTATTATTTTTATCATCAAGAAAAAAGAAAAGAAAAGTCAAGCAAATAAACCATTTCAGGCCTTAGAGTTAGGCTCTGAGTTTCCACTCCAGCTCTTTCACGTAATAGCTGTGTGGCTTGGGTATCTTACTCTACCTCTCTGAGCTTCAGGAATTATTGGACAAATTAGAAGCAATGAGGTTGTGCCAATAAATGTAAACTAGAGTGCAGATTCCTGTACTTGGATTGCTTAGAGCTCTTTAACAGGAGTTCCAGAGAATTCCATAATCATGTGCATTATTGAATCAATATATTTGATACATTTTCAGGTACGAGTAACTTGATTTTTCTCCCTTAGGCCGAGAAGTTTTCCCCCTTAGTCACAGGCAGCCTGGAAGAATCTCTCACCAAGTCACGTGAGCCACAAGGGCTCACCCTGGCAAACCAGATTTTCTTCATTATTGGCAAGGCCAGGACGAACGCCTGGATGGTTCGGAACTCGGGGCACCACATTTGGAGCTGATACATATTATTTATGTGTTCTGCAAACTGTGCGTGTTCTAATAACTTTTTTTCCTTTTTGTTTATTCTCAGTAAAACAGGGTAGAACAGAAATTGCTCACGTAGCTGATATCTAATAAGGTAAGTACTGTTTTACAACGTATCTGTATGTGTGTGAACTTAGGATTTCATGTAAGATCTATTTCTTCCTATGGATCTTAGTTAACAAATTTTAAAAGGCATCCTGTGGCATGAACTGCTACCGGGGTGCACCCTCCAGGTGGCTTTCCGTCTCTGACCCAGCCCCCCCACCGCCGGCAGCTCACAGCTGGTCCTCCCTGCAGTGTCACCTGCAACCTGACACCCACAAGCAAGGCTGCTTGCCTCGCCAGACAAGCACCGGAAAGCCAGATGTACCTTTCAGGTGTGCCTACCTTTTTCTTTTTGGTGGGGAGAATGAGAACCTCATGCAGTTGTATAAATGAAAGTGCTAAGAACCCAAAAGGGAAATGTGCTTGAATTTTTGCTTCACCAGCTCAGACCCCTTCCAGAACCATCAGCAAACAGTAAATGGTCACAATGCCTCCCAAATGGCTCACCTCTCCCAGTGCACAAGTATTTGCATTTATGGCATTCCAGGAGTCCTTCAGCCTCTGACTGGTAATATTCCACCTTCTCTAGTCCAGACCTGGGGTTTGAGGGCAGGTATCTCCCTGAAGTGGGTTCACTGTAACTGAAAACATACATGGCCATTAGGGGCTTCAAACTCAGTAGCTTGTTCAATATCAGAACCCTGAACATCTCATGCTGGCATTAAAGAGACATTAAAGAAGTGTGCAGAACAGAAAGGGATTTTGCTGCAGCATTTCATATTCCAGAGAATTCTCTGGTTTAGGGGCCTCACGGGGTATCCAAACACTTGGCCCAATACTGCTAAGCCACCATGCCACACGTCCCTATAATTCTGAGCACTGATTGGATGCTGGTTTGCCCACCTGCAGGAGCTATCTAACCAGGTAGCTGGGAGCCACCTTTGTGAGCCTAACTTTTGAGTTCAGCATGGACCAGGCCTTCTTTAAAGCTAATTTACGTTCACAAGACTCCGATGCTCAGGTTGGCATTCTCTTCCTTTTCTTGTTACTTTGGAAAGGGCTGAATCCACAATAATTCTCTAAGCATATGGGTAATACAGATAACTCTGGATGCCTTCCTGTCTCTCCCTCTTCCTCTGCTAGTTCTGACACCCCCTCCCCCCCTTTATCCAGCATATCCCGAGCTTTGTCCAGGATGCAATGGTGGGAGCTGCATTCTACCTGCTGGGCATCAGGGATCCTTCCAGTGTTCTCATTATGGCTCTCTGGGGCTTGAAATCCTTAAACTGTCATGGCCTTGGATAAAGTCCAAACTTTTAGCACAGCACAGACCCTTGCTCATCTCTCTTCACTCACGACCTCATTCTCACAGACCCAAGCATATGAACTGCTCCTCTCCCCTGGCCCCCCGAAAAGATGACCTGCACTCCCATGCTATAGGTCACTGTGGAAGCTATTTCTCTGCTTGGAACCCTTTTCCTTTCCTCTCCCAGTCTTCCCATTCTTGCTCCTTTTCTTTCTTCTTTTCTCAACTTTATTTATTTGAAAAGAACACTACTGGGGGAGAGTTCAAAGGGAGAGGGAGAAGCAGGCTCCCTGCTGAGCAGGAAGCCTGTTGTGGGGCTCTATCCCAGCATCCTGGGATGATGACCTGAGCCAAGGCAGATGCTTAACCTTAACTACGGAGCCACCCAAGTGCCCTCATTCTTGCTCCTTTTCCAGAACTCAGCTTTGAGGTCAATGTCCTCCAGGAAACCTTCCAGATCTCAGGCAGGGGATCTGTTCTCTCCAAATCTGTTTCCCCTGTAGTGGCAGATTTATCTGTCAGTCTCCTACCAGACTATGGACACCATCAGTAGATCTCACCCATTAAGTAATGGAGCCCTGGCCCCTCCATCCTGCCCATTAAATCAAAGCTTATTGTGTGGAAGAAAGACGGAAATAAATTGTCTTTTGGTTTCAAACCACCAATTGGCTATGAGCCAAAAAAAGCAAAAGTAATCCCTTCACTCAACTTGGGAATGGGGGTGGGGAGCACGGAGGGTGGTGAGGGACAAGGACACTGGCTAAAAAGAAACCCAAAATGAAGCTCGGGAGCTACTAATGCAATGTGGCTTTGGTCAGGAATGCACAACAGCTCATGCCTGTGACTGTGTCTGGGTATAACTTTTGTCAGAGTTTGGCTAGTTGGTTTTAGATAATGTAACATAAGCTCAAGATAACAGCTTTCCCGCTGTGTGGACACAACTGGGAAGGGGACTGAGTTTAAACCTCTAAATCCTACAGCAGAGAGAAGCCTGACTCTTCCTTAGACAAGAGAGCAGGTGTCCAAAACCAGAAGGCCATCATCACTCCAGTACCTGTCTCCTTGTTGGCCTGGCACATAAACTAGGAATTCGGTAATATCTGTGGAGCTGGATGGAATGTTCAATGGAAAAAAGACCAACTCCTGAAGGGGGTGTGGAATCTAGGACTGCCTGCCTCCTCTCCTCCCTTCCATCCCCTCTCCCAGCTCCCTAAGGCTTCCAGAATGGCAGGAGGCTTTCACCTCACAAGGCCGTATGGGAATTCTCTGTGCTCTACAAGGCCCAGGGACAGCCTGATTTGTTCATTCAGGGAGCTGGGATCTGAAACAATGAGGGGATTGAACGAGGCTGTCCAGAAGACTTCACTAAGGACGGTGGGCAATCTCTGCCTTCAGTAGGGGAGTTTTAGGCAGATTTAGTTCTTTCGTTAAAAGGGTAGCTTCTCCCAGCTGTGTGTTTTGAAATGCATACACCCCTAGGAGAGGTTACAGATTAAACTATTAACTCTTCGGGGCGCCTGGGGGCTCAGTGGGTTAAAGCCTCTGCCTTAGGCTCAGGTCCTGATCTCAGAGTCCTGGGATCTAGCCCGGCATCTGGCTCTCTGCCCAGCAGAGCCTGCTTCCTCCTCTCTCTCTGCCTGCCTCTCTGCTTGCTTGGGATCTCTCTCTCTCTGCCAAAAAATAAATAAAAATCTTTAATTAAAAAAAAACAGAAACTATTAACCCTTCACTGGGCTGACCCCATCGGGCCCTGAATGGACTTTGGAAGGCTGGATTTGGAACACAGGACAAGGGTCTGAAGCCCCACGGGGCGGTCCCGTGGGCACATCGGGTGGGGTGGGGGAGGCCAGGGAGGAGCCTCAGGTTAACCCCACCTACCTAACCTCCTTTCCACTCCTTCCCTTTCCTGGCCTGAAGTTCTCTCTTCCTCATTAGCTGGTCTCCGGCCCTGCCACTGCTAACAGGGGTGGTTTCTGCTTTGTTAGTCGGGTTCGGATCAAGAAGTGGGGGCACCGTAAGGTTTTCTTTCCCTCCCGGGTCACCTCTAAGAGCGCAAAAGGGGGGAATGGCACTTTCTTCGTTGAAGCCGCCTTCCTTCCTAGGCCACGGAGTCGGGCGCCAGGGCACTGCAGCGGGGGTCTCAGACCCAGGCTTTCCGGGTGCCCAGGTCGCAGGGCGCCCCGCAGCCCCACCTCACCTTGCCGGGCCACTGGTCCCGAAGCGCTCCTTCCTCTGGGGCGGCGGCTCCGGGGTTTCCCAAGGCGCAGGCCAGGGGGGCGGGGCTGCGTCCCAGGTCGGCCTCCGGGGTCCGTCCCGCGTCCGACTTTGGTGGGGCTTTTCCCAGACTCTTTGTTCACCGGCGCGAAGGTTCCCGACCCGGTGTCTGTCCTGGCGAGGGTCTCGGTGCCTCCCCCTGTCCCGGTCCCCGTCCCTCCGCTCGCCCCCGTTTCTCTCCCTCCGTCGGTCCCCGGATCGATCCCGCTGTCGCTCGGGGTGGCGGTCTCGGTCCGGGCGCGGGTGCCGGTCTAGGTCCCGTTCTCTCGACCGGGCCCGGGGCTCGCGAGCCCCCGACGTACCTTCCATGGCCCGTTTCCGCGTCCCCGCCCGGAGCGACCCGAGGGCAACAATCCACCACAAGTTTCTCGGGCAGGTGGCCAAGCCCCGGGGCCGGAGCGGGGGCGAGAGCGGGAGCGGAAGCGGGAGCGGCGCGGGGCGGGACGCTCACCTGTGCGCACGCGCACTAGCCGCGCGGCGGGCTCGGAGAGCGCTCACCTGAGCGCGCGCGCCGGCAGGGGGCGCGGCTGTGCGCGGCCGGCGTGCTGGCGCGCGGGGACCTTGTGCGAGCCTGAGGGGGCAGGGGGTGGCTCGCTGCTCCGCACCCCGCTCAGCGGATGCCCCTGCGCCAGCCGCGCCTAGTCTCCCCTGGCGCGTCCTTTCCGTGACCCCGGAAGGTGGGTGGCATAGGGAAGCGAGCTCTGGACTTAGCCTCTTGGGTGTGCATTCCCGTCGCGTGCGCATCCCGTCACTCACGCAGTTTTCCTGCCCCTCCAACCACCCAGCCGTCTCGCCCTCCACTTGCCCTCTCTCGCTTCCTCCGTCTCCCGCTCTCCTTAAAACTGTGTTGTTCAGGGGCCTTAAGGCCAGTTCATCTGCTGCAACAGTCCTGGCCTTACAAACGTTTTTTAAAATGACTAACCGCGCAGAATAGGCAGCTTTTCCTTTTGTCAAGTAAGGATATTTAAAAACATATAAAACGGTCGTCTGTTAATTAATCCTTTAGAGGAATATACGTGAGAAGCTACCCTAGCAGGCCGTGGAGATACAGTGGCGAACTCTCATTGCGTGGCCCTTACCTTCTAGCGTGTGTGAGAAGAGAGAGAGGGCACCAAACTAAGAGAGAGAATGTCTAAAATTTAATGAAGAAGGCAGGTTTCTTTCCACAGATCTGAGTCCCGGAAGGCAGCTTTGGGGATAGCTGAGAGAATGTGCCAGAAGGAGAAGCTAGGTAATATAGAAAAAAATTTCCAGGGGAGTAAGTGGGGATGGGATGAGGCTGAGAGGTGGAGCAGGTCGGTGTAGGGTCTCCACAGGGAGGAGTTGTTTTCATTCTGAAAGTAATGGGAAAATGTTGAAGGGTTTGAGCAAGAGAGCAACTTGCTCTGATTTATGTTTTATTATTATTATTATTGTTACTTTTTTTTTTTAAAGAGAGATTGGGGAGGGAGGAGAGGGGGCAGAGGGAGAAAGAGAATCTTAAGCGAGCTCCACACCCAGCATAGAGTCTGAAGGGGCTTGATCTCATGACCCTGAGATTCATGACCTGAGCCCAAATCAGAGTCAGACACTTAACGGATTGAGTGGCCCAGGCGCCCCTGATTTATGGTTTGAAAAGACCACTCTGGCTTTTTTGTAGAGGGTGGATGACAAGGAGCCAAGAGTTGACTCAAAAGATAAAGAAGTTGCCAAAGCAACCTGAGTGAGGGATATAGTGGCTCAGTCGCGGGTGAGAAGTAGGCGGATCCGGGTTGTGGTTTGGAGGAAGAACTTAAGGGATGGATTGGATGTGGGGGAGTGAGGGTGGTGGAGGCAACTGCTTACTGAAATGGGAAGACTGCAGGGAATGGGGTGTGGGGAAAAGTAGAGAGTTCCATTTTAGACTTGCTCAATTTGAGGTGGCAATGATTCATCCAAGTGTAGATGTCCAGTTGCAAAGAGATAGATGAATGAGTGTGGAGGGAGAGGGGGTGGAGATACTCTGTGGGAATAAAGGCTGTCACCTAAGGAGGGAGGGAGTTAGAATGCCAGGAAGACCTTGGGCAGAGCCCCAGGGACGTCTAACCTTTAGAGCTAACTCTAAAATGATTAAGAAGAAGTGGTGACTGGGGTAGGAGGAAACCCACCAGGATGAAGACACCAGGCCTACTTGCTAGACATTATCCTGCAGAAACACCGTGGGCCAAATCCTAGAGCCTCGCACATATATTTACATGAACAGCACCCTGTTCTGAGCCTGGGACAGCTGTGGCCTTCCGGGAGGCCTGGCGAATAGGCAGACACCGGATGATTAGTGCGGTGGCAAAGTGCTGCCTTTCTTAGGCATTCCTTCTGGGCTCCTGGAATCCTCTTTTTGAATAAACTGATACCCTTACCACCTCCCCTTTTTGTTTCCCTTGTTTTTGTTTTGTTTTGCATCTTTACCTCAGTCCACCACTTATTGGTTTGCTGTTAGGGGGCGCAAATGACTCCATTTTGGGCCTTTTTTTTTTTTTTTAAAGATTTTATTTATTTGACAGAGAGACAGACAGAGACAGAGAACACACAAGCAGGAGGAGCTGCAGAGGGAGAGGGAGAAACATGTTCTCCAATGACCAGAGAGCCCGACGTGGGGCTCGATCCCAGGACGGTGGGATCATGACCCGAGCCGAAAGCAGACGCTTAAAAACGGAGCGCCCCAGGCACCCCATTGTTTTCTGTTTTTTAACATTACTTCCCCCTTGCTTTCTCTTCTCCCTTCACAGACCCCATCACTCTGAACACCAAGTCCACTCAGGGGAGGGTGTCTGAGAGTCATCTGTAAATGTTCCCCATTCTGTGCTTAGTCAGGATTTGCTGAATGGAAGGATCGACAGATACATATTGCTTTTTCACTCCCTTTGGGATGCTTTGTGGAACAAGGGGGACCTGGATATATTTTTGTGGGAGGCTGTGGAGGAAAGTCTTTCCAAAGTCCAAGTCATGACTTAACTTCTCCACAAACTATCTAGGGCAGATTGCCTTTTCTAAAACAGGTCACAATAATATTTCTAGTCCCACATACTCTTCCAAAACCTTGCCATTGCCCCATCAAGATGGAGGGTCTCTATCCCCACTCTGGGAGCCTGGGCAGGCCTTTGTGATTGTCTGGATGAAGAGATTCAGAGCTGGCTACATAATATGTGGAGCCCAGTGCAAAATAAAAATGTGGGGCCCTCTGTGTAAATATTATTAGGAATTTCAAGATGATGATAGCAGAGTGTTAAACCAAGTATAAGACTGTTCTAAGCGAGGGGTCTACTGCAGACGGGTGACTGCAGAGGTCATGTGCTGTGAAGCTAGCCCTGAACAGAATGTGGCAAAAGGGACAAAATGGCTTCTAGGGCCTGTCATAAAAGGCCATGCAGCTTCCCCCTGGCTCTCTGAAAATGCTCCCTCTTGGACTGCAGTCACAGTAATGTGAGGAATCCCAGGCTACATGAGAAAGGGTGGTGGGCAGGGGGTTGGATTAGTTACTCAGCAAAAGAGAACTGGTGTACCTTCCATGACGCCAGCTCATCTTGGTGTCTCCTTTTTCTGAGTAGGGAAATTTTTTGAATTGCAAAATTTATTGCAGTTTTGGTTCAAAACATGCATTTTATCTATTGGTCCCAGTATTTGTCTCTTTAGGCTGTCTTTAGGCTGTCAACTGCCTGGAACTATGTTTTTGCCCTTATGCATGGCATTTAGAAGGTGCTCAATAACTAACTGTTGGATAAATAACATTAGTTCTTATAGATGAATCTGTGTTCTGAGAAGGATGACAGGGACCTTATATCTTCCATATTTTGCATAAGGTACAAGATGGCAAAAGGTGTGTTAAAAAGAAAAGTTTCCAACTATGTGTAATTTTTGATCAATCAGCTATACAAGTAAGGGAGGAATAAGTAAGGTAGCTAAGTTAGAGCCCCTTTAATGGGCTTATTTAATTTTAGTCTAATGTATGTTCTTTTCATTTTTGTAGAAAAGAAGATTAGGAGCCAATGCTCTGACCTCTCTTTTGCCTTGGTTAAAAGTATAAAATCTTCTGGTTATTCCACCTTCTTCCAGGAACCCTTGGACAGACATTATGCATATGGTGGAAGGTTACCAGGGCAGGAGCCCTTTTCTGGGGAAACCCCTAAATGTTCAACCACAATAAAGAGCACCAGTAGCAGATGGCCAAAGAATGGAAAAGGAAAGTACTTGCCATTGGTGTGTTCAAGAGAAATTTCCTGAAAGGTAAGATCACAACTCTCATTCAGATATAAAGTGGACACATGCTAAACATCTTATTTAATTCAGTAATCTCTGAGGCACTCGGGCAGATGTACCAACAGATTCCAAAGAAAATCTGAAGAACACACCCAGGATAGGTCAGGAATAATGACATGAGTGTGTGAGGGACACAAAATTGATTGCTTGCAACAAGGGGAAGGAAAATCCGTTGAACCTTTACCAGACAGGATAGAATTTGCATGTCTGTAAGCAAAACTTTTTTTTTTTTCATTCATTGCTATAGATTATCTACATATCGATTATCTATCTGTAAAATAACATAATTTTCTGCTGAAGCCCAAACGGAAGGGCACTGCCATCACTTAAACTGGGAAAGTGGAATGCTCAATGGTCTTAGAGATTTGTGGGTTTGGGAAAATGTAGTGAGGGGCTTGCCCTGAGGAGAAATAGTGTACTCTGCCTCTTCTGACTTAGCAGGCTCACAATGATGCCTCTGCATCTGCATTTTTAAGTTATTCCTTGAGGCACCCCATTTGAGAACTAATCTATTTTTTTTTTTTAAGATTTTATTTACCTGTTTGACAGAGAGAGATCACAAGTAGGCAGAGAGGCAGGCAGAGAAAGAAGGGGAAGCAGGCTCCCTGCTGAGCAGAGAGCCTGACTCGAGGCTGGATCACAGGCCCCAGGACCCTGAGATCATGACCTGAGCCAAAGGCAGAGGCTTTCACCCACTGAGCCACCCAGGAGCCCCTGAGAACTAATCTATTAATATAAATTAGCATTCAGTTTTCCATCCTAACTAAATGATAGCCTAATGTGAGACTAATCCAAATACTCACCTAAGTTTTTTCTTAAAAAAATAAACATTCCTCTTGGTTTTGGGTACATTCTATGGCATTTGGGGGGCAGAGGATTTACTCTCCCAATTCTGCTCGTAACTGTGAGTGGTTTCATGCAGCTGTCCCTGTCAGGGAGACAGCCCTTCAGATGTGTGAATCCATGCAATCCCTGCATATTCCATGCATGATCTCCTGGCCCCCTCTCCCTCTTAGAATATCCTGTGCTGGGCCCCGGACTCCAAGCTCAAGCTCAGGTGGCAAAGAGGGACTTCTGACTGGGTTAAGCCTGCAGCAAAGGCAGAGATGGCCAGCAGGGGGCAGCACAGGCTCAGGCTGGGGTGTCTCGCCTTTCCTTTCCCTGCTCACCTGAGCCTGGGTGACTATTTTCTCTCATCACAGGTGTGATAAAAAGCACACAGTTCAGTTTAGTTCAGTATTCCTTGACCTTTGCATACTATGTAAGTGACTTCAGGAAATCTCTCAGCTTCTCTGTGCCTAAGTGTTCTTGTTTGCCAAATAGAGATAATGGGAAAAAAAAAAAAATAGGGATAAAGCGACGAATCTCCTAGGATTAAATCAAGTAAATATGTGTAAAACGTTTGAAGCAGTGGTTGGATATATTAATACTATAAAAGTATTAGCTGTTATTACTGTCTTATTACTGTCACTGGTACCGTTTATCAGGCACTGTGGACTCCTAAGTGAATGAGACTTTTTCTTTTTTAAGATTTATTTATTTGGGGGGGTATGCTCACACACGTGCACACAAACAGGGAGAGGGACAGAGGGAAAGAATCTCAAGCAGACTCCCCACGGAACATGGAGCCCTGCTCAGGCTTGAACTCACGCCCCTGAGATCATAACCTGAGCTGAAATCAACAGGCAGTCCCTTAACCGACTGAGCTACCCAGGCGCCCCCGGGACTGTCTTTGTAAGCTCACAGCTCTAAAAGGCAGACAGGGAAATACATGATATTGCAAAGGAAAAGCTGTGCATGGGTGTACGTGGGGTATGGAGGGAGGTAGAAACAACCGAAAACAGCTTCCCAGAGGAAGGAGTGCTTTTAGGAATAAATAAGACAAAGGGGCTTGGGGCTTGGGGAGCAAAGGCAGGGGACAGCATTCCAAATAAATGGGGGGGGGGGCAGCGAATAGAAAGCAGGCAGGTTTGGAGAGCCTCAGATTCCATTCCTTCCACTTGGACCAGCACAAGGAACAAGGGAGGAAGTCAAGGGAAGAGAAGGGCAGGGACCAGATTATGTCCAGTCTTGAAAGTCAGCCTTATGGACTTGAACTTACTGCTGCAGGTCTGGGGGTTCCAAACAAGGACACACAACCTCTGCTGCAGGGTAGGAAAAACATATTAGCGATTCAACGTGTGAATATCTTTTGGGGAATTTTTTCCTCTGTACCTGATTTATAATATAAGTAATATGTTAGTACAATGGTATAATTTTAAATAAATACATTTGGCCCTTGAATGACACGGGGGGGGATGGAATACCAAGCCCCTGCCCCATTGAAAATCTACGTATAACTTTAGACTTCCCTAATATTTAACTACTAATGGCCTACACTGTTGACTGGAAGTCTTAACGGTAACATAACAGTGAATTAACACATGTGTTTGTTATGCATTTGCATTCTGTATTCTTACAATAAAGTAAGCGAGAGAAAAGAAAATGTTGCTAAGAAAATCATAAGAGAGAGAAAATACATTTACAGCGATGTACTATATTTATTGAAAAACATCCACATGTAAGGGGACCTGCACAGTTCAGACCCACATTCAAGGGTCAACCGTATTTGTATATTAGGGTGTTAGGTTTATGACTACAGGTCCTGCAGAGCCACCAGAGATATCTTTTAATCATGGAAGCAATAGTAATAATATTCCAGAACATCTTGGAAGGAGAGCTGGCCCACCTTGAGGCCTTGGCATTGGGGACAACAAGGCATGGACTTGAATGATATTAAGGGGGTGTTTAGTTCCATCAGCCAATGAGGAGCATGTGACCTGTAAGTGGCCAGGTGGCCAAGAGCTTGGGGAACAGAATATCAAATGCTCAATGAAAAACAAACAAATTAAAAAAAAAAAAAAAAAGAAAAGCAAACAAATAACATCAGGTATCCATGACTATCAGATATCAGTGTAATAAATTTTTTATTACATTTTTTTATTACGGTGGAGTCACTAAACCCAAGATTGGAAACTTGTCAGTTGTAACTGAACTGTAAGTGACCTTAACTAGATGGTGAGACAAGGCTGATTCCTTCTTGCTAGGAAGCAGCCAGACTGCACTTTTGGGTGAGAAAAGTAAGAGGCAGGGACCATTGCAGGGGGGAAGGGGAGATGATTTTTCTAGAAGGAAGAGATTTAAGCATATCTATACACTCAAGAAAGAGGGGATTAATAAAGGGATGGAAAATAGAAACATCCTCTCCAGTAGCCTCCCCAGGGCCTGGTCCGCTGGCAGTATCACTCCACTTCCCCTCACCCAAGAAACCCCTTCTCTTGTCGTAGTACTCATGTAAAATGGTTAAAAACCATGACTTTTTTTTTAAGTTTTATTTTTATTTTATTTTTTAATATTTATTTATTTATTTGAGAGAGAGGGAGAGGAAGACGGAGAGTGAGAGTTAGAAACAGGCTCCTTGCTGAGTTGGGAGCCCAACACAGGGCTCGATCCCAGGACCTTGAGATCGTGACCTGAGCCGAAGGCAGATGCCCAACCCCCGACCCACCCAGGCGCCCCTTAAGTTTTATTTTTAAGTAATCTCTACACCCAGGGTGGGGCTTGAACCTACAACCCTGAGATCAAGGATCTCAGGCTCCACTGACAGAGCCAGCAACGCACCCCTAACAAACATGACTCTTACACAAATATGAAATGTGTGTCAAAGATTTATTTAGCCCTTTTTATTTAGCTAGCTTAATTTATTTATTTGGATTGTTTATTACTAATGACAGAACAGCAAAGTGAACAGCAAAGAGAAAAGTGGTTCAGAGGCCTATGGGAGAAACCAAAGTATTTCAAGCCAGTAAAAGACAACACACCAAAAGAAGATGGTCAAGTCAGCTCCCACACTGGCTGATGTCTTGCAAGTCAGATGAACAATAGCCCCGGTTTGCCCAGGACAGTCCTAGTTTTAGCACTAAAAGTTCTTTGTCCTGGGAAGTACCCCCATCCCCAGGCAAATGGGAACAGTTGGTCACCCAACCTACAGGACCATAAGCTATAAACTTTGAAGTTATTGTTTCTACTAGACAAGAAATCCCTTCAATCTTGCATTTCCAAAAAGCATTTGCAATCGACCAATCCAAAAGAACATCCAAGTTTACAGAACCTGAGCCCCTATCAAGAGCCACTGATAAGTCAACAAAAGGACACTATCCCTAGAGAATTAGTACTTTTGGGATGGGCCTGCCCCATCTAAGGCTTCTTAGAACATTGAAGACGCACAGTTCTCTCATTTCATTTCCAAGCGTTGAATAATTTTTCTTAATATTCTACAAAATAGAACAAAATAGTTTTTTTTAAGATTTTATTTATTTATTTGACAGAGGGAGACACAGTGAGAGAGGGAACACAAGCAGGGGGAGTGGGAGAGGGAGAAGCAGGCTTCCCGCCGATCAGGGAGCCCAATGTAAGGCTCAATTCCACGACCCTGGGATCATGACCTGAGTCAAAGGCAGATGCTTAACAACTGAGCCACCCAGGAGCCCCCCAAAAATAGTTTCTATATGTCTTCCCCAAGTACCTGTTTCTCTAGAGGAAAGAAAGTTATCAAGGGCAGGCTGAATCCTCAGAGCCTGGGGGACGCCCCTCCATGTAAGCGGTCCACATGCATAATTAAGAATCAACCCTCCTACAGTAGCCACCATTTCAAATAGTTGCAAAAGGTTTAGAGCTCAACTCCCCCACCCCCCACCCAAAAAAGGGTTTAGAACCCAGGAAGGATAGAGTTCAGGCTCCAGGACTGGGCCCACCCAGATAATCCAGGATAATTTCCCTATTTTAAGATTCTTAATCGTATCTGCAAAGTTGATTTTGCTACATGAGGCGACATAGTCACAGTTTCCAGGGAGTAGGCTATGGACGTCTTGGAGGGGGCCACTGTGGGTCAGATTCAGGAGTGCTTTGGGTCGGTGGTTCATGAGTCTCCCGTGAGGCTACAGCCAAGAGTTTGGTTAGGGCTACAGTTATCTAGGCTTTAATAGGGCCAGGGGATCTGCTCTAGAGGTTATCCGATCACGTGGTGGACAAGTTATTCCTGCTGCTCTTGCAGGGGCCTCAGTTCCTCTTCACTGGGACTGTCCAAAGGACTGCTTGGGTATCAAGACATGGCAGCTGGCTTTTCCTAGAGCAAGAGATCCAAGAGACCAAAGTGGAAGCTGAGTGCTTTTTATTTTGACCTTTGCCTTGGGAGTCACATGCTATCACCACTTTGGTGGAATCATTGGTCATGCAGGTCAGCCCTTATTGCATGTGGAAGGACCATGTGAGGGCATGACCACTGGAAGGCAAGGATCATTGGAGCTATTGTGGAGGCTGACTATCCCTGATGGTTGTTATCACTAGTTGTTTTTTTTTTTTTAAGATTTTATTTATTTATTTGAGAGAGAGAGGGAGCATAAGCAGGGAGAGCCCCAGGCAGAGGCAGAAGCAGTTTCCCTGCTGAGATTGATCCCAGGACCCTGATATCATGACCTGAACTGAAGGCAGATGCCCAACTGATGGAGACACCCAGGTGCCCCATCACTAATCTTTTGATGCATGGTATACTTAAGAATCTTCCCAGATGTACCCTGGGGCAAATAATACATTATATGTTAATAAAAATTAAAAAAAAAATTTTCCCAGATTGTGGAAACATTTCAAAGCATTCTTTGTTTTTAGGAAAAGTCTATAAATGCATGTATATGTATTAATTATAAAAGTAACATAATATCATAAAAAATAACCCCTCATAACTACTTTCATTTGTGCATAGTCTATTAAAACTTTGAAAAAATATATACATATATATACACATATAAAATATGTAAAATATATTTTAGTACTATTGTAAACATAACACATACCATTTTGCAATATGATGAGGAGGTTAAGTGTTTGGTCTGGGGAGCCAAATTGCCTGGGATCAAAGCCTGATGTCACTTACTAGCTATATGACCTTGAGAAAATAACATTGCTATGCCTCAGTTTCCTTATTGGCAACATGAGGATACTAATACGATATAGGGGTGCTGTGAGGATTGAAAGAGTGAACATATTTACAATGTTTACAACACTACCTAAGACATAGAAAATGCCAGGTGAGAGTTTGCCATTGTTACCATTTCTCTTAGCATTATGTCATAGAACACGGTTTTATCATAAAACACTGTCATGAATTTCTGGGAAGGAATAAAAAAAGATATATGGAAGTCCTAACCTCTGGTACCTCAGACCGTGAATGTATTTGGAGATAGAGCCTTTACAGAGGTAATCAAGTTACATGAGGTCATTACAGTGGGCTCCTAATCTAATGTGACTGGTGTCCTTATTAAAAAAAGGGACATTTGGGGCACCTGGGTGGCTCAGTCATTAAGCATCTGCCTTTGGCTCAGGTCATGATCCCAAGGTCCTGGGATTGAGCCTCACATGGGGCTCCCTGCTCCGTGGGGAGCCTGCTTCTTCCTTTCCCAGTCCCCCTGCTTGTGTTCCCTCTGTCTCTGTGTCTCTCTCTGTCAAATAAATGAAATCTTTTTTTTAAATAAAGGGGACATTTGAAGACAAACATAGACATGCATAGAAGGAAGACAATGTGAAGAGACAGGGAGGGGACAGCCCTTGGCAAGCTCTGGAGAGAGGCCTCACAGCCCTTAGAAGGAGCTGATCCTATGAACCCCTTGATCTTAGACCTCTAGCTTCCAGAAATGTGAGACCATAAATTTCTGTTGTTTAAACCACCCACTTTGGGGGATTTTGTTATAGCAGCCCTACCAAACTAATACACTTTTCTGTGATGGGATATATACCTTTACAATTGTGCTTATACTAATTATTACAATGTATAGTCATTAAACAGATGATATTTTCACAGTTTATTTAGTTTTTTCCCCCACTTGTGGCATTTAGGATGCTTTCAGTGCTACAATATTATAGCTAGTGTGGAAGTACTTTACTTTTTTTTTTTTAAGATTTTATTTATTTATTTGACAGAGAGGAGAGAGATCACAAGTAGGCAGAGAGACAGGCAGAGAGAGAGGGGGAAGCAGGCTCCTCACTGAGCAAAGAGCCCGATGTGGGGCTCGATCCCAGGACACTGAGATCATGACCTGAGCCGAAGGCAGAGGCTTTAACCCACTGAGCCATCCAGGCGCCCTGTGGAGTAATTTACTTTTTAAGGATAAATTCTCGGGAGTGCAATTTCTGGAGTCCAGGAATATGGATATTTTTGTATCTTGATGTGTCTTACCACTTTGTTTTCTTGAAGGGGCCCTCTGGGGTACATGTCTGAAACATGGCCCTAGGAGATAAAAGTCCTGGGTAATTACCTGTCTCTGTTCTGGGCCTTTCTAGGGCTTTGCTCACTTGGTAATGCCCTCTGCCCTCTGAGCTTCATCATTTCCATTATAGTGAAAAAGCCTGTGGGGTGCTAGCAAACACTAGCAGTTCTCAGAATCTTAGGACATCAGTAATAACACATGAGCAATAACCAAAAACAGGTTCCTCCAATATTTTCATCCCGCTAAATGTCCAACATGTTGCCTTCAGAGGTGACTCAGAGGACTCACTGGCCTGCCCAGGATCGGTACCTACATCAGCTGATAAGTGTGGGCCCTGTTGGCTTTCTGCACACTGACGTCAGCAGAATGCCCTGTCCTGTTCTTAGCGCCACCTTGACCAGTAGCACGGAGCTGTGGGTGATTCCCAACTTGGGTTTCACAATGTCCCCGGGAAGGCAGTTGAGTACAAGAGGCAGCCTGGGACCGGGGAGGGTGGAGCTCTGACTTCAAGAGCTGGTTTCTGGTCAAATCTGGACACAGACAAAGAGTGTTGCTCGTCACCTTCTGACTTCTCCATTTAGCATCATTTCCTTTTTAGGGTGCTCAGGTTGCCCCCTCTCCCCTTGTATCTGCTACTCCAAAAAATCTGCTCGGAGTAAACTTTTACACAGAGAAACAAGTGATCTGTGCCTAAAAATGTCATTCACCCCTCCCCCAAAAAGGAAGCCCCACGGGAGCTGTTTTTTTTTTTTTTTACTGCTGTGACAGTGCCTCGCATGTAGTAAATGCTCAATAAACATTTGTTGACTGGAGGAATCAACTTCATC
>CM053620.1:10553595-10579391 GCA_028646535.1 Procyon lotor | reverse complement strand
AGGAGGGAGCCCAATGCGGGGCTCGATCCCAGGACCGTGGGATCATGACCTGGGCCGAAGGCAGACGCTTAACGACTGAGCCACCCAGGTGCCCCTCTTCTGACCAGCTTATAGGTTTCTGTCTAGCTTACAGGTTTGGGAAGGGAGAGGTTTAGTAAATATTGCATGAGATAATGAATGTGGGAACAAATCCCAAAGCTTGCTCTATAAATGTAAGGTGGCATTATAAATGATCCAGGTCCAACGTAGCTGCCTCATGCCTCCTAAATTCCTCACTCCACCTTCCATAACGATACAAAGATTGGTTTTTCCTCATTTACTACTCCTTTTACCAGGTTCTCTGGTTTATGGCCTATTTATTGCCAATTGGCAAGCAAGTATTGATCATGGCTCATAGAAAATGCCATGCCAGAATTGAATGAGGATGTGGAAAAGCAGAAGGAATGCGCCCCGTTCTTGTACTTCTTCAGGTACAACATTTTTGTATAAAAGTTTTTTTTTTTAAGTGTACATCATACATTTATTACCAACAACCCTCTCAACTCCAAAATTGGGCACAGGGATTAAAAATAAAATAAAAATAAAAACTCATTGCACTACTTAGTAAAGCATTACTAGTAACTTTCATAAAAAATGTACAAACTTTGTTAAAAATTTATCAAGCTAACAGTCCACTAGGGGAATTAAAACATATGCCTTCTTCTTGGTGATCACAGATAATGGTTTGGGTTGGAAAGATACAAAGAAACGAATAAGGCAATAAGCAGTAAAAGGCACGTGAATAGTCACTGCTTGATCCACATAAAATTCATTATTTTCTCAAAATTGCCTCCACCTTCGCCTCTCTTCATTTTCTATTTTTTCCCTATTTTAATTTTTTTTTTCTATTTAGAGAAGGACTATAGTTCTCAACTCACTTTGTCGTTTATTTATTTATTCATTCATTCACCCACTCATTTAGAGCACGAGCAGCTCTCTGAGGGGCAGAGGGAGAGAGAGAAACCCAAGCAGACTCCCTGCTGAGCCCAGAACCCCATGCGGGGCTCGATCCCACGACCATGAGATCATGACTTGAGCCGCAGTCAGGGAGTCAGCAGCTGAGCTGAGTTCAGCTCACTTTGTCTTTAAAGAGAGGCAGACTCGTGTGGTCAGAAGTAGGGCCACATGGCAACTGGAATTCCAAATCACCACTTGCTGCCATGTGACCTCGTTTTTATCTGCAAGGTGGGGATGAGATAGGCCCTACTCCCGGGATTGATGCGAGGTTGATGGTTTGACTGAGGTAGAGTGTGTCAGATGGTGCTTGGTAGGAGCCAGGTGCCCAGCCAGATTGAGGTGTTATCCCACTGCATGGGTAGAGAGAGGAAGGGTGTGGGAGGGACCCAGGATTTTAGGCAATCATTGCAAAGCAAGTTTACAAAACTTTTTTTAGGCTTAGGAAAATGTTCACATGTCATGTAAAATGAGACTTCCAGAATGCAAAACTCTGTTGTAGAAGGCCTATTGGATGTACACCTAGAAAAAAAATAAGAATATTTCAAAATGTTAACTGTGGACAAAATGGATAACAGTTATCTTTGGGTGGTGGACTTTTTAAAAAATACTTTTCTATCAGAAAGTGGAGAGATTGACAGGAGAAAGGTTGCTGAGGTGGTTGCCGAGGGGTGGGTAGAGGGAGTGAGAGAATTAGTGTTTAACAGTTATGGAGTTTCAGTTTTGCAGGATGAAAAAGTTCTAGACATCTCTTGCATAGCAGTGTGAATGCAGTTAATATTACTAAACTGTACACTTGAAAATAAGATGGTAAATTTAGTGTTATGTTTTTTCACCACGATTAAAAGAAAAATTTTTTAAATATTTTATTTTTTTATTTGACAGAGAGAGAGATCACAAGTAGGCAGAGAGGCAGGCAGAGAGAGAGGGAGAAGCAGGCTCCCTTAATCCCAGGACCCAGAGATCATGACCTGAGCCGAAGGCAGAGGCTTTAACCCACTGAGCCACCCAGGCACCCCCCAAAAAAATTTTCTGTGGTAAACACAGTAGTTTGTACTTTTTTTAAGATTTTATTTATTTGTCAGAGAGAGAGAGGGAAAGCACAAGCAGTCGGGGAGCAGGAAGCAGAGGGAGAAGCAAGCTCCCCACTGAGCAAGGAGTCCAAATCAGGACTCCATCCCGGGACCCTGGGATCATGACCCGAACCGAAGTACTTAGCTGACTGAGCCACCCAGGCATCTCACAAACACAATAGTTTTGTTTTGTTTTTAAATTTTTTTAAATAGTTTTATACTTAAGAAAAAAATGAATAAAAGTTGTTAAGTTTTAAATGAAAGTCATAACTATGGCTGATTGGTGTAGCTTTTCCTGAATATTTCTACAGTTTATTGGACCCTGTCTGCCCAGGAGCAGAGCAGTAAGGCTTCGTAAGTAGAGGTGGGTCCTCTGATTTGTTTTCCCCCTCAGGATTCTATTGAGAGAAAACATGAGCTACAAAAGAGGGAAATTACCAGAACTTGTTTGCTTTGGCTGTTTTTCTTACTGATCCAGGTTCAGTTGTCAGCTACTGACTCTGAGGGCGTGTCCATGCGGATGACCCGATACAGCAGCCCTTGCCCCCTTCACACCCCTTAACTCTGCAGATTCTGCGTCAGCTGCACTATTTGCAGGACCACCCATCAAAATCCTGTGCTGCTGGCTGTTCTTTGACCTGTAAACGTGAATCTGAGCCAGCTGGGTTGAGACAGAGGAGGCTGGGCAGGTGATCCCGGGGCAGGTGATCCCGGAGCAGCTGTGCTCTTCCCCTGGAGTCACTTCCTAGGTCCAGGTCTTACCTAAGAAAAAAATGAGTCACCCTCTAAGACGGGTAGTGGACATGAGTAGGTAACTCACAAAACACCAAGAACTAAAAAAATAGATGAAGACTGACACTCTCATCAAAATAAAAAGGGACAGAAATAACCGATACCTTAAAACCATTTTCTTTTCACCTGGCAATCCCTTTGGCAAAGATTTCTTTAGAAAACAGTCCCCAGGATTTGCAAACAATTACCAATAGGGAGGTAATTGGCCCTTCTGAAAGCAAGCTGGCAGTGCGCCTCAGGAACTGTAAAAATGTTTGTTCCAGAATAGAACATTCCATAAAAGGTTCAGAAAGGTACGGGAATTGAGTACAAAATGAAAGTGACAATTTCAAATTAACAAGGAGACAGAATTCCGTTTCTGGCAATATTCAGGTCAGAATGACCTAGAGAATCTTCAGTTACAAAAATATTTAGGATTTGTGGAATCACTATGTTGTACACCTGAAACTAATGTAACTTTGAGTCCCAACTATACTTCAACTTAAAAACAAATCTAGGGGCACAGTCGGTTGAGTATCAGGTTCTTGGTTTTTGGCTCAGGTCTGATCTCAGGGTGGTAGGATCGAGCCCCGTGTCAGGTTCCATGCTGAACACATGAAACTTAGGTTTCTCTCTCCCTCTCCCTCTGCCCCTTCCCCTATTCTCTAAAATAAATAAATACATATTAAAACAAAAACAAATCTAGGACCCTATTTACATCACCCAGCAGAAAATCAAGAATGTCTTTGAATCACACATTAGACCAGATAGACTGAACATACATATACAAAACATCCCCTCTAAAAACAACAGAATATACATTCTTTTCCAGTGCACAGGGAACATTCTTCAGAAGAGATCACATGTTAGACCACAAAATGAGTCTCAATAAATTTAAGGAGATCGAAACCATAGCAAGCAACTATCATGGTATGACACTAGAAATCAATTATAAGAATAAAACTGGAAAAAACAAAGATAAATGACATGCTCCTAAACAACCAATGGGTCAACAAAGAAATCAAAGAGGAAAAGAGAAAAATACATGGAGACAAATGAAATTGAAAACACAGTGGTCTGGGGCACCTGGGTGGCTCAGTGGGTTAAAGCTTTTTGCCTTCGGCTTGGGTTATGATCTCAGGGTCCTGGGATCGAGCCCCACATCGGCCTCTCTGCTCAGCAGGGAGCCTGCTTCCCCTTCTCTCTCTGCCTGCCTCTCTGCCTACTTGTGATCTCTCTCCCTCTGTCAAATAAGTAAATAAAATCTTGAAAGAAAGAAAGAAAGACAGAGAGAGAGAGAGAGAGAGAGAGAGAGAGAGAGAGAGAGAAAGGAAGGAAGGGAAGGGAAGGGAAGGGAAGGGAAGGGAAGGAAGAAAGGGGTCCAAAATCTTTGGGATGCAGTGAAAGCAGTTCTAGGAGGGAAGATTATAGTGATACAGGCCTACCTCAAGAATCAAGAAAAATATCAAATAATCTAACTTCATACTTAAAGAAACTAGAAAAAGAAGAAAAAAAGTTGTTAGAAGGAAGGAAATAATAAATATCAGAGTAGAACTAAATGAGAAATAAAAAAGATGAATGAAACCAAGAGCTGATTCTTTTAAAAGATAAGCCTTTTGGGCACCTGGGTGGCTCAGTCGTTAAGCGTCTGCCTTGGGCTCAGGTCAGTATCTCAGCATCCTGGGATTGAGCCCGACATCAGGCTCCCTGCTCTGCGGGAAGCCTGCTTCTCCCTCAACCACTCCCCCTGCTTGTGTTCCTTCTCTCTCTGTGTCTCTCTCTGTCAAATAAATAAAATCTTGAAAAAAAATTGATAAGCCTTTAGCCAATCCCGTCAAAAAAAAAAAAGACTCAAATAAATAAAATCATAAATGAAAAAGGAGAACAGAGCTCGCTTTGGCAGCACATATACTAAAATTGGAATGATACAGAGAAGATTAGCATGGCTCCTATGCAAGGATGACACACAAATTCATGAAGCATTCCATATTTTTCTGTGAATTGTGTAAGACTCATGAATCATAGACCTGTACCCCTGAAACAAATAATACATTACATGTTAACAAAAAATGAAAATAAATTAAAAAAAGAAAGAGAATAGTTGATACCACAGAAATGCAAAGGATTATAAGAGACTACTATGAAAAACTATATGCCAACAGATTGGATTATAGATTACCTAGAAGAAATGCAATAGTACTAGGAAATATATAATCTTCCAAAACTGAATCAGAAAAACAGACCAGTTACTAGTAATGAAATGGAATTGGTGATCAAAAAACTCCCAACAAACAAAAGTCCAGGACTAAATGGATTCACATTTGGATTCTACCAAATGCTTAAAGAAGAGTTAACCTATTCTCCTCAAACTATTCCAAAAACTAGGGAGGAAAGCTTCCAAATATACTCTATGAGACCAGCATTACCCTGATACCAAAACTAGACAAAGACACTTGGAAAAAAAAAAAACTAATCCAAAAAAAATTATAGGGCAATATCCCTGATGAACATAGATGCAAAAATCCTCAATAAAATATTGGTAAACCACATTCAACAATACATTAAAAGGATTATTCAACATGATTTATTCTGGAGATGAGAGGATGGATCAATATCCACAAATCAATGTGATGCACCACATTAACAAAATGAGGGATAAAAATCATATGATCATCTCAATAAATGCAGAAAAAGCATTTGACAAAATTCAACAGTCATTCATGATTAAAACTTCCAACAAAGTGAGTTTAGAGGGAACATACCTCAACACAATAAAGGCAATATATGAAAAACCCAGAGCTAATATCATACTCAATGGTGAAAAACAGCTTCTGCTCTTACTTAGCTCAGGAACAAGACAAGGATGTCCATTCTCACTACGTTTATTCAACTTAGTACTGAAAGTCCTAGCCACGACAATCAGACAAAAAAGATAAATGAAAGGCATCCAAATGGGTGAGGAAGAAGTTAAAACATCACTATTTGCAGATGACATGATACTATACATAGAAAACTCACACACACACACACACACACAGCTATTAGAAGTAATAAGTTCAGTAAAGTTGCAAAATACAAAATATTCAGCCATCTTTTCCATTTCTATACACTAATAATAAAATAGCAGAAAGAGAAATTAAGAAAATAATTCCATTTACAATTGCACCAAAAGAATAAAATACTTAGGATAGACTTAACCAAGGACATGAGAAACCTGTACTCTGGAAACTATAGAACATTCATGAAAGAAACCAAGATGATACAAACAAATAGAAAGATATACCATACTCACAGATAAGAATTCATATTGTTAAAATGTCCATACTACCCAAAGCAATCTATATATTCATTGCAATCCCTATCAAAACATCAGTTGTATTTTTCACAGAACTAGAAGAAATGATTCTAAAACTTGGAACCACATAAGATCCCAAATAGCCAAAGCAATCTTGAGAAAGAAGAAAAAAACGGAGCTATCACAATCCTGGATTTCAAGATATACTAAAAAGCTATACTAATCAAAACAGTATGGTACTGGCACAGAAACAGACACATAGATCAGTAGAACAGAGTGGAGAGCAGAAATAAACCCACATTTATATGGTTAATCTATGACAAAGGAGGCAAGAATATACAATGGGGGTAAGACAGCCTCTTTATTAAATCGTGCTGAGAAAACTGGACAGCTACTTGTAAAAGAATGAAACCGGACCACCTTCTCACATTGTACACAAAAATGACTATAAATGGATTAAAGACCTAAATGTGAGACCTGAAGCCATAAAACTCCTGGGAGAAAACATAAACAATAATCTCTTTGACATCAGCCATAGAAACGTTTTTCTCAATATGTCTCCTCAGGCAAGGGAAACAAAAGCAAAAATAAACTTTTGGGGCTACACTGAAATAAGCTTTTGCACAGTGATGGAAACCATCAACAAAATGAAAGAGCAACCCTACTCAAGAGGAGAAGATATTTGCAAATGATACCTCCGATAAGGGGTTGATATACAATATATAAAGAACTTATACAAGTCAATACCAAAAGAACTTCCAAATCATCTGATTAAAAAATGGGCAGATGACCTGACTAGACATTTTTCCAAAGAGACGTGCAGATGGCCAACAGACACATGAAAAGATGCTCAACATCATTAATCAGGGAAATGCATATCAAAGAACTACATTAAGCTATTACCTTACACTTGTCAGAATGGCTAGTATAAAAAAAAAAAAAAAAGCAAGAAATCACAGTTGTTGGTGAGGATGTGGAGGAAAAGGAACCCTCCTGCGCTGTTGGTGGAAATGCAAACTGGTGCAGCTACTGTGGAAAACAGTATGGAGTTTTCTCAAAAAATTAAAGATATATGTCTGTTCTTTCTATAGTCCATCAGCTGATCAGTTTGGCAGGTCTATCAGTATTCAAAATGTGATTCTATCTCTAGGAAACTATCCCACACATTATAGGATACTTATAAAAATTCTCTATCATTATTAATGAGTGTGTTCAATATGCTTTATTTTAAAAGAAATGAGAACCTGTCCCATGTCCAACAAGAGTAGAATGATTAAATGAATATCTATATAGCCATTAGAAGGAATGAAATTGATCTCCATGTATGAAAATGGAAAGGATGTCAAGACAACATGTTAAGATTTTTTAAAAGGCTAGCTATAGTACAGCATTATTCAACTAATGAATCCTTGAACATTATATCAAAAACTAATGATATATACTATACCTCGGCTAGTTGAATTTAAATAAAAAGATAAATAAATAAAATTCAAAAAATTTTAATGATTTATGGGAAAAAAAGAATAGCCTTATTCAATAGAAACAGAATGCAAACCACATAGTAATTTCAAATTTTCTAGTAGAAGTACTTCATTTATTTATTTATTTATTAAGATTTTATTTATTTATTTGACAGAGATAGACGCAGTGAGAGAAGGAACACAAGCAGGGGGAGTGGGAGAGGGAGAAGCAGGCTTCCTGCCGAGCAGGGAGCCTGATGTGGGACTCGATCCCAGGACCCTGGGATCATGACCTGAGCCGAAGGCAGACACTTAATGACTGAGCCACCCAGGCACCCCTAGTAGAAGTACTTTAAAATTTAAAAAGAAGTAGGTGAAATTAATTTTAATAGCGTACTTTATTTGACCCAGTATATCAAAAATATTTATGCATGTAATCAATATAAAATTATCAATGAATTATTTTATATTATTTCTATGTAAGTCTTCAAAACTTGATGTGTATTTTATACCAACATCACCTCTCAATTTAGACAAACCACATTTCAAGTACTCAGTAGGTGCTTTTGACTAGTGGCTACAATAAGGGACAGTGCAGCCACAGAACAAATATGTAGTATCCAAATTTTCAAACAACTTTAAAACCAGCTGTACAAGTATTGTATAGAAACAGAAAACACAGGGTGTCTGGTTGACTCAGTCGGTTAAGCGCATGCCTTCAGCTCAGGTCATAATCTCAGGGTCCTGGGATCGAGTCCCACGTTGGGCTCCTTGCTCAGCGGGGAGCCTGCTTCTCCCTCTCCCTGCTGCTCCCCCTGCTTGTACCCTCTCTCTTTCTCACTCTCAATTTCTTTCTCAATTAAAAAAAAGAAACAGAAAACACTAAAGATATACAAGAAATGACTAAAGCAGCCATCTCTATGGAGTAGGATTATGGGGAAGGTGTTGAGGGCTTAGTTTATAAATGTTTCTATTTGAATTTACTATATGAGGATTTTTTTTTTTAAGATTTTATTTATTATTTGACAGAGAGAGAGATCCCAAGTAGGCAGAGAGGCAGGCAGAGAGAGGGAGGAAGCAGGTTCCCCGCTGAGCAGAGAGCCCGATGCAGGGCTCCATCCCAGGACCCTGAGATCATGACCTGAGCTGAAGGCAGAGGCTTTAACCCACTGAGCCCCCCAGGCGCCCCTACTATATGAGGATTTTAACTACCGAAAAAGTAAGAGTAAAAGATAATGTTTTGGAATTAGATGGTGGTGATGTGCAGCACTGTGAGTGTACCAGAAATCACTGAATCTTATATTCTGAAATGAAGAAACCAGTGAATATTTTGTTACGTGATTTTAACTCAATTTCAAAAATATGCATACAGAACACAATTCCCAACTTTAGAGGGGGAAGAATGAGACTAATGTGTTAAGAGTGGTGATGGGATTATAAATGCTTTTAATTTTTTCTACTGTTCTCTGGTACATATGTATTGTATTTTAAATGGTGGAATAAAAGCATTTAGGAGAGGTGGAATAAAAGCATTTAGGAGAGAAAGCTCTTCTCCCTTGACAAAATCTGTGTGCTTTGGAAACAGTACCGTGTTCTTGTTGTGCTGGCAAGTATGCAAATCTAACCCTTGTCCAGCCTGTGAAGTATACATCTATGCATGCCATGTTTAACCCCCATTTAGTAAAATAAAGTTGGCTTTGCTTTTTTGCTCTGGGGTACCAAATAACAGAACTGACAGGCCTTTCCTTCTCTGTGTCTTTAGATGTTGTAAGGACAGGGCTGTGTGCTTGCATTTTTGAAACAGAGCAGCCCTGGGTATCTAGCTCAGGGTGCCTGGCTTCCAGCTTTAGAACTTGAATTCTCTTTGACCTGGCTAGCTTCCTGTTCTTGCCTTGTGCTTCTGCTGCTCCCCTGGTAAGATGAGGTGGTGAATGCTTGCTTCTTTGGATTGGGGAAGGGAATGTGTTAGATAAGTTCTTCAAAGCACTAAGAGACGAAAGGTCCAGAAAAATAAAAGGTTATTCAACCCCACTGGAGACTCGAATCACCCAAAAGTAAATGGAGAAGAAAGAACTTATGTAACAACTCTTTGTCTTCCAATAAATAAACAGATAGGAGCTGAGCCATGGAGTCCCCGAGGCTTTTCTTAACCCTTGAATGGACGGTATTTTTCATAGGCTCATCGGAATGCTGGGATTTCCGCTGTGCATGCTTGGGAAGTTGTTTTGTTTAGACCTCAACTGACATCTTTTTCTCCCCAATAACTTCATACCAGGTAAACGAAGGAGAATTCACAGGACAAGATGACATTGCTCAGGTTTTAATTGCCTTGAAGACCCTACTCTCATTTAAGGTATTTGTTGAGTGGAACTTATTTTGCTTCAACTTCCCAGTTTGTTGTGACTTGAAGTAGAACCTCCTGGACCAGGAAAGGAGGACAAGATGTAGGAAGTAGGGGCGCCTGGGTGGCCCAGTGGGTTAAGCCCCTGCTTTAGGCTCAGGTCATGATCTCAGGGTCCTGGGATCGAGCCCCGCATCGGACTCTCTGCTCAGTAGGGAGCCTGCTTCCCCCCCCCTCTCTGTCTGCCTCTCTGCCCACTCGTGGTCTCTCTCCTCTCTGTCAAATAAATAAATAAAATCTTTAAAAAAAAAAAAAAAGATGTAGGAAGTAAAGAAACAGGTTGCAGAACAAATTGTAAGCCTGATCCCTTCAGTGTTTTGACAATCTATGAAATTATGTATCTGTGTATCTATCTTGTATCTATGTGTTTATCATCTATCTACCTAATCCATCTTGGTGAATGGATAGAAATGGCCAAATCATCACCACTGCCTACCCTTGGTGGTGAAAATAGAGGGTATAGAGAGCAGGGTGCAAGGAAGGACTCTCCCTTTTTACTTCACACGTTTTTTGGTACTGTTAACTTGTTACTGGGTTGTTTTGTATCACAAGAGATTTTAATAAAAATTGCCAACTGTAATCATAACGGTTCCTGTAACAGTCCTCTCAGGCATCTCACAAAGTGTCCAGAAAGAGTTAACACAGAGAATTTCAGATGTTTGAAGGGAGGACAAACTCCTGATTTGCTGGTGGGGGTGGGGGAAGGGTTAGAGGTGAGAAGCAGCAGAAATGAGGAGGGGAGGGGAAGGGAGGGGAGGGAAGGCTGGCCACCCAGTTCTCACCCTAACCAATAACACAGAAGTTCCAGGCCCAACGCCCATTTGTGCAGACTATTTCAGGAGTCAAGAATTGCATCTGAGGCCATTGTCACTGTGACCTGTGAGAGAAGAGCACCAAGAGAGCTTCCAGGTTCGTCTACTTCGAGGCTGTTTCTCCTTTAGTTGGAAGGTAAAATCTCAAGCTTCAGCTAATCTGGTGGTGGTAATGGGGATGTATGCTTTTATCTCTATGATGTATTGACTTCTTTTTCCACAGGCTGTAAGATACTAATGGGATAGGGCTTTATTTTTACTAAAGACAAGATTAACGCTAAATTTCTAACCACGTGGAATGGTTTTTCCTGGTTCTTCCTTGCAGAGGGCAAGACACAGTCTGTTGAAGCATTAGGGAGACTCTTGGGTAGGCTTTGCTTGGAAAGGAGGCAACACATACTCTTTGATGGTTTCACAGTTTTCATGTCATTTCCCCTCGGTGGCGCTGAGAGCCGTTCAAGTTTTACAGGCATTAGGATTGCACACAGCAAATCTCACAGTAGATAAGTATTCAATGGAACAGTCTTTGCTAACGTTATACAGTGGGTTTTTGCTTTGTCTTTTATCTCAACAAAAGGTCTTAAAACTCCCCTCATTCACGAGAAAGCATGAGAAATGTAGCAAGACAAGGCAGTTTGGAAAGAGATGCTTAGTGAAATCACCCTGATGTGTAGGTCCAAATATGCCCCCTGTGCCAGGATGGTGCTCTGTTCTTAGAGTCACAGGGACCTCCTTTTCCCCGTAGGCTCCACTAGTGATGGACCCTTATGTGATTCAGATGAACAGCAACAGCAACCTCCCCTCCATTCTGGATGTGCATGTCAACATTGGTGGGAGAAGCTCCTTACCAGAAAAAAGGAAAGGCCGGAAGGCCAGATGGTCCGTGAAGCCTTCAGACATGTCCAACAAAACTTTCAACCCCATCCGGGCCATCGTGGACAGCATGAAGGTGAAGCCAAATCCAGACAAAACCATGATTGCTCTGTCAATTGGTGAGTTGGAGGCTCTTGGGTGAGGGGCGATCGCTGCTGCTCTTACCCCCATCATCACAGCTGGTTGGAGAAGATGGGAGTAGAGGGGGAGTCTGAGCACTGGGCATGGAAGAGTAATATCTTGGTGGCTCTTTTTTTTTTTTTTTTTCCTCCCATGAAAAGGAGACCCTACTGTGTTTGGAAACCTGCCTACAGACCCTGAAGTTACCCAAGCCATGAAAGATGCCCTGGACTCGGGGAAGTATAATGGCTACGCCCCCTCCATTGGTAAGCTTCTCCTGAGACTCTAACCAATAGCTTCCAAATCTTTAGTGCTCTTCTAGTAGGAATAAATTTCTAGGGGTTCTCCTTGCTTCCTTGATGCACAGTTCACAAGGAAATGATAAAATGCAGTGGTCATTTGAATTTGGGGAAGGAGATCTCAGAATGTTTAAACACAGCCAGCAAGGTCCAGCTTCTTTCCCGGCTTCCCTCTGGGATACTGAGCCCTGCTCTCTAAGCTCCCTTCCTGTACTTCTTTCTCTAACAGCACTCCTGTCCTATCATTGCTAATTCCAGTAGGAAGGCCTTGAGTGTGGTTACAGCTGCCCTCCAGGTCTTAAATTAATTTGCTTATTGCACCATGTAAATAGCCGCTTGGCTTTATTTCCACTTCTCCATACGTAGGACAGTTATTTTAACAAGGTCCTAACCACATTCAAATGTAGTTTTAACCGTTTCAGATGAAAGAGATAAAAACAAACTACAATATAAAGAAAAGGCTTTCCTCCTGAAGATTAGAAGGTTCTTTCTGACAGAAAGAAATTATTTTCATATAGGCGGTTTTAAAACATAAGTTTCAGATGTACAGCTGTGTAATATAAGAACTTTATACCCTACAAAGTGGTCACCACCACAAGTCTGGTTACCGTCCATCACCCAAAAGTTGACCCCTTCACCCATTTTAACCATTCCTATTCTTATTTATGTTTAACTGTCTCCATCTATTCAACATTTCCACGTTAAACATTTTAATAAAATCAGTGATCCTCCGACTTTATTTCAGTGTTGCACCTCTTTTATGTGCACCTAGCAACATACTCTTTTCTTCTGTAGAATTACTTTTATTTTTTACTTGAGTACAGTTGACACACAATGTTACCTTAGCTTCAGGTGTTCAACATGGTGACTCGACATCTCTGTGTGTTATGCTGTGCTCACCGCAGCATAGCTGTCATCTGTCTCCACGCAGCGCTATTACAGTATCATTGACTATATTCCTTGTGCTGTGCCTTTTATTCTCATAACTTACTCATTCCATAACTGTATCTCCTTGTCCCATTCATCCACTTTGCCCATACTCCAGCCCGTCTCCCTCTGGCAGCCATCAGTTTGTTCTCTGTATTGATAGGTCTGATTTAGCCATTTTGTTGTTTTTGGTTCATTTGTTGTTTTTTTTTTTTTTTAGATTTGACATGTAAGTGAATTTGTCTTTCTCGGTCTGACTTATTTCACTTGACCTAATACCCTCTAGTCCATCCATGTTGTCACAGAGCCAAGACAAAATTACATATTTTTTTTTTAAAGATTTTATTTATTTGACCGAGAGAAACACAGCGAGAGAGGGAACACAAGCAGAGGGAACGGTAGAGGGAGAAGCAGGCTTCCTGCCGAGCAGGGAGCCCGATGATGCAGGGCTCATCCCAGGACACTGGGATCGTGACCTGAGCCGAAGGCAGAGGTTTTAACCCACTAAGCCACCCAGGCGCCCCTAAAATAGAATTTTTAAAAAATATTTTATTTATTTATTTGACAGAGAAAGAGCAAAAGCAGGGGAGCAGCAGGTACAGGGAGTGGGAGAAGTAGGCTCCTCGCTGAGCAGGGAGCCCGATGTGAGGCTCGATCCCAGGACCCTTAATCCCAGGACCCTGGGATCAGGACCTGAGCCAAAGGCAGAGGCTTAACCAACTGAGCCACTCAAGTGTCCCACTAAAATAGAATTTTAAAAGTACTTCAGAGAGGGGAAGCTGGGTGGCTCAGTCATTGAGAGTCTGCCTTTGGCTCAGGTCATGATCCCAGGGTCCTGGGATTGAGCCCTGCATCGGGGGCTCAGCGGGAAGCCTGTTTCTCTCTCTCCTACTCCCCGTGTTTGTGTTCCCTCTTTCACTGTATCTCTGTCGAATAAATAAATAAAAGTCTTTAAAAAAAAGTACTTCAGAGAGGTCTGAGGGACATAACTTTTTGGTTGATTGTTTATACTTTATAAAGTTTCATACAACAAAAATTAAAAAAAAGTAAGACCAAAATGAGGTTATAAAACAAGTTTATGACTTTTATATCCAAAGTATTAAGGAACTGATTGAACCTGAAAAACCAGAACCAATTCTCCATATGACAAATATTCAAAGTATATGAACATTTCATGCCAAAAGAAATGCAAATCATAATGTTTATCTAAGAAAATCCTCTTCCTTACGATTAATTAAGGAAGTGCTGATTTATATAACTTCAAGACATTTTTCTTTATTAAGTGGAACATTATGAAATAATACATTTGGACTTTCTGATTGAATGGAATCTTTTTGGAAAACAATTTTGCAAAACATAATTTATATGATGCTGACTCCACTTCATGTTTGTAAGCCAACATTTGGAAATATTGTCCAGGAATAGAATTTAAAAGAAAAATATTGTGCAAAACCACCATTAGGTATATCATATGATCTAGAAAACTTAAAAGGGACCCAGTATATTGAATGCATTAATTATAACTTTTCTAAAAATATAGTCCCTGGAAGGGATTTAGCAATAATTTAAATCCTGCTTTCTTTTTTTATGAAAAATAAAACATAATCACAGTAACCAAGATGATGCAGAGTATGTTATAGTTTGGAGAGTTCTCCTTGTTATTATACATTTGAGCTTTTTTTTTTTTAAGATTTTATTTGTTTATTTGAGACAGAGAAACTGAGAGACAGAGAGAGCATGTGCAAGGCAGAGGGAGAGGGAGAAGCAGGCTCCCCGTTGAGCAGGGAGCCGGATGTGGTGCTCAATCCCAGGACTCTGAGATCATGACCTGAGCTGAAGGCAGATGCGTAACTGACTGAGCCACCCAGGCGCCCCCATACATTTGAGCTTATTATAGAAATGTAGAACATAAAGTCAGTCTCCTTTCTCTATGGTGACTGAGAGCTAACCTGAATAGCACGTGCTCTAAGCAGGAGCAGAAGGTAGCTGGAAGCCCTCTTCACTCTCAGGCATAGTAGTCAGCTTCTGCCTTCTACTCTTTCAGGTTACTTATCCAGTCGGGAGGAGATCGCTTCTTACTATCACCGGCCCGAGGCACCCCTGGAAGCTAAGGTAAGTCTTAGACATTGTATCAGCTCTGAAGCAGTACTGGGCAATCTGTACCTTTTTCCTTGTTTCTCTCCCACAAAGAATAAGGGTTTCAGGGGAAACAAAAGGTGTGGAGAATTTCTCTTTGGCTATTTAAAGACTTCTCATATAGTGGAGCTGCTAATCCATGATTACATATTTATATATTTAAAGATTTTCTTTATTTGTCAGAGAGAGGGAGTACAAGCAGGGGGAATGGCAGGCAGAGGAAGAGGGAGAAGCAGGTTTTCCGCTGAGCAGGGAACCTGATGCAGGGCTTGATCCCAGGACCCTGGGCTCATGATCTGAGCTGAAGGCAGACGCTTAACCAACTGAGCCTCCCAGGCGCCCCTAATCCATGATTATATTTAATGTCATTACGGTATGATGATGATGTTCCACACAACTTATGTGGTGTCCTGTCTTCAGGAGACTCAAAGGACTCTGAAGTCCCCCTATATTTGATTCTTCCCAAAAGATCATTAAAAAACAATAATTCATAAACACCAAATAAGTAACATTTTTTATTTTACCAATAGGATCTTTTCTTACATTTGTAGCTTCCCTCATTCACCTGAAGTTCACTCATTTGGGAAGATCAAGGTACTATGGCATATTGAATTGATGGCAGTGCCAAGTTTAAATGTCCCTCTCCCTCATTGTCTACTGTGTGTGGTTTATATTTCTTAACATAAGAGGTGCCCTCAGTCTGTATTTCAGAGGAGAGTCAGGCTTCAAACTTCTGATCAAAATAAATAGCCAAGTGAAAAAGTCCAAGGTCGGGGCACCTGGGTGCCTCAGTGGGTTAAGCCTCTGCCTTGGGCTCAGGTCATGATCTCAGGGTCCTGGGATTCAGCCCTGCATCGGCCTTTCTGCTCAGCAGGGAGCCTGCTTCCCCCTCTCTGCCTGCGTGTGATCCCTCTCTGTCAAATAAATAAAATCTTTAAAAAAAAAAAAAAAAGGAAAGAAAAGAAAAGGTTCAAGGTCAAAATGATCTCTCATGGAAATCTGCTGAGTCATAGTTACTCTGTCCTTTTTAAAGTTATTTACTTCTTTCTTTAAAAAAGATTTATTTAGGGGCGCCTGGGTGGCTCAGTCGTTAAGCGTCTGCCTTCGGCCCAGGTCAGATCCCAGGGGCCTGGGATGGAGCCCCGAATCGGGCTCTCTGCTCTGCAGAAAGCCTGCTTCTCCCACTACCATTCCCTCTGCTTGTGTTCCCTCTCTCGCTGTGTTTCTCTCTGTCAAATAAATAAAATCTTTAAAAAAAAAAAAAAAAAAAAAAAGATTTATTTAGTTGAGAGAGAGAGCGAGAGAAAGCGAGCCTGCTGAGTGTGGAGTCTGACTCCGGGCTTGATCCCATGACCCTGAGATCATGACCTGAGCCAAGAGCCAGAAGCTTAACCAACTGAGCAACCCAGGCGCCCCAAGTAATTTACATCTTTTAAGTGGTCAACATTTTCTACATTTACATATGGATATACATAAACATTAATTTGTTTTCATTTTGGCTTAGTGCAGTCCTTTACTACTTTACTACAACCTGTAAAAGTAAGTTTATTATTGCTTGCCACTTACCCATCTGATAATCTCTTTTCTTCTGTTGCTGTTGGAGCCCCTAACAAAATGAGCCTTTTATTTGTTTACAGGATGTCATTCTGACTAGTGGCTGCAGTCAGGCTATTGAACTTTGTTTAGCTGTGTTGGCCAACCCGGGACAAAACATCCTAGTTCCGAGACCTGGTTTCTCTCTCTACAGGACTTTGGCTGAATCGATGGGAATTGAGGTCAAACTCTACAATTTATTGGTAAACAACTTTTTTTTTTTTTTTTTTAAGATTTTATTTATTTAACAGAGAGAAACACAGAGAGAGAGGGAACACAAGCAGAGGGAATGGTAGCGGGAGAAGCAGGCTTCCTGCAGAGAAGAGAGCCCGATGCGGGGCTCGATTCCAGGACCCTGGGATCATGACCTGAGCCGAAGGCAGACGCCCAACGCCTGAGCCACCCGGGCGCCCCACAACTTTTTAATTTTAGACTCAAGTGCTCGATTATTATGTCGTAATAACATGTGACAATTATCTTAGCACAGGAAGATCTGAAAGTGGGTGGTGGTGGGGGCCACAAACACATTTTATTTAGAAGAAACTGTTAGGTGAGTGTTACCCCTAACTTTTTCGGGATCATCTTAGCCTCACCCTTTCTTCCTCCCTAGCCAGAGAAGTCTTGGGAAATTGACCTGAAACAACTGGAATCTCTGATTGATGAAAAGACAGCTTGTCTCATCGTTAATAATCCATCAAACCCCTGTGGGTCAGTGTTCAGTCGAGGTCATCTCCAGAAAATTCTGGCTGGTAAGTCCATCAGACTTCATTTGACAGGAGCAGATATGGGGCTGGAATCCTTTATCTGTTTCCTGGAATGAGAAAGGAGTCCATTCCAAGCTGAGGATGGGAATGGGGGAGCTCCCCGGGGGTCCCCAGTGAATAGTGTGCCACTGGAAAAGTAGAACTTGCCTACAATGGGAAAAAAGCAACACTTGCCTCTGCATCATTCCCATATGTGGAAGAGAGTGTTTGAAATATCCAGTTGATTAAATGGAAAATTTAGTCTGTGTTCCAGAAGAGTATAAGCAGAGTATATAGTTCTTAAAGAAGAAAATAAAATACACAAACATGGAATGCAAAATAAAACAAGTCCAGGTGAATATTAATTGCTGAGGCAATTCACAGTAAAAAAAATGATTTCAGCCTGTTTCTCTTATTTTCAGTGGCTGCAAGGCAGTGTGTCCCCATCTTAGCTGATGAGATCTATGGAGACATGGTAAGTCTTGGGCGGGCTATATCACTACAGTTATCTCAGTTCCAAATTATTTCATGGGACCTTTAGAGGTGGCATCTAGAATAACCAGAAGTAACTCCTAATCATTTCAGGACAGCAAATCAGTATCCCTACACTCTTAAGAGTATAAATAGATTGGGGGTGCTTGGGTGGCTCTGTTGGTTAAATGTCTGACTCTTGATTTTAGCTCAGATCATGATCTCAGGTTTGTGAGATCGAGTCCTGTGGCAGGCTCCGCATTGGGTGTGGAGCCCGCTTGAGATGGTCTCTTTCCTTCTCCCTCTACCCCTCCTCCCCCTGCCTTAAAAAAACATACATATAGATCTACAACACCTTACTTAGCCAGTTTCCCAAAGTCCAAAAAGCTGAAAATCTGAAGGTTTTTGAAATTCATTTGGTGGAAAAACCTGACTTGACCTGATATAAAAATATTTGAAGATTTTTAATGTAACTCACTTACAGATCTATATATTTGTCCAAAATGTAGGGAAAGGGACAGAAATGTTAATATGCTTGATTAGGAGTGCTGTTCCAGATTGCCTTGGAAGTATTATATAATATATGATACATGTGCTACATAACTACTCCAAAATCCCAAAAATTCTTCATTCTGCAACAAATATGGGCCCAGGAATTTCAGACAAATGGTTGGGGGCCCCTATTTAACCTTTAGATTTCTAATTCCAACAGGCTCATTCCCTAGAGCAAGTTTCATTGGGTTATACATATTCCTGGGCTGGGGTCAGTGTCCTCATTGTAGGGTTCCTTTAATCCTCGGCTCCTTCCTTTAATCTTGGGATTGTCTCCTTTGAAGCCTCTTGGGCTCCCAATCATGCCTCGGGGTAGGATGAGCCCAGAAATCCAAGGCCCCGTCCCTAGTCATACAAGGTAAATGGTGGGGGGCATGAGATTTGGAGGAAAGTGAGCCAGAAGACAACTCTAACAAGTATCTCCTCTCCTCAGGTGTTTTCGGATTCCACATTTGAGCCTCTGGCCACCCTTAGCAGCAGTGTGCCCATCCTGTCCTGTGGAGGGCTGGCTAAGCGCTGGCTAGTTCCTGGCTGGAGGCTGGGCTGGATCCTCATTCATGACCGAAGAGACATTTTTGGCAACGAGGTAAGAACAATTTAGTGAAATGGTACTTCTAATTTAGTACATATCTATATATTTACTTTGCATGCAGGTGATTTTTTTGTTGTAGTGGTTTTTTTTGTTGTTGTTGTTCACCTTGGAACTACAGTTCTGGGTGCCTGGAAAAATGCTGGTAAAGAGGGTACTAGTTATTCCTCTCCAAAACTCAGTTTTCCTGTACCAGGCTCTGTGACAAAGTTCCCTCTGCTTCCAACTTTCTGCCCACAAAAAAGGAAACAATAGCACTAATGATACCTGATATTGTTTGCAGGCTTACGATGTACCAGTGTTCAAAATACATTATTTTAATTTAATCCTCCCGGCAACCCGATGAGGCCAGGATTAGTATTATCTATACTTTATGGCTGGGAAATATAAGGCACTAAGATGTTGTATAAGTTGCCCAGAGTCATACAGGAAGTGTGTGACAGCGATGGGCTAAAACCCAAGCTGTCTGACCCAAGAATGCCACTAGGCACCATCGTTTCTCCAGAGATTTAAAGCCCGATGAAAAGAATAGTCACAACAAGAATCCCCAAAGCTGGAATGCTTCAGGAGGGCTAACTAATATGTTTGCTGGGGCACTTTAGATCCGAGATGGGCTGGTGAAGCTGAGTCAGCGGATCCTGGGACCCTGCACCATCGTCCAGGGAGCCCTGAAAAGCATCCTGCATCGCACCCCTCAGGAGTTCTACCACAACACTCTGAGCTTTCTGAAGGTGGGTCAGCCTGTGGCCTTCTGCTCTGGCAATTAGGGAAAGCCACCAGTGGAATTAGGGATAATGGGTCCTCATTTATGGAGCAATGTTCCATTATGGGGCTTCCAAATCAGGAGGTGGCATCAGTGAAACCATCCAACCTGACATTTCTCTCATTTTGGGCACTTCCCTCAGCTCCTGGCTGAAAGCTTCCAGGGATAGGATTTTTCTTGTTGACTCCTTATGCCAGCAGGGCAAACTTAGGTTCCCTGCCTTTGGTGTGGGCTCTACTTTTAATGACTTGCTTTCCTTTACTTAAGTCTTGTTCTTTGACATCATCCTGCTTCCTCTTAACAGTCTAATGCTGATATTTGCTATGAGGCATTGGCTGCCATCCCTGGACTCCAGCCAGTCCGTCCTTCCGGGGCCATGTACCTCATGGTAAGTATGTGGGTGGCAGGCATTTGCTACAGGGCAAGTGGAAGCCAGTCTGCAGCACTCACAAAGACAACCAACTAAGCTTCTGGGCCAGTCAGGTTAGGAATCCCCTTATTCTGAATTGCCCCACTAACATGGTTTAACCTCAGTGTTAAAAAAAACAACAAAACACCCTTTAAAATGACTTAATTCCTTGATTCAGAAAATCATTTTCTGTGTAGATACAGAGAAGATATAAGACACAAATAAGAGGGGCACCTGGGTGGCTCAGTGGATTAAAGCCTCTGCCTTCGGCTCAGATCATGATCCTGGGGTTCTGGGATAGAGCCCCGCGTCGGGCTCTCTGCTCAGCGGGGAGCCTGCTTCCCCACCTCTCTCTGCCTGCCTCTCTGCCTACTTGTGATCTCTCTGTCAAATAAATAAATAAAATCTTAAAAAAAAAAAAAGAACAAAAAAATAAGACACAAATAAGAAAAAAAAAAAAAAAGACACAAATAAGAGGCTTTCCACACCATTGTACTTCTCAGCTAGGAACGATACTGGTTCCCTAGGGGTGTTTGGGAATACATGGGAATTTTGTTTCTTTGCAGAATCACTTGGGGCAGGTGTGGGAGGATGCTCTTGGCATTTTGTGGACTGGGGATATTAAATACCTTGCAATGGGTGGGACTGTTCCATGCAATCAAGAATTGCCTGGCCCATAATGCTTTTTAGAGAAACACTGGCATTCTGTTTACAGCTCTCATTTATCATCGTCCAGGAAGGAACTCTTCAAAAAACTAAAATATTAATATAAATATATCCTCTCTTCCCTGTGAAAAATTCCATGACCTCGTGTTAGAGCTCTTAGTTATCAGTAGCTCCAAGCTATTTTGTAGAACAGTCCCTACCTTAATTTCTAGTGTAGGGAGTTGGCCTGTTTTCCCTCCTTCTGATAAATTTGCCTCTCCCTGTTATTGCTATAGGTTGGTATTGAGATGGAACATTTCCCAGAATTTGAGAATGATGTGGAGTTCACGGAGCGGTTAGTTGCTGAGCAGTCAGTGCACTGCCTCCCAGCAACGGTGAGTGCTTATGTCTCACTCAGGACATTCTCAACTGTTTCTGGAGCCTCAGGAGCTCTCCTTGAGCTGGTCTTTAACCTGATTTTTTTCTGTCCCAACAAAGTGTATTCTTATTTGATAAGATTTAAACTGATGTGTCTCATGGCCTCGATTTGAAATGTGTTTCTCCCCCATCATTATTGCATGTGTACTGGGAAGAAAAGTCGTGGTTGAACATTTTAGGTGAGGGGAAACAAGCCTGTCCCACAAGTCCCTTTTAAGACGAATCAACTGTTACTAGACTTAGCACCTCAATAATGGTGTCAACCGAGAAAAGAAGCACAACTAAAATTAAACAAAAACATTTATTTGGTGTCTCAGAATTGCAATTTGGGGAACACAGATTTAGGCAACAATCCAAATAGTGTCTTCCCACTTCCCCACCCTCCCCATCCCCCTGGAACAAAAGTCAAGGGTTTTTAAAGACAAAAGGAAATGCTTGTATATATTGTTTATAGAATTTTGATTGGTTGGTGGCAGAAAACTAATCTTGGCTGAATATAATTTGTTACTAAGGCTGCCACTGAGCAAAGCCTCTTACTATAGCAAGTTGCAATAAGGAGTAAATAAGGATTCTGGCTGAGTCCTTGTAAGATTTGTGGTTTGGCCCAGTTCAAAAGTTCATGGACTCACCAGTGAAGAAGTGCATAAAGTCCACCTCCTTAATAACCTCCTGGGTCCATTTTAAAACCCCTTGACATAAGTGACCCCATTTCATTTCACTTTCCACTGCTTCCTGCTGATTAGGACCCTGGTCCTTTTAGGGAGGTTTAGTACCAGATTCAATTGCTACAAAAATAATGGGCTCTTATTTTTGCAGTGCTTTGAGTACCCGAATTTCTTCCGAGTGGTAATCACGGTCCCCAAAGTGATGATGCTGGAGGCTTGTAGCCGGATCCAGGAGTTCTGTGAGCTGCACTACCATTGTGCCGAAGGGAGCCAGGAGGAGTGTGACAAATAGGCCCAAGTCCATTCTCTTGAGTATGTGTCCCAGAGGGCTGGACTGGGCCTTGCTGTTCCTCAAGAGGAACCAGGTGCCCCTACTGGGAGAGGGGCCTCAAAACCAAGTCAGGGGTTCAGAATTGCTCCTGCTTTCCCCTAGCTATGTCCACGTACACACTCTGAATCCCAGAATCTCCTCTCTGCTCTGCTGGAGTGACTCACTAATTCATGAATCTGCCCCCTCCTATATGACTTCCTCCTTTTTTCCTGAGAGTATTAGCTGAGCAAAATTTACCAGAAAGTGGTAGAGACAAGAAAAGTAAAAAAAAGCGCATGATGAGAGAAATAAAAGATTAAGAGAATTTGTGCCCCCAAACATTTCCTCATACTATAAGTAAGAGCACAGTCTTTCCAGTCAGGTCTGAGGCCCAACTCTGTTACTGCTTCACTTCAGGTGTACCTCGCTTTATGGAATAGAACTATAACAAAAGAAGTTGGGGACACATATATTTGGTTAGTTATATTTTAATCATTAGGAAAATTTGCTAATTTGAAAGATCCCTTACTGAAACTTTCTTGTTGATTTTTAAAAAAGAATTATTGATTATACAGGGCACCTGGCTGGCTCATTCGGTAGAGCATGTGACTCTTGACTTTGGGATCATGAATTTGAGTCCCACATTGGGTGCAGAGATTATATACATACATACTAAATAAATATAATTATTGATTGTAAAGGTAATCAATGAACTTCCTAAATTTAGATGTGTGTACATCAGGGTTTCTTAGAATGAGGGCACATCTATACTAAAAAAAAAAAAAAAAAAAAAGGAGGAGGAGTCATAGGACCTTCCAGAAATACTGTGGTGTAAGGGCCAGAAATATCCTCACTTATCATTTTTATGAAATCATTGCTTTTGCTGTAAGGTTGATATTGATTTATTGATATATATATTATGTTATCTTTTCATATGTTTTCTAAGAAACATTTATATTGACAAGATCCTTTATTTTGCCAAGGGCATAAATTATTGTTCTCTTCTTTTTTTTAAAAAAAAATAAATTTTACTAAGTATGCTCTTTTGTGATGTGGTTTTTCTCCTCTGTGGGGAATTCCTATTTCCAGGTACTGTTCATTGTTTAGTCTGATTGATGCGTTATCTACTAGGCTTCATTTATTTCTTTGTCCATGTACTGGCATTTGGAGTTACTTAAGAAACACTATTCCTAGGGTGCCTGGGTGGCTCAGTTGGTTAAGCAACTGCCTTCAGCCCAGGTCATGATCCTGGAGTCCCGGGATCGAGTCCCACATCGGGCTCCCAGCTCCATGGGGAGTCTGCTTCTCTCTCTGACCTTTGCTCCTCTCATGCTCTCACTTTCTCTCTCTCTCAAATAAGTAAATGAAATCTTTAAAAAAAAAAAAGAAACACTACTCCTAAAACATCTTATTTGGGAGTTCAACTTCCGGCTTCCTACTTAAAAAACAAGGCAAACTAAGAAGCAACATTATAAACCTCTAGCCTTTGACTTCACACTTTGCACTTTTTGGGACTCCCAACCTCTGGTGCGGAATTCCTATGCTCTAGATCCACTAACCACTTGCTGATGAATGAAACTGAAGGGGTTCAGCTAGCCCAGGGAATGAGAGGTATCAGACATCTTTCATTATGGGTCTCTTGCCTGCAAATCCTCTTAGGCCCAATTGACTAGGTTTTTTCCTCATGACTTCCCTTAGAGGAGGAAGCATGAAGTTATCTTGCAAGGTTCGGGGAAGGAGTATGCTATAATCAGCCTGGAGATTACTAAGAGAAATTTTCCTTATCTAGAAGAGGAACTTCAGGTCTCAACCCTGCCAGTCACACCCAGTTAATTTCCTTTACAAAAATAAACATCAAAAGCCCATCTTTAGTGAGTTCCCACCAAAATTTACCTTTTAATTTTCTTTGGCAAATCCAAAGGGAACACACAACAATTGAGATGATAAAGATTTGTTTCCTGTATGCCACCAATGCCAATAATTTTCCGAAAGTGCGGGGTTCCTCTTTTCCTATACCCCTCTGGCCTCAACCCCTAAAAGATCTCTGTCCAGAACTACACAGGAAGACTTGGTGGTTTACACAAGACGTTTTACTTTATTTATTTATTTTTTATTTTTTTATTTATTTGACAGAGAGAGAGATCACACAAGTAGGCAGAGAGGCAGGCAGAGAGAGAGAGAGAGAGAGAGAGAGAGAGAAGCAGGCTCCCTGCTGAGCAGAGACCCGATGCGGGGCTCGATCCCAGGACCCTGAGATCATGACCTGAGCTGAAGGCAGAGGCTTTAACCCACTGAGCCACCCAGGCGCCCCAAGACGTTTTACTTTAACATGTGCATATAATCCTACCCAGTTTACTGATTTCTACTCAGACTTCTTAAACTTCCAAATTTTGTGTCTACATTTTGATAAAGGAGTCAAGGAAATACTCAAACACACACACACAAATAATACATGCATACTGGGCAAATTTCAAAGGATGCAAACGAACAACAACAAAAAAACATTTCTCATGCCCGTGTCCTTCACCCACCCAGTCTCTTGTCCCTAGAGGTAATCAGTTAGCAGTTGCTGGTCCACTCTTCGAGATTATTCTGTGTATATGTAAACGTGTGTGTGTGTGTGTGTGTGTGTGTGTGTGTGTGAAGTTTTCCTTTTTTCTTTCCTTTTTTCAAAGTATTACTCAACTTTATAATACAGCTTCCTATGGAAGACAAATAAGGGATATTTCTGAGGTGTCATCGCCGCCTGGGTGCTTCTAGTTAAAAAGAAGTCCCGGGCGGGGCTGCTTCCAAACAAGATTAAAATCCCTCAGGAACAGCTTTCCAGATCCTTCTGATGGCAATGGCAGGAGAGACGGTGGCGTCTGAGCGTCTCGGAAAAAACAACGTTTAACACAGCGTTAAAAAGTCTGTGAATTCACCTTTCATTCTAGGCCAGAGCACCGCCTATCCGGTAACTGGCAAGTACCACACAGCTGGTGCCACAATGCATCCGACCCTAGACCCTAAATGTCAACAACGCCCTGAGAAGGGGCGGGAGTGGAGTCGGATGAGGAGAAACCATCACTCACTGCGCAGGCGCTGATGCATGTGCAGAGGCGCCGTGCAGCTCAGGGAGCATGCGCCGTCATGGCACCGAAGCGCTGTTCAGGGCGCAGGCGTAGAAGCTGAGCAGACGGTGAGGGTCGACGTCTTTAGCGGGTGCTGGGTTTTTCTCAGTTGGAGACTTCGGTTTTGTTTCCTCCTCCAGCTTCTGTCTCGGACCCGCGCCCTGTGGAGAGATTCTCTTCTTCGTTTGCTCCCTGTCTGAGCCACATCTGGCAGGAGGCTTCCCGGAAGTTGACACATCCCTAGGTATTGTAAACACCTGTTAAATAAGTGAACTGTACGTTTTTCTTTTCCTCCCTCTGGGCCAGTCCCTGCAAGTCCAATGAGTTGTGAAACAGAAGCAGAAATTC
>CM053620.1:10516745-10553095 GCA_028646535.1 Procyon lotor | reverse complement strand
GAAACTAATTTCACTTACGATACCATCAAAAAGAATAGAATAGGGGCACCTGGTGGCTCAGTGGCTTAAAGCCTCTGCCTTCCGCTCAGGTCATGATCCCAGGGTCCTGGGATTGAGCCCCAGCCCCACATCGGGCTCTCTGCTCAGCAGGGAGCCTGCTTCCCCTTCTCTCTCTCTGCCTGCCTCTCTGCCTACTTGTGATCTCTCTCTCCCTCAAATTAATAAATAAAATAAATAAAATCTTAAAAAAAAAAAGAATAAAACACTTGGGAATAAACCTAACCAAGGAGATGAAAGGTGAAAAGATGCTCAACATCACTAATCATTAGAGAAAGGGAAAACAAAACCACAATGAGATACCACCTCATGTCCTTTAGGATGATTATAAAGAAAAAAGAAAGGGAGGGAGGATGGAAAGGAAGGAAGGAAGGGAGAAAGAAAGGAAAGGAAAAAAAGAAAAGAAGTGCTGGAAAGGATGTGAAGAAACTGGAATTGTTGTTCACTGTTGGTGGGAATGTCAAATGGTGTATCCACAATGGAAAACATTGCAGTTCCTCAAAAAATTAAAAGTTGAACTACCATATGATCTAGCAATACTACTTGTGGGCATATAGCCAAAAGAATTGAAAGCAGGTTGTCAAAGAGATTGTAAATCTGTGTTCATAGTAGTATTATTTATAAGAGTCAAGGGGTGGAAACAATTCAGGTGTTCACCGAAGGATGAATGGATAAACAAAATGTGACGTATACAGAGAACAGAATGCTATTCAAGCTTAAAAAGGGAGGAAATGCTATAACATGGATAAACCTGGAGAATATTATGTTAAATGAAATAAGCCAGTCACGAAATAACAAATAATGTTTTATTCCACTTTTAGGAGGTATCTAAAGTAGTCAATTTCATAGAAACAGGAAGTAGAATGGTGGTTATCAGGCATTGGAGGAAGGGGAAAAAGATTTCTGGTTTAGTGGGTAAAGAGTTTCCTATATGCAAGGTGAACAAGTTCTGGAGGTTTTACAACAATATGAATATACTGACCATTACTAAACTGTACACTTCCACTTAGAAATCATTAAGCCGATAAATTTTATGCTATGTTTCCTCTGTATCTAATAAAAAAAAATAGATCCTAAGAGTTCTCATTACAAGGAAAAAAACAATTTTTTTCTTTTTTGGTGTATCTATATACATATCTCTATATATGATGGATGTTAACTGAGCTTGTACAAATCATTTTTTGTAAAGATTTTATTCATTTGAAAGAGAATGAGAGAGAGAGCATGAGAGGAGAGAAGGCCAGAGAGAGAAGCAGACTTCTTACAGAGCTGGGAGCCCGATGCGGGACTCGATCCCGGGACTCCAGGATCATGAACTGAGCCGAAGGCAGTCACTTAACCAACTGAACCACCCAGGAGCCCCTTATAAACCATTTCACAATATATGTCAGTCAAGTTGTTACAATGTACCCCTTAAACTTATATAGTGCTGTATGTCAATTATATCTCAATAAAACTGGAAGAGAATTGAAAGCCACAAAAATGTAAGCTTCATGAAGACAAGGACTTTTTTGTCTGTTTTATTTTCTTGTATATGCTCAGTGCCCAGAACAGCCTCTGGCATATAATAGGTTCTCAAATAATAATGGATGAATGGGTGAATGAATGAAAGAATGAATGAGGAAATAGAAAGACCAATGTATTGCCATAACTTTTTATCCTCTTATTATGTGAACTACAACAGGAGATATTATGTTTTGTTGGTTTTTTTTTAGGAGATATTAAGTTTAACTGAAGATATTAGTAGTGTAGAAGGAAGACCCAGAGACAAAGACATTTAGAAAGTTTATGTTCAAAGAGATACAAGGAAATGGTCAATAAGCACTTGACCAATTGCTCAACATTATTTGCCTTTAGGAAAATGCAAATCCACATCACAATGGGATATCACTTCACAGTCAGTATGATGTCTATTTACTTTTTTTTTTAACCTTTTCTTTCTTTTTAAGTAATGTCTATGCCCAAGGTGGGGCTTGAACTCAGGACCATGAGCTTAAGAATTGCTTGCTCTACCAACTGAGCCAGCCAGGTACCCCTGATGATGGTTACAATGAAGAAAACATACAGGGGCGCCTGGGTGACTCAGTGGGTTAAGCCGCTGCCTTCAGCTCAGGTCATGATTTCAGGGTCCCTGGGATCGGGCCCCACATCGGGCTCTCTGCTCAGCGGGGAGCCTGCTTCCCCCTCTCCCTCTGCCTGCCTCTCTGCCTACTTGTGATCTCTCTCTCTCTCTCGGTGTCAAATAAATAAATAAAATCTTAAACAAAACAAAATAAAACAGACAAGTGTTGGTAAGGATGTGGAGAAATTGGAATGTTTATCCACTGCTGGTAGGAATGTAAAATGTACAGCCATTTTGGAAAGCAGTTTGGTAGTTTCTCAAAAAGTTAAACATGTAGGTACCATATGACCCATCACTTCCACTCCTAGAGCAAAGAAAACAAGAGAAATGAAAACTACATCCACATAAAACTTTTATGAGAATGTCCATAGCAGTGTTATTCATAATAGCTAAAAGATAGCAACAACCCAAATATCCATCAGCTGATGAATGGATAAATAAAGTGTGATATAGCCATACTATGGACTATTATTTGGGTGTAAAAAAAGGAATGAAGTACTGATGCATGCTACAGTGAACTTTGAAAATACTGTGCTAAGTGAAAGAATCGAGTAAAAAAACCCTATATATTTTGTGTGATTCCATATATGTCAAATGTCCAAAATAGCCAAATTCACAGAGACAGAAAATAAATTAGTGATTTCCTGGAGTTGAGGTTGAGGGTATATTTGGGGGGTGGAAGGTGGTTAGTCACTGCTTACAGATACAGGATTGGGGGAGAGCTGATGAAAATGTTTTCAAATCGATTGTGTTGTTGGTTGCACAACTTTATGCTAAAAACCATTAAATTTTACACTTAAGTGGGTGAATTTTATAGTATGTGAATTATATTTCAGTAGTCTGTTTTTCTCTTTTAAAGGTACAAAGGAGTCAGATTTCAGGAAGATCAAGTCAAATATTTGTTTGGCTTTTAAAGGAATCTCAGGTTTTTAAAAGAAAGGTAAGAAGCCCATGAAGTTACCAGTTTCATTTATCTCTTAATAGTGGAAAATAGTAACTTTTTTTCATGTTAGCCATATCCATGAAGACTGTGACATTATTTTAGACATTTGTATTCTTAAAGGGATGACACCATTTTTTTTTTTTTTTTATTAGGGAGTCCACACTAGATATTACTTAGTTTTAAAATTTTTCTTGGGGACTGGAACTAGTGAGATGACTTCATCATTGCCGATTCATCTCAGGGTACAAAGTGTTTTTCCTGGTTCTGGCATTTTATAATAGAAGCAGAAAATCAATTGGGCTTCCTCATTGGGAAGCATAAGAAATTTCTAGTGTATCTTACATGCTACACTAGTGCTCTTTAAGCATTTTTGTTCATGTGTTCTCTAAATAATTTTGAATTCTGACCTTGAGATTTTTAAATATACCTAAAGTAGAAACAAGAGTACAATTAGCACCCATATACCCATCATTCATTATCAAGACTTTGCCATATTTTTCTCTTTCCTTCTTGTTTTCTTTGTTGGATTATAAAGTAAATCCGATACCCAGTATACATCTCTAAAAATCTGATTGCTTAATTACAGTGCCCCATTGCGCCAAATAATCGGATTTCTTCAGTTATATTCAAAATGTCTTTTATAATTGGTTCATTCAAATTAGGATCCAAGCAAGGTTCAAATATTACTTTTAGTTTTATTTTTAATTTTTTAAATTTTTTTAAAAGATTTTATTTATTTGAGAGAGAGGAAGAAAGGGAGAGAGATACCGAGAGTGGGAGCAGATGGGGAGCAGAGGGAGAGGGAGAAGCAGGTTTCCCATCAAGCAGGGAGCCTCATGTGGGACTCCATCCCCAGACCCCAGGATCGTGACCTGAGCCAAAGGCAGATCTTTTTTTTTTTTTTTTTTTTTTTTAAAGATTTTATTTATTTGACAGAGAGAAACACAGCGAGAGAGGGAACACAAGCAGAGGGAGTGGTAGCGGGAGAAGCAGGCTTCCTGCAGAGCAGAGAGCCCGATGCGGGGCTCGATCCTAAGACTCTGGGATCATGACCTGAGCCGAAGGCAGACGCTCAACGACTGAGCCACCCAGGTGCCCCCAAAGGCAGATCTTTAACCAACTGAGCCACCCAGGTGCCCTTTACTTTTAGTTTTAGGTCTCTTAAATCTCTCTTAATCTTTTCATGCCATTGACTTGTTGCAGAAATAGTTGTCCTGTGAAATGCCCCACACTAAGTGTGTTTCTTTGCTTCCTTTTGGTGTCATTTAACTGGTTCCTCTAAACCCCAAATGTCCATTAAATGGAATTCAGTTCTAGAACATGCATTTTCAGCAGGGATGACATTAGAAATTTTACATTATTCCTTTTCTCTCTCAATCTTGTATTTTGAGTCGATGTTTCCCCCAATTTTATGTTAATGTAATCCTTTATTATCCTTGAAAGTGTTGTGTTGATCATATTTCTCTTTAACAAGAATATAGACTGAAGTGGCAGCTTGCTAAGTATTCTAACACCCATTGTCCCCCTCTTTTGCAGTATTAAACTTCCTGGACAGAAACCCCTTTTCATGTAATTTCTCAACTTGAGGTCCCAGACTATTGAGATTGAATACATTTGAGCACCAAACCCCTGTGAGGGAATGCCCATGGTTACAGATTCTCAGGGAAAGAGGTTTTTTCCTTTCTTTTCAGAAGCCAGACCAAGAAAGATTTTTTTTAATCCATTTTTTCATTCAAGCTTAGCATTTGGAGGGTCCTAACTTTATGCGGAGTCTAAATTTTAACTCCCTGCCTTATATGGGCCTATGGCCTCCCCTCCTAGTGTTAAAATCCAAACCCTTGGGTTGCTGAGCTAGGACCAGCATAAGCGTACTCTTACTGTCCTAGTTTTCAGTCCCTCTTTACTTGTGTTCCTTGGGAGATTCCCTTATTGTCTTGCAAGTTTAGCTCTGAGTCTGAAAACGTTTGTTAGATTTGATCCAGCATATCTAGGTGTTTTGAAGGCCAAACATTTTCATGTTATCTAGTTTCTGATATGGTGATAGAAATTCCCATGCTTTTAGCTCCCTCCAATCTGATTTTTCCTCCTTCCATTCTTTTCTCCAGGAATCTGTGTTCCAATGCAGATAAAATTCCCTGTCATTCCCACATTCTTTAGAATGTTTGTTTACCTCTTTGCCTTAACTGTAACTTGGCTTTTCCCCCCCCCGAGACACTGCCATGCCAGTTTGAACTCTTTCTCTGAGAGAGTCCTGTAATAACTATCTTTCTTTAAAATACAGGCTATATTACTTTGTACCCTTTCTGTGCACTCTCCTTTGTTTACTTAGTGCCTTGACCGGTGGGACATTTCAACATTTCTGTGGATGACCTAACTAACCAACACCCTAACCTCAAGGCCTCCTGCCTGTCTTAAACCGGAGCTGCTATAAATCCTACCCCCTTTTGGCCACCCACTCCCATAGCCACACTTTTGTTTTTTCATTGTCATCCTGAAGTAGACCATTTTAGGAATCTTAAAGCTTGATGCATTGTATACTCCCTTCAATCTGCTTGCCCTCCAACTCCCTCACAAGATTACACCTTGACTTTGTTCAGCCCTCTGATCTCTCCACACCTTTCCCCGGTCCATTCACTCTCTTGCACTGTTACTCTTCTGTTTCTTTCTTTTTTTTTTTTTTAAAGATTTTATTTATTTGACAGAGAGAAACACAGCGAGAGAGGGAACACAAACAGAGGGAATGGTAGCGGGAGAAGCAGGCTTCCTGCCGAGCGAGGAGCCCGATGTAGGGCTCGATCCCAGGACCCTGGGATCATGACCTGAGCCGAAGGCAGACGCTTAACTACTGAGCCACCCAGGCGCCCCTCTTCTGTTTCTTTTTGTGTGTACCCCATGGTGCAACACTCACTCACATTCTTGCCAACCAAGAATTCTACTTATCTTTCTGTAGCATTTACCATGCAAAGTCTCTACCTGGGATTAATCTAACTGTGAGCCTTCTCCATCTCTATGCTTAAAATAAAAATAAGGTAAATTGCTGCCACTGGTGCATAGTCTCCAGTCTCAGTGGGCCCTCAGCCCTGTGTCAGCAACCCTTTTTACAAATACCAGACCAGGGACTCTTGGAAGCCTTGAGCTGAAGGTGGCAGAGCACATCTAAAAGGAGCCCGAGTGTCTGCCTTGCTGCTTGAGAAAGCCATTTACTGAACATGTTGGGCTTTATTTGAACAAGAAAGAAACTTCAGTTGTGTTTGAGTCATCAAACATTTGGGGATTCATTTGTTATAGCAGCTACAGTTACCTTAATTAATGCAATAAGATAGCATTTTGAAATTTTTTATTAAAGATTTTGTTTGTTTGAGAGAGTGAGACATGAGTGGGGGAGGGGCAGGGGAGAGAGACTCTCAAGCAGGTTCCGTCCATGCTCAGTGTGGAGCCTGACATGGGGCTCAATATCATGACCCCAAGATAACGATGTGAGCTGAAATCAAGAGTCCAACACTTAACTGACAGAGCCACCCGGGTGCCCCCCATTTTGACATTTAAATTTTCATCCATAATAAAATTCTATTCAGAAACAGTAATGCAAAATTTAATTCCTTTATTTTAAAATACATCATTAATGATACAGTAAAAATCATACACCCTTGGGGCACCTAGCTGGCTCAGTCAGTAGAGTATGTGACTCTTGATCCCACAGTTGTGAGTTTGAACCCCACTTTGGGTGTAGAGACCACTTAAAAATAAAATCTTGAGAAAAAAATCATATGCCCTTGAATAGACCTTTCTCCAAAAAACTATGCAGTGGCCAGCCAGCTTGTAAAAAGATGTTCGACATCATCATTGGTCATTAAGGAAATGCAAATTAAAACCATGGTGTAATATCACTTCTCATCCACTGAGATGACCCTAACAAAAACAAGCAATGAAGTAGTAAGTGTTGGCAAGGCCATAGAGAAATAGCCACTCTTGTATGTTGGTGGTGGGAATGTAAAATGGTATAGTTGCTGTGGAAAACAGTTTGTTAATTCCTTGAAAATTTAAACATACAACTACTAGCAATTCTACTTTGAGATTTATATATATCCAAAATAATTGCAAAAAGGAATGTGAATAAAACCTTCTTCATAAATACTCTGGGCAACACTATTTACAATAACCAAAAATATTATCTAATACATTGTCGTCCATTTTGAAAGTTTTTGATTGTCCCCATAGTGTCTTTTTTCAGCCTGCCTTTGTTGAATCTAAGATCCAAAGTCCAGACATTGCATTTTGATGTCCTATCTCTTTAGTCTTCTTTAATTAATTAATTAATTAATTTATTTATTTTTAGTCTTCTTTAATTTAAAGCAATACATTTGTCTTTAAAAAAGTTTGTCTTTTATGATATTGGCAGTTTTGACGTATCCAGGCCTATTGTCTGGTAGAATATCCACATTCAGCACTTGACTGCTGCCCCATGATTAGATTCAGGTTGAACATTTTTTGGCAGGAGGACCACTTCAATGATGATTTGTACTTTCCCATACACTCCACCAGGAGGCATGCAGTACCAGTTTGTCCAATAATTAGGGATGCTAAATTCAGTCACACTGTTAAGGTGGCATTAACCTAACAGAGTTGTGAAGGGGGGGTTATATGAAGGAATGTACCCAAAGGGTCTGACCCATAAACCTTACTTCTTGCCCATTCCCCTTCAACTTTCACTTTGGAGCATATACAACATTTCTGACTATACCGCCACAAGTGCCTGTTGGGGGGACTGGTAGTTATCACTAAGTTGAGACTTTTTAAAGATTTTATTTATTTATTTGACATAGAGATCACAAGCAGGCAGAGAGGCAGGCAGAGAGAGAGGGGGAAGCAGGCTCCCCGCTGAGCAGAGAGCCGATGCGGGGCTCGATCCCAGGACCCCTAGATCATGACCTGAGCCGAAGGCAGAGGCTTTAACCCACTGAGCCACCCAGACTCTTGCACTGTTACTCTTCTGTTTCTTTTTGTGTGTACCCCATGGTGCAACACTCATGTCCCAGGCGCCCTGAGACTATTTTTAAAAGAATATCTTACTATGAAACTTTCAAACATACAGAGAAGTGGACAAGGTAGTATAATGTAATCAGTGTTTACCATCCAGTTCCCTAAATCATCACCATTTTGCCAATTTGTTTCCCCCTTTTCTTTTCTGGCGCATTTTAAAGCAAACCCAAGATACATAAATTCATCCATAAGTACTTTGGTATGGTGCATCATTAACAGAGACTATGTATGTATGTATGTATTTATATTTGTACACACATATATTTACACAGACAAGACAACCATGATAACATTGTAACATCTAATGAAATTAAAAATAATCCCTTAATGTTTTCTAGAAATGAACCATATTCAAAGCTCTGGAATTACTTTTGAGTTTTATTTTTTGAGCCTCTCTTTTTTTTCTTAACACGGAGGCCCCCAAGTGGAACCACGTCAGACTGTCACAGTCTGATAAAAAAGACTTTAATCTTACCCTTTTTTTTTTTTTTAAGATTTTATTTATTTATTTGACACACAGAGAGAGATCACAAATAGGCAGAGGGGCAGGCAGAGAGAGAGGGGGAAGCAGGCTCCCCACCAAGCAGAGAGCCTGACACTGGGCTCTATCCCAGGACCCCGAGATCATGACCTGAGCCGAAGGCAGAGAGGCTTTAACCCACTGAGCCACCCAGGCGCCCCTAATCTTACCTTTTTTTATATACATTTGTTTCTCTAGGCAAACAGATGTGTAGTGAAAAGCACAGATGAACCAGTCCGTGGAGGGTGCAGCCCAAGAATTCATAACTCCGATAAGCACTCAGGTGGTGGAGACTCAGCCCACAGCTGCCTTAGAAGTTAGTTATACTCATGAGAAGTGAGATTCGTGTTTAGAAAGTCTCAAACAGTTTGCTCATGCTTTCCTGGTTTTACAATACTGATGTACAATGTGTCCATTCAGCCATCAGACATTTATTAAGCATCTGCTATGTGGACAAACAAGGGGTGGAAACATCCTGTCAGAGAATGGATGATGGAAGATAAACATGCAAATAACTAAGACAACTTTACATACTGAGAAGCATTATAAAGAATTATGAAAGACTTAAAACAGACCCTGGTTTTCCTTGTTTTAATCTTTACGTCCTTTCCTTTTTCTTTCTCTCTCTCTTTCCTCTCCTTCCCCCTGTTTTCCCCTTTCTACCTCCCCTTCCCTTGGACCTTAACTAGCGTGACTCACAGGGCTTATAAAGATAGCTCTCAAAAGAACTGTTTCAACAGCTACCAAAGTAAGATTGCACCAACAGTCATGAGAAAGAGGCTCGAAAACCCCAACATAACTTTTCCATTCCAGCTGCAAAGTTTTGCAGCAGTTACAGATAAAGAAAATTGAAACTGGGACAAGATCCTAACCAAAGGCTCCTCTCTTCTGTGCCCTATATATAAAAACTCTAATCCTGCTTTAGCTTAGGGAGTTATGTCATTTTGAGGGATTGCCTGATACACATCCACTAAATACCTGAGTCACTTTAACTAGTTTGGTCCCTTGACAAAATAAAGAAGACATCATTTGAAGGGAGAGAGACTCGTGGGAAATTATCTCTGAGGAGGATGCGTTTGAATTAAGACTAAGTGATGAGGAGATCAGCTTGAGATACAGAAACCACGGGTGCAGAGGCCAGAAAATTGGTAGAAAGAAGAAAGCCTGAATAGAAGTGAGTGAATGGGGAGAGAAGGACTGTGTGGGCTGGGAAACCCCTGGAGGTTTCTCTTCTCTTTGTTTCAATGGCTTTCTTAAGATGTAATTCTTAAACGATTCATCCATTGAAAGTATACAATTCCGAGGCGCCTGCCTGGCTCAGTCGGTTAAGCATTAAGCGGCTGCCTTGGCTCAGATCACGATCTCAGGATCCTGGGATTGGCCTGCGTAGTCATTGTGGGGCTTCCTGCTCAGCAGGGAGTGTGCTTCTCCCACTCCCTGACTCCTCCCCCCACCCCCCACTCCTGTGAGCGCTCTCTTTTCCTCAAATAAATAAAAGTCTTTTAAAAAAAAAAATCTATACAATTCAGTAGTTTTTAGTATATTCAAAGCATTATGCAGCCATTACCACCATCAATTTTAGAACTTTTCATCACCCCCAAAAGAAATCCTATACCCATTAATATTCACTTTCTACCTCCATATCCTTTTCTCACCCCCAGTCTTAGGCAGCCACTAATCTGCTTTCTGTCTGTATGAATTTGCTTATTCTAGACATTTCATGTAAATGGAATCATACGATATATGGTCTTTTGTGGCCTTTTTTCATGTCTGTAGCACAGTATTTCAAGGTTCATGCCTGTTGTAGCACTTATCAGTACTTCATTCTTTTTCTGGCAGAATATTATACTATATAAATTATACTACTTTCGTCTATCCATTCATTGGTTGATGAATATCTGGGTTGTTTCCACTTTTTGAATATGATCAATAATGTTGCTATAGGCGTCCCTGGGTGGCTCAGTCCATTGGGCATCTGCCTTCAGCTCAGATCATGATCCCAGGGTCCTGGGATCGAGTCCTGCGTGAGCTCCCTGCTCAGTGGGAAGCCTGCTTCTCCCTCTCCCTCTACCTGCCTCTCCCCTTGCTTGTGCTCTCTCTGTCTCTCTCTGACAAATAAATAAAGAGAATCTTTTAAAAAATAATGTTGCTATAAACATTCAGGCACACATCCCTTCTGGGAAAATTTTTGAAAGAACTTTTTTTTTTCCTTTTTATAAGGAAATCCTCTAAAGAAAGGATGTAAGACTTAAACACAAAGGGAACCATGACCACCTGTGGGACTCAATAGCGATTCAACTCCCATTCTTAGGGGTCAGCATGACTCTTAGGATTTTTTGCTTCTTATTCAATTTAGATATCAGAATATCAGTTTATTCATTTCTCATGAAAAACTGACTTGTCACTGATTGGAAATGGTAATGCAAATGGAATCCAGCATTTATTCTTTTTCAGAAGTCAAGCTTCATGAGAAATCAAACCACAGTAGGTGGTGGATTCTAAGACAATGATTCAATTTCTTTCATAGTTATAAGTTACAAGCCTACTTATGTTTTGTTTCTTCCATTGTCAATTTGATAAATTACGTATTTCTTTAAAATACCCATTTCTCAGGGCGACTGGGTGGCTCAGAAGGTTAAGTGTCCAACTCTTGCTTTTGCCTCAGATCACAATGCCAGGATTGAGAGCCTATGCTGGGCATGGAGCCTGCTTAAAAATCTTTCTCTCCCTTTCCCTCTGCCCCTCCCCTAAATAAACCAAAATGTCCATTTTCTCTAAATTTTCAAATATCATAAAGTTGTTCATGATAGATTCCTATTTTTCAAGTCTCTGATTTTCTGCTCTAATTATATCCCCTTTTTCTTTTTTTTTCTTTCTGTCATAGTTTATTTTTTTGATTTTAGTAATTTTAGTCTTTTTTAATTATTCCATCTAGCTTAAGATTGGTCCATTTTTCTGCTTGGAGATTTGGCTAAAAGCCAGTTGGAAGGCAACCAAACAAGTATTTGCCATATGCTTCCAGGTGGCACTCGATTCGTTCATATGCTTCACCCTGTGAACACACACAATTCTTTGGAAACCAGCACAATTTGCAGCTCCCCCACCACAGTAATATCACTATTAGAAATGCATGTCAACTTAATTTCTGAATCTCCGCTTTATCCCCTACCTCCCATCTGCCACCCCACTTGACCCAGCACTTCTGAGCTGTTGCCTTTGAGATTCAACTTCCCTTATTTCTCTCAAACAGGAAACTTTTAAATGTTGATTTTTTTCTTATCTGAATATTTATTTATTTTTTAAGATTTTATTTATTTGACAGAGAGAGCACAAGTAGGGAGAGTTGCAGGCAGAGGGAGAAGGAGAAGCAGGCTCCCCACAGGCAGAGAGCCCAGAGCGGGGCTCAATCCCAGAACCCTGGAATCAGTAATCTAAGCTGAATGCAGATGTTTAACCAACTGAGCCACCCACATGCCCCTTATCTGAAGCTTTAAGTGTGTCACCGTGTTTCTCAGAATAGAAGGTCCTGTGATTAGCCTTTTTTTTTTAATATTACATAAAGAATGAGCTCTTTACATATAATACAAATAAGATCAGGGTTTCATTTATTAAACACTTAATGAGTGTCAGGAACTGTGGCAGGGACTGTGCTAGGCATCAGTTATAACAAAGTGAACAAGACAGTTTCTGCCTTTGAAGAGCTCAAGGACACATACATTGAATGGTTTTATTATATCATAATAAGTGCTGTGATAGTAGAAAGCCTGTACAGGTGACACTGAACAGAGGCCTAAGAGTCAAGTTGGGAAAAACTCCCAGAGATGTTTTAGTTGAGAAAGAATTAAAAAAAAAAAAAAAAAAAAAAGAGCCAGGGAAGTTGGGTGTGGGACAGAATAGCATATTCCAGGTGGGAGAAATAGGATGATCTAAGATCCAGACCTGTATGTATGTGGCACATTGGTAGAACTACAGATTGGAGATGGTAGGAAAGTACAGTCTAGGAGGGAGTGACAAGGGAAGGATGCAAAAGCCAGATCACGAAAGGCTATCGAAACTGTATTAAGAAAAAAAAAAAAAAAAAGAAACTGTATTAAGAAATTTGGGCTTTCTGAATTTTCAGTACAGTGTAGATTGTACTGAAGTGGGAAGCTTGGAGGCGGGAAGACCAGTCACTGCTTCAGGAGAGAGATGGTGATGGCATGAACAAAACAGGGTGAAGATTTGGAGGGACAAGGAAAAGGGAAAAATGAACTTAAGAAATGTTGATGGGGTAGAATGGACAGTTGTTGATTGATTGGTGGAAGAAGTCAAGGGCAAAGTCCAATTTTTTGAGTTGGCAACAGGTTGAAAAGGTGGGGAAGAGACCCTGAAGGGATGAAGATGTTTGGCATGGTCTGGGGTGGAAGAGGGGAAGATCGTGTGTGATGTTTGGACTTACTGAGTCTGAGACATCTTTTGAGATGTTCAGGGGATATCAGTCAGTGATAGGATTTACAGATCTGGAGCTCAGAGAAGATACACATCAAAGATATAGATTTGTGGGAGCACCTGGGTTGCTCAGCCATTAAGCATCTGCCTTCAGCCCAGGTCATGATCCCAGGACACTGGGATCAAGCCCCACATCTGGCTTCCTGCTAAGCGGGGAGTCCACTTCTCCCTCTCCCACTCCCCTTGCTTGTGTTCCCTCTCTCACCGTGTCTCTCTCTGTCAAATAAATAAATAAAATCTTTAAAAAGAAAAAAAGGAGGGGCACCTGGGTGGCTCAGTGGGTAAAGCCTCTGCTTTTGGCTCAGGTCATGATCCCAGGGTCCTGGGATGGAGCCCCGCATCATCCAGCTCTCTGCTCGGGGAGGGGTGGGGGGAGCCTGCTTCCCCCTCTCTTTCTGCCTGCCTCTCTGCCTACTTGTGCTCTCTCTCTCTCTCTCTCTGTCAAATACATAAATAAAATCTTTAAAAAAGAAAAAAAGAAAAAGAAAAAAGGATATATATTTGTGGATCATCTACATGTAGGTGGTTTTTAAAACCTACATGGGCATAAATGAGATAATGTAGAGAGAAAGCATAGAGTGGGAAAAGAAGAAGTTCTATGTTGTGCCTTAAGTAAGCCAACATTTAATAGCTAGGTAGAAGAGAATAATTCTTTTTTTTTTTTTAAGATTTTATTTATTTATTTGACAGAGAGGAGAGAGATCACAAATAGGCAGAGAGGCAGGCAGAGAGAGATGGGGGAAGCAGGCTCCCTGCTGAGCAGAGAGCCTGGCTTGATCTCAGGACCCTGAGATCATGACCTGAGCTGAAGGCTTTAACCCACTGAGCCACTCAGGTACCCCAAGAAGAGAATAATTCTATAAAAAATTGAGAAGTGGCTAGAGAAATAGGAGGAAAACTAGGATACAGTGTCTCAAGAAGGAGGAAACTCTCGATCAAGTTTTTTGCTGAGACGTTCTCAGGTGAAATGAGAATTGGAAAATGTTCATTGAGTGAAGAAGTAACATGGAATTTTGTTATCTAGAGCCGTTTAGAGAAGGGGGCAAAATCCAGATTGAAGTGGGTAGAGGAGGAAGTAAAAGGTGAGAAAATGAAAAGCCGCTGACTATAGACAACTCTTCAAAAACAGTTTGGCTGTGAGGTGAGGAGAGGCTAGTACCAAGGGTCCCCAATTTCCAATGGTTCAGCCTAATGACTTTTTGACTTTATCATGGTGTGAAAACCATATGCATACAGTGGAAAACATACATCAGAGTTTGAATTCATCTTTTTCCAGGCTGGAGATACATGGTTCAGTTCTGTCGTGAGCGGGGCCTGGGGCGGTGAGCTTCGGCTCCTAGCCACCCACGCTGTCACGAGGGTAAAGAGCTGATACACTGACAGGCATTCTGACCCATACAACTGTTCCAGTTTTCACTTTCAGTACAGCATTCAATGAATTGCAGGAGATATTCAGTTCTTTATTATAAAATAGGTTTTGTGGGAGATGATTTTGCCCAACTGTAGGCTGACGTAAATGTTCTGAGAATGTTTAAGGTAGGCCAGGCTAAGCCGTGATGCTCAGTTAAGGGTATTATATGCATTTTTGACTTGTGATTTTTTTTTTTTTTGACCGAGAGAGAGATCACAGGTAGGTAGAGAGGCAGGCAGAGAGAGAGGGGAAAGCTGAGCAGAGAGCCCAATGCCGGGGCTCGATCCCAGGACCCTGAGATCATGACCTGAGCCGAAGGCAGACGCTTTAACCCACTGAGCCACCCAGGAGCTCCGACTTGTGATATTTTTGACTTAGGATGGGTTTAACCCCAGTGTAAGTGGAAGAAGACCTGTAGGTGGGTAAGGATATGAGAACGAGAGAGGATTGTTTTCAAGATGGAAGTATGCACTAAGTTAAAATGCCAAAGAGAAGGATTCAGTTGAAGAGAAGTTGAGTTGAGAGGGAGTGAATACTGAAAATACACAGTTCTTGAAAAGGTGAGAGGTTGGAATCCAAAGCTCTGATAGTGGGGAGGCCAGCCTTCAACAGGAGACGGAATAGTCTCTATCTTGTGACGCAATCCAAGGGGGGGAGACAGAATGCTAGGGGAGCTGCAGTCAGTTGCGGTGAGGAGTGGAGAAGCCCAGTATCCGATGGCTTCGCTTTTCTCTGGGGAGGAGGGGAAGGTATGCAGCCAGCATATGACTAGGGAAGGTTCTTGTGCTGAGGGGGAAAGAGTTGTACGTGATTGTTGAAGCAATCCTACATTGATGTGGGCCATCCTCAAGCCCCTGTGAATTACCTTCATGCGATCTCCTCCCTTCAGCGTTTGCCGGCCTGGGCTCAGGAGGAGGCAAAAAGAAGCTGGAGTGTTGGGGTCATCCAGGGTTAGAATGGCTGAAGATGGCTCAGCAGTTCTCAGACCGACCTTTGTCCAAACATTCTTCCTGACAGGCGTTAATAGGTATAAGGAGGAAAAAAAACCTTCCTTGGTCAAAAAACTTTGGGAGAACCACTAGCTGCTCTTTTCCATTCTTAATATGCACACCGACATATCTGAAGTTCTGAGGGCCTTGCATTTGAAAACCTAGTTAGATTTAGTTTTGTCAATATTTTCAAGCTTATTTGCTTCTGGAATGCTGTGTGTGTGTGTACGTATGGCATCTGTTAAAGTCTCCTGTTTGGTTTATCTCATCGTTTCATCAGGTAATCGGGAGTTCACCTCACCCCTACCGGGGAGTTGAGGGGCCTTTATCCCTTTCATTCAACATGTTTACATTACCTGTCATTAGCCATTTAAATCCATATTGATTTAGGATGGAATAGCTTACTTTTCCTGAAACACACCTCATTCTTCATGAACAGCAGCGCTGTGTACCTGTTGAGCTTGTTCTCAATTCTTGTCATAAACTTAAAAAACAAACAGTATGTTCTTCCGGGACCATAAGAAGCCATCTTAAGTGTGGCAAGGCAAACAGGGCCAGCGGCCATCCCAAATAGTTAAGGTCAGTGCTGACAGGGAGGGTAGCACTGAGAGTTACCCTTGTAATTACTATTATTCTAATAATAATAAGCAACATTTTCATAGGTCCTTACAGTGTACAAGTTGTTCTCATGTGTGTTATTTTGCATAATCACATTTAATTATGGTTGAGCAAGGTACAAATCTTATTGGTGAGAGCAAGAACATAGTTTGAGGGGGACGACAAAAGACAGGTTGAGGAAAATAGGAGTTGGGGAGGGATCTAAGTGTCAGGGACGGTGGTCTAGATCATGCATCCTCAGGGGAACTCCTGTTGCTACCAATGGGGTAAAAAGTGGTTTGTGGGGGGCAACAAATATGTTATTACAATGAGTTGTGGCCCTTTGGAGGGCCATAAAAACTGCATAAAAATATGCAATGTATTTGTGGTATTAACATTTCATGGTAGAGGACGATTAGAACAAAAATGTCTACCAGAGGCTTGCTGTTGGGGGGGAGGTGATAACGGAAAAAAGATTGGGGAGCCGTGGTTTAAATCCTCTAGTGCCCATGGAGTTTTGGACGTGCATGAGTGATTCTTTTGTTCCCAGACATGGTAGACAGCTCATTTGTCCAGCACAGTGTCTGCTTCTGGCTTCATGTGTCCTGCCCATCTTCCCCAAGGCCCTAAATGACTATGTTTGCCCCCATTAAGTTCTTCTCTTCTGGCCACAGCTGACTGAATTAGGGTGGATATAAGCCAAGACCAGTTATGGCCAGTGCACGACTGGTCCCAGGAAGCCTGGCTTTCCTCATTTCCCCTCATCAAACCCCTGTGGTGCTGCTCTGTATTTTTATAACATCTGCTGCGCCACTTCCTCCCTTTAAGATGACTTGAGAGGGTACTGGAAGGGCCCTGGGGGGTTGCGACATCTCCCCATTCAGGACGCTTGGCCTGGAGGTTTGCTGTTTGAGTAAGACTGGGTGTGACTGAGTGAGGAGAGAAGAGAAACCCGTTTGAATCACTAGCTCCTCATCTTGCATGTATTCAGCATCTGATGAATGCAGAGAAGGGTTTCTTAACAGCTGTGCTATTAACATTTTGGACCAGAGAATTTTTATTGGGGGCGGGAACGGGGGCTTTCCTGTACGTCGTAGAAGGGTTAACAGCATCCCAGGCCACTCCCCACTACATGCGAATAACACGCACTCCACTGGTTGTGACAACCAAAAATGTCTCTAGCCATTGACCAGTGTTCCCTGGGAAACAACATCACCTTGGGTTGAGAACAACTGGTATAGATAAAGTGGACTATCAGACAGCTATAAATCTAATTGTAGTGTCAGTGTGATCGGAAACACCACAAAGGGCTTGTGATCCACTGTTGAGCATCACCTTAATGAGGATGTTACCAGAAATGATGGAAGACGGTCCTTGAGAGCACTAAAACCAGTGATGTCACCGAGACAGTCATAGCTACCACTTGGTGACTGCTAACTCGCGTGCCAGATGCTTGCTACGCATGTTCCACTTATTAACTCATCAGTTAATGAGTTGCTTCCTGGAGCAACTCCAGGAAGTCAGTGTTGCCATTATTCTACACGCTCTACAGTTGAGGGAACTGAGACATGGAGATGTTAGGGGACTTGCTGGAGGTCACCCAGCTGGTAATAGTAGTGTCACCCAGGCAGTATGGTTCAGGAGCCCATGCACTCATGGTCACGTAACGACTCCTTTGGAGAAGAAGCTAGCAGCTCTGTACTCCAGCATCCCATAGAGATGGTTCCTAAGGAAGTTGCTAACATTAAGACAATTCAGGTGGAGGCTGGAATTTCAGAGGGAAAATCAGAGGCAGTTGAGTCCATCACTGTCTGTCCCGTCACTGGTCTTCTTCACTCTTCTTGTGCCATCACCTACTGCCCTGGCCTTATTTTCAATGTTGGGGAAACTTTTCACAGTTTTGGAAGGTTTGTAGAGGCAAGAAGCATTTGTTTGGGAGATCCTAGCTTGGCTTTTGAGGTGTGTCTAGAGTGGCTTAGGTTTATAGGTTGGAATAAATTCACTCCTTTAGAGCCACATATAAATTAACTTTGCTAGACCCAGCTGGCAAAGGTAGCTACCCACACATCTCAGGTGTGCCGGAGTCCCTGGAGTTCCAGACAGACATAGACCATCTTCCTATTCCTTCTACCCCAAGGTCAGCACCAGTGTCAGGAGTCAGCAGCGTGGGTACTTGGCATGTGCTGAAAAGGCATCTGTCTTGGAGCAAGAAGGCAAAAAGTGCTGCTCCCCGGTGGAGGGTGTGGTATTGCCAGGCTGGCCAGGAAAGGATCACCAGGGTTGCTTGATCAACAACAGAAGCCCAGCTCCCACCCTGGCGGATTCCAATTCCAGCCGATCTGAGGTGGTGCGTGGCAAAATGAATTTTTAACAGCAAATTGGTACCATCACTAGACCCGGGAGTGCTGCAAAGACTTCCCGTGCTGCACAGACATTTGGAGAGGTGTCCTGGAAGGGCTGCACAGTGCCAGCCGTACTAGACCTGAGGTCCTCTGGCCAAGGATCACATTAAAAGAACCCTTTGCCCAGACTCTAGGATTATATATACAGTATTATCACAAATCGCACCTCGCACAAGAAAGGGCTTAGTTGCTAGTTGCCTATTTTCTACAGAAAAAAAATTTTTTTTTTAAAGATTTTATTTATTGGGCGCCTGGGTGGCTCAGTTGGTTAAGCAACTGCCTTTGGCCCAGGTCATGATCCTGGAGTCTCAGGATCGAGTCCTGCATCAGGCTCCCAGCTCCGTAGGGGGTCTGCTTCTCCCTCTGACCTTCTCTCCTCTCATGCTCTCACTTTCTTTCTCTCTCTCTGTCAAATAAATAAATAAAATCTTTTTTTAAAAGATTTTAAAAAATCTTTTAAATAGAGAAATCACAAATAGGCAGAGAGGCAAGCAGAGAAAGAGGGGGAAGCAAGCTCCCTGCTGAGCAGAGAGCTTGATACGATGCGGGGGCTCCATCCCAGGACCCTGAGATCATGACCTGAGCCGAAGGCAGAGGCTTTAACCCACTGAGCCACCAAGGCGCCCCCATTTCTGCAGATTCTTAAGAGCACAATGTGATGGTTAGTATTGATCAGTTTAGATTCAGTTTAACATCTAATACCAAATATTGTCTTAGCAATTTTTTTTATGTGTAATAGATTATAGTAAAAGTATAAAATATAAAGATGCTTATGCTATCAGGTTAGGATCCTATAAGAATTAGCATTTACTACTAAGTAATTAGAAAGTATAATAGGGGAAACTCCTAACAGAATCCTGTTTGGAATTTTAGTGTTAATGGATGGCAGCTTCATGAGTCAAACTCTTCTATGTGTTGGGCAAACCCTGAGGGGAAATGATCGCCGCGTCAGGCCCAACGACCCCCATGAATTTAAGAGCTTACTCTGTTGTGCAGAGATCTTATTTTGTGTTTGTGATAACTGGTAGCTGTGATGGCCAAGCTCACAGTAAGCCTCCAATCCAGTTTTCTGTTCCCTTTTTGAATCCACCAGGAGTTCTGTGGGCTCAGAGTTCATATCCCTGTGGAACGTGCCGATGGGCTCTTCGGCAGAAGACCCATTTCCCTCGTTTTCCTATTTCTTCCCTCTCCCACTGGGCGAGATGGAGACAGAGAAGTTTCTGGATCTACTCCACTGATACTGCATGGTGCCAAATAGGACCCCAGGCCACCAGGTCTTTGAGGTATACACAGATAGGAAGGCCAAGAAGAGAAGAAAGGCAGTACTCCTTTTTCAGTGGTGGAGTATGCTGCTGAATCTCTTCTGGGCATGAGTAGAGACACAAACATTTCTCAGCTTGAGCACGTGTGGGCGCAACTCATGCTCACATGTACACCAACAGAGATGTAATTAAGGCTCAGAAGACTTCAGTTAACGTGGCTGAGGCTGGTGCCAACTGGGGACAGCTGGACTTCTACCCTTTTGGTGGACTTACTTGGAGGGAGTCCATGCAGACAGAAGATCCAGTGACAGGTTTTTCTGCTCTTGCTCAGATCTGACAAGATGGTAGCCCAGCAAAGTCATGGTATCATTGCAGACTTTTTGAAGTCTAGAAACCTTCTTGAAAGGCAAGGTCCAGCGCCAGGCCTGGGAGACGTTAAGGGCATTCCTGGCATTAGTGTGGAAGGCGTGATTACCCATGCCCTTGCCTCTAGTGATGTTGTACACCCAGGTCTGGAGGTGGGGCAAGAATTTCAGTCCCACATATTTATACATTTGGGCAGTCTGGCCAATGGGGTCCCGGACGAGGTCCTCATAGCGTATGAGCATGTAGCGTTGCCTCAGGGCTCTGGGCAAGGACTGCACAGCCTTATAGATCTCCAGCTGGCTTTGGCAGATGACCTGCATCACGGAGTAAGGCTGATCCTCCTCCTTGACTTTCTTCCAGTTCTCCCCTATCACAGTGTGGGTATCAAGTGTGAGTTCCACGGCCGTGTGTTCTCGAGAACGGAACACTGCCCGGGGGTCCCGTACCAGGTGCACAATGTGCAGATTGAGGGAAGGGTCTCTCAGCAGTGGGTAGAGCACCTGCAGGTTGAAGAAGCGCACCTCCTTGAGCACCACGTGGCTGTAGGAGCGACAAGCCTTCTCTACTACCTCAAAGGGCTGTTGACTGCACAGAAGCTTGCAGTGAGCCTGGGGTATGATCATATCCCGGGAGAAGATGTTGCAGGCAGGCGGGGAACACAGGGCCCGGCTGTTCTCCCACTGGAAGAGGCTGGACTGTCTTCGAGGACCGGGTGTCATGTAGGCATCAAAGACACTCATGTCACACAGAAAAATGGCACGGATCAGATCCCTCACTGCCATATGCAGCCTCCAGGCGGTGCTGTGTGTGAAGGTCATCCAGATGTGCCAGGCAGGCTCCATCAGGTAGAAGACGTCCGGGTGCTGCGCAAAAAGCTGTCCCACAAAAGAAGAGCCAGAGCGCCAGGAGGACAGGACCAGCACATGCGTGGGCTTGGGCTCCTCCTTCGTGGACGGGGAGTTGAAGTTGTGGCTATACAGATAGAAGACTAGGGCAAAGATGGCCATCTGGGAAACCAGAAACAGCAGTGGCCTCATTTTTTTGGGCAGCATCATCATGGTGAAGTGGAAGACCTTTAAGGAACAAGCAGAAGGGCTGTGTTAGGCTTCTGTTTTGGTGTCTGCCTTCCATCCTCCCCCCCCTTTTTTAAAGATTTTATTTATTTATTTGACAGAGATCACAAGCAGGCAGAGAGGCAGGCAGAGAGAGAGGGGGAAGCAGACTCCCCGCTGAGCAGAGAGCCCAATGTGGGGCTCAATCCCAGGACCCTGGGATCATGACCTGAGCCAAAGGCAGAGGCTTTAACCCACTGAGCCACCCAGGCGTCCCATTCCATCCCCTTTCTTGGGAAAGTCATTTTTTCCCCCTGACCCCCAGTGAGGAACAACATAGAGTGCTGGAAACTTCTGGCAACGAATTATACCAGTCCTTCTTTGAATCAGTTCCTATCCCTTGCAGTTAGTATGTCAACAAGTTCTATTTATTTTAGGCTCTTGACTTCCTCCCTCCCGGTCTTCTTGTCTAATGAGCTACCAACAATGCCTGAATGTAGCCATATTTCATTGACTCAGAGGAATAGCTCCACCCTGACACCTTGGTGACATGCGTGTCTCCACACAGGCCACTTAGGCAAAGCTTAAACACAGTCTGACCAAATTTTGGTTGAATGCTCTGTGATTCCTTCTGAAACTAAGGGAGATAAGCTGACTTGGGAGGAACTACCTCAAAGCCACTGTTCACCCACCTCCCCTGTCTTGAGGGAGATTGCCATAGGCTATTTCTCATTACCTTCTTTCATCTCAAGCAAGCACAGGTTTCAATCCCCTGAAGGATATGGTTGCAGGCTATAAAACTGTTTGGCTTGAGTTTGGAGTTGTCTCCTCAGTGGCAGAGCCAATTGCCATGGCACCTGTCATCTTGTCCCCTCTGGTTTGGCATCATCCTGTGGGTTTGGGGACAGGAGGAACTGACCCAGTGCTGATCTTACATCTGTGTAGCTCAGAAACTGTCTGAATCTATTTAGCTTGAATTGTTGTCTGACTCCGTGGGAGTGTGGCAAGCCAAGCTAAGAGCTGCAGTAGTGATGCTTGTGGCCCAGTTAGCCACCATGCTGGTCCTCGGGGGGAATGCTTAACTGCTTGACACAATCCAATCAGGGCATCTCCATGCAGATGGCCAGGTTATGTACTGCACAACCCTAGGGAATGCCATCTCATCAAAATTTTAAGATACTTCTTACTAAAACATGTTCTCGTAGGTGACAGTAAAGTATTTTGGTCCAACAGAATAAGAACATTAAGATGATTTTCCAGTTGTTAGATGTTAAACATCTAGAGAAGGGCGCCTGGGTGCTCAGTCAGTTAAGCGGCCAACTCTTGACTTTGGCTCAGGTCATGATCTTAGGGTTCTGGGATTGAGCTCCATGCTCAGTAGGGAGTCTGCTTAGGATTCTCTCTCTCTCCCTCTCCCTCTGCCCCTCTGCCCTGCTCGTGCACTCCCTCTAAATAAACAAACAAACAAACAAATAAATAAAATCTTTTTAAAATATCTAGAGAAATAAATTCTACTTAATAATTCACACTAAGACTCATACAGACTGGTGACAACCCTCAACTTACTCCCTTTATAATCAAGGCTGAAAAGACCATGGTTCCCAGTGCCATGCTAGAATGTTATTCTGAGGGTTTTTTTGTTTTTAAAGGGTTTAAGGTTAAGGGTTCTTTAAGAGTTAAGATGAATCTGGGTCACTGTGGGTGACTTCCTAGCACAAACAACTATTGAGAGATAGAACAGAATAGCTGTTTCACACAATATATAATATTAATAGTAGCAAGGTGCTAATTTTTTAAAAACAATTTATTTTTGAGTAATCTGCATACCTATCATGGGGCTCAAACTCACAATCCTGAGATCAAAAGTCCCATGCTCCACTGACTGAGCCAGCCAGACACCCACAAGGTGCTAATTTGCCTATCATTATATACCCAAGATATTCTTCCTTCCAGGTTTAACAAAGAAAATACATTTCTAAGGGTGCCTGGGCATCTCAGTCAGTTAAGCATCTGCCTTGGGCTTAGTGAGTTGCTTCTCCCTCTCCCTCTGCCTGCCGCTCTCCCTGCTTGTGCTCTCTCTCTCTCTCTCTCTGTCAAATAAAGAAAAAAAATCTTAAAAAATAACTAAATAAAATAAGGCTTCCTACAATCTTGCATGCATGCAGGACATAAGGGGAGTGCTTACCAGCCTGAGTCTAGCCTGTCACACTGCAAGTCTTTAATAGGTTGGGGGGGGAGTACTATAGTCATAAATTAGAAAAATTCTAGAGCTCTTTGTAAATAGGGTTAATGATATAGCTTAATGACGGGTCACAGTATTTTTCTGGGCAAAGAACACCTAAGAATTTTACCAGCTGCTAAATCAGTAACCTTCTTTGTACTCACAGCTAGGATGAATCTACTAGCTGGTGTTTGGTCATTACTGTACAGAGAAAGTCTACTTCAGTACATGTCCCCCATCTGCCCATTTCCCACCTTGCCCCAGGTAGCAGCTGGGTTCATCTTTTATGTGTCTTTTCAGTTGCTTTCTACCCACCCAAGAAAATTCAAATGTACATGTAGTCTTCATTTCCCCCCTCTTTATAACAGAAAAAGTAGCAAGTTGTACACACCTTGCTTTTTTAACTTTACGGTATGTCTTGGTGAGCTTTCTGTGGTAGCACATAAAGCATTTCCTCCCTCCGTGTTACCACTACATAGAGTTCTATTATACAGATATACCACAATTTATTTAGTTTCTTCATTGCTGGACTTTTGGCTTATTTCCAACTCTTTTGCCATTTCAAAAATGTCCTGATGTTTCTACATCGTTACACGTGTATGTAAGCTAAATCCCCAGAAGGGGAATTGCGGAGTCAAAAAAATACGTGTGGTGCAGCTTTGCTATCTATCACCCAGGCGGCCTTCATACTTGTCATAAACCATTCATTATATCCAGAGCTGCAGAAATTCTGGGGTGTAGATTTTCAAGGAGGAATATATAAATATAAAAGGAAGTTTACAGCTTGCTTCCTGAAGAGGTAGAACATGCTTCCCTTGGAAGTCCCCTGAACCTTCTGGGAAGTGTGCACTGACCCAAGCCAGACCTTGTGCAGTGGCATAGAAACTCTTCTCTTCCATTCATTATAACAGTGTATTTCCTCCTCATTGCCAAAAGGGTCCATTGAGGATCATCTCTCCTTCATGGCCAAGATTACTTTGCTATATGCCAGGGAAATGTCAGTGAGTGGTAATTCCTTCCTTTGCCCTGAAAGTTAGAACAGGAGAAGCTAAGATATGCCCTTAGGTCTTTCAAACTCAAGCCCAAGAGGAAATGATTGGAAACTAGGACATTATTAATAATAGCCCAAGATTGGCCTCCTCTACCCCTACCTCCCAAAGACTGAGGAAATGACTTCAGCAAGAGATCCTCTCCCAAAGTTAACGTGAGTATCTGGAAAAATTTGGAACAAAGATAGGAAACAACAGCAAAAGAGAGAGAAAAGTAAAGAAGAGAAGGACTTGACCTGTGCACATTTATAAGGAAACCATGATAGAGTTTTATATGCAGTCCTGTAATCAACTCAATCAAGCTAACATTCGTTTCCTAAGGATTAGAATGTAGATCTTTCAAAATTATACTGTCTCTCCCTAATCCTGGCTTTGGGCCAAGTAAGTGCCCTGAGCAGGATCAATGGCTCTAAGTCCTCCTTGCGTACCGGTAGCTCCTGGCCTCATGCCCATTCTCTCCTAGAGCTGGAGCCACGCCTTCCGACTCTGCCCCCAGTTATCCTCAGGCTTCGGTTGTTCATGGTTCTTAGGAATTCCCGTGGAAACCCCTTTGATTTTCTTTCTCTGCTTTTTCTCACCATGAGCACTCACCCTGGCCAGGAAGAAAATATGCTTTTGTAAAGTGAGTCTCTTGTCACTGGGATCTAGGTACTTCCTGGATGTAGGCAACCCATGATGGGGCTAGCCAGAACAGCCAAAAATTACCGCAGGCAAAGCTCATGTCTGCAGAGATTGTGATCAGCAGTAGAGATGGATACTCTTGAGGGCCTGGGAGAAGTGAGCAAATGGAGCTCCATGAAGAAAGGGCAAATCAGGTTTTTTATGGCAGTCTCTTCTAATCTAACTTCTACCTCTCCCCTTGTCCTGCACTAACCTCCTCTATAGTCCTTGGAGTTGGTAAGCGTTTGTGAGAAGTGTGTGACACGACTCCATTGCAGAGTCCCTAGTCCACCTTCCCAATGTTCCTTGCTGGCTGTTCAGTTGAGAGCTTGCATCCCGCCGTCCCTGTTGCCCGGATCCCCAGGGTGCTTGTCTCTGGCCTGGCCTTTGATAGTAAGTAGCCTCTCTCTTCGGTCTCTCAAATTCCCCATCAACCGCTGCTGCCAAAAACTGTCTTTTCTAAAGCACAAGTCTGTCAGTCCGCTCCTTGAAATCCTTCAGTAACTTTCCAGCATATACAGGATTAAATCAAAATCCCCAAGTCTTGTACCCAGGGGCCTTCATGGTCTGGCCTCTGATCCCCTGTCAGTCCCCTGCTTTTCAGCACTTTATGCTCCAGATTTTCCTTTCAGTTCTTTCCTGATATTTAGAAGCCCTTCCTCCCAAGATTTAGTTGTTTTCTAAACTTTCGAGTAGCATCCATCTCTCATTCTATAGTAAATAGCTGTAGAAGAATGTTCTACCACTGGGCTGCTATTACTTAAGGGTAATACTATGTCTTATCTTATTTACAGGTACATGAAACTTGTAAGTGATTAAGGCTCTTTAAATACTTATTGACTAAATCAATAGTTGAATATGGGAAGAGGAATAATCATGGCTGGAAAGCAGATAACTAAATGAGATCCATTGAGAGATAGAAACTTGACCTTTTTAAAATGCACATGGGTGTCTCTGTAGTATCAGTTACTAAAACTTAAGTGTTTCTGTTGAATATTGAGCACAGAACCAAAACAATCTCAATTGTATGGAGCAAAATATTAATAAAGTTAGAGGCATAGGTTTGATGGTATGGCACAGTTAACCTTACTCAAAAAAAAAAAAAAAGGAGTTTCTTTAGTGAGTATGTATTAATGAAAGCCAGAAAAGAAATGAACACTTTTTTTTTTTTTAATTAGTAAGAAATAGAAGCAGGGCGTCTGGGTGGCTCAGTCGGTTGAGCATATCTGATTCTTGATTTCGGCTCAGGTTGTGGTCGCAGGGTTGTGAGATCAGCCTGCTCAGCAGGGAGTCTGCTTCTCTCTCTCTCTCACACACACATTCTCCCTAAATAAATAAATAAATCTAAAAAAAATAACTAAATCTTTTTTTTTAAGATTTTATTTATTTATTTGACAGAGAGAGAGATCACAAGCAAGAAGAGAGGCAGGCAGAGAGAGAGGGGGAAGCAGGCTCCCTGTTAAGCAGAGAGCCCAATGCGGGGCTCGATCCCAGAACCCTGAGATCATGACCTGAGCTGAAGGCAGAGGCTTTAACCCACTGAGCCACCCAGGCGCCCCCCAAAATAACTAAATCTTAAAAAAAAGAAAGAAATAAAAGCATATTGCAAGGCACAAGACCACTCAAGCTACTTATCTTGTCTAACTAGCTCAGTTAGGAAAAGAAAAAACAGAGAAAACCCTCAGCATGTCCTGTCATCACTGCCCCCCCAAATAATTTAAAAACAAGTTGTGTCAATGAGGGGTGAGTGGTACTGTTCTCTCTCTCTTTCTCTTTCTTTCTTTCTTTCTTTCTTTCTTTCTTTCTTTCTTTCTTTCTTTCTTTCTTTCTTCCCTCCCTCCCTCCCTCCCTCCCTCCCTCCCTCCTTCCTTCCTTCCTTCCTTCCTTCCTTCCTTCCTTCCTTCCTTCCCTCCTTGCCTAGTGTACTGTTCTTAAAAAACATCACCATAATCAACATGACCTCACCCAGCAACTTGATAACCCAGGGCTGAATTATGGATGATCCCCAAATGGGTACTGTGTAGTCTTTTAGAAACACAATGAGTGGGGGTGCCTGGGTGGCTCAGTCGGTTAAGCATCTGCCTTCAGCTCAGGTCATGATCTCAGTGTACTGGGATCCAGTCCTATCATCGGCATCGGCATCGGGCTCCCTGCTTAGTGGGGAGCCTGCCTTTTCCTCTCCCTCTGTCTGCCACTCTTGCTGCTCGTGCCCCCTCTCTCTCTGTCTCTGTCAAATAAATAAAAAAAATTTTTTTTAAAAAGGAAAGAAACAAAATGAGGAATTCTGAGGGAAAAAAATAACAGGCAGCAATTTAAAGAGCCCTGGATTCCAGCCACCGGCACATTCCTAACTTAGATTCCCCAGTGAGATTATGCTCCCATAACCCAAAATTACAGATGGCAGAAGATATTTTCACAAACCGAGAGTTCAGAGCTGGATTGGAGAAACCGAAATCCAGACATGCATCTGTAGACCCAGGAAAACCACAGGAATAAGTACCTGGGCAAAGGTGATCCTGTGACTAGACTGGCAGTGCCAGTAGGGTTGGACCAGGGTCCTCATCACTGCTCTGTCTCTGTCGTGCCAGAAACAGCGCCTGCAACATTTACCAAATGGTGACCGAATAACATCGTCTCTTAGTGCTTGAGGTGCCCTCGTTGATGCGGGTAAGGAACGTAGGACAAGATAGCTTTATTTTGCACATGTAAATGTATTTCACTTCCAACCAGAGGTTCTAGACTAGTCTGAGGCCCTACAAGACAAAAGTCCCTTCTACTTCGACTGATGTGCCGGCCTGGTAACTAAATCTTCTTTTACGTCTGGGCAGCACTCTGCAACTTTGAAGGCCCATTCACCCGCAATCGTGACCGCTATCCAGGCGGACATACAGGACCCTAATAATCCACACGCTCGTTTTTCGGAATAAGTAAACTGAACCGTCACTGATGGACTCTCTGGTGGAAATAGCCCTACCTGAATCAGACCCCAGGTCTGTGGAGTCTCAGGGCTGAGAGCAGTCAGTGAGCACGTCACACCTCGCCTGAGCTAGAGAAAACCTACGGCTCCCTCCACCTCCCATCCGCCATTCCCTAGCACCTGAGCAGAGAAGCTACAGGAAGCATAGAAACTTCAATTCAGAAGCCAGGATCGGAGTAAGTTAGATGCACCAGGAGACCATCTACAGAACATCTTATCAGGACAGCCCTACTAGCATTCTCGGCTTTTTCAGATCCTTTGAGAGATGAGGCTGAGTGGGGATGAGGGAGCTGCTGGCAAGTGGCTTATGCCTATTTCTTCTTGCTCAGTTGCTGCCCCATTTTCATTTCAGGGAATTTCAGGGAGACTCTCCAGGTGACTCTAATTTAGCCCCCCTCCATGACCCCCCTCCTCTGCCATTGCCGTTAAAATCCTTAGGGAGGTTTTCTGATACTCCACCCCAGGAGCCCTGGGACAATGGCCCCGCTGCAGAGGTGTGTATAGAGAAAACTCTCTTCTTACCTTGATAATAGCTTAGGTTTCTCCACTGCTTTAGAGAGGCTCACTGCTAGCCAAGTTGTGCTTTTTCTCCTCTGACTCACCAGTTCCCCTCTCGGCTTCCTCTTCCTCCTCGCATTTTGCATAACCATCTCACTCAGAACAAATTCCGCTGCCCTCTCCTTTCTGCCAGAATAGTGACCCACCTTCCAAGACGGTGTTGAGAAAGCGCTCACTCCCGAGTAACCTTGGTATTAGCAGCTTTAACACGGAGAGGCTCAGGCGCTGGGAGAGTCTGTTCGCGGTAGACCGGGAGAAGCAAAGGAGGAAGTGTTCTCTCCCACGACTGGGAGCCAGTGCTGGAAAGCAGCCTCCTTGAAGGCCTCCGAAAAGGTTAACTCCCTTAGGACAGGGTAGTAAAAGAAAAAGGAGACCTGGGAGATGAGGTCGATAGGGAAATCAGCGACAGTTATATACCAAATACCCGCAAGATCTTAAGCCTTGTTCTTCCCTTAATCTTATCTCTATTGCAAAAAAGAGGAGAAAACCTGAATGCTATTTCTGGATTGTACCTGCCTGCTCACTCCACTGGATTTAGGGAGATAACATTTTTTTTTGGGCCTCTGTGTCATGTTCAACATCTTCAACCCTTCTTACGGGAGATTCTAACTAGATGATAGCTAGATGTGATAACTAAATGTATGGGAGAGCCTAGATCTATTGGCAATACAGAAATCTGTACTGGCATTTAGTACAAGAAAAATATTGCCTCCGCAAGAAAAAAAGAAACAAGTTATTAAAACTTATAACTTTTTACTAGCTGTGTGTCCTTCGGCAAATCACACAACTCCTCTGAGCTACTTTACATGATTGTTATGAGTGTAAACAATAGAGGAGAATACTCAAATATAAATGTAAATTATAGCCCGAGTGTAAAAGCCAATGACTTTGCAGTCAGACATCTGGGTAAGTCCTTCCCACCTCTCCGAGCCCTGGAATATCCCTGTAAAATATATATATCTACTATAGAATTCTTGTGAATGTTAAGGCAGGATTAATGCATGGATCACCCCTAATACAATATTATGACAATAATGAATTAAAAAGTGGTAGTTAAGGGGCGCCTGGGAGGCGCAGTCGATTAGGCACTTGGCCCTTGGTTTCAGCTCAGGTCTGATCTCAGGGTCAGATGAATCCCAAATCCAGCTCCCCGCTCAGCAGGGAATCTGCCTCAGTTTCTCTCTCCCTCTTCCTCTGCTCTCCGCCCCCCTCACCGTGTTCTCTATCACTGAAATAAAAAAAATGAATGTTAAAAAAAAAAGTGGTAGTTAGTCATAATACCTCTTTCTTCTTGCTCTTTCTAGGTGTGAAAGAGAGAGCAGGCAGAGTTGTAGGAGTTCTGGGATAATCTAGGAAGTGTCTTTCCTGCTTTCCATCAGCTGAGCCTCCTAAGGCTTTAACACTGGCACAAATGACCAGACCTATGATGGTGGGATTTCAACTGTGTGGCCCTCCCACTCCCAATTTCTCCCCAGCAGGGAGAAGAGACATTTTTCTTCCTCAAACTGACTCCGTGCTGGGATGTACATTGAAGAGCCAGAACTGAGCAGTTGGTGGTTCTGCTTTTATTCTTATTATAAAAGTGAATACTTGTTCATTATTAAAAACTTTGAAAACTACAAAAGTATAAGGAAGACAATATAAATCTCTTTACATTTTGCTGCACAGAGAAAACCACTCTTTTTTTTTTTTTTTTAAAGATTTTTTATTTATTTGACAGAAACACAGCGAGAGAGGGAACACAAGCAGAGGGAATGGTAGCGGGAGAAGCAGGCTTCCCGCTGAGCAGGGAGCCCAATGCGGGGCTCGATCCCAGGACCCTGGGATCATGACCTGGGCCAAAGGCAGACGCTTAACGACTGAGCCACCCAGGCGCCCCGAGAAAACCACTCTTGATCTTTTTTCGCAGGCATGCAGAAACCTGTATTATTGAGATCACCCTGGAAAATATAGATTTATACTTGTTTTCCCTTTGTCTTTATTTTAAAACATTTTAATGGGCAGAATAAGGGCAGGAAGGTACAATGTAACAAGTAATGTAAAGGAACTACCACTTAAAAAAAGAAACCAGGACATTGTCAAAGCTGTTTCACAGTATCCTTTCCCTCCCACAACCTCCTCCCCTGCCCTTGTTACTCAGAAGTGATCACTATCATGGTGAGTGGTTCATTGCTTTTCCTTTTTTTGTCACCTTTTTTTTTTTTTTGAAGATTTTATTTTTAAGTAATCTCTATACCCACTGTGGGGCCCAAACTCACAACCCCGAGATCAAGAGTTGCACGTTCCCCCAACTCTACAGTCTATCTACAGTCTATCATCTTAACCCTCTACAGTCTATCATCTTAACCAGGACAATTAAGTTTTCCCCAATTTGACCTTTATGTAAGTAGAATCATACCACGTGTGCTCTTTTGATCTTTGCTTTTTTTTGTGTTATCTTTTGCTTTTTCGTACTATCCTTGTAGAAGTCATCATGTTGTTGCATATAGTTATAAGGGCTTTTAAGTTTGTTTTTGTTATCCTTGTCACATTCCATGTGTGAATATACCACAATTTGCCCACAATCTTATTAAGTGACATCTGAAGCGTTTGTAGTTTGGAGCCATGGTTGAATATTCTTGACCTATCTCCGGGCACACGTTTACACGAGTGTCTCTAGGGAATGCTGAGACATGGGCGGGGGGGGGGGGGATTGTTTGGCTTTGATTTTTTCACCTCATACTATGTAATAAGCATTTACCCATGTAAACAAATATTTATGGAAACATTACTTTGAAAGTATTTGTCATATGCCAACATTCTTGTGCTTGCTTGTCAGACATTTAGATTGTTCCCAGTTTCCCTAGGACATATGAATGTGATGAATATGGTGACCTTAATGATTAATGAAACACTTAGCATAATTCTCAGTACAAGCAGCTGCCCCACCTCTTTCCTTACAGGTAATACCACAGATCTTAGCCTCTTTAGTTTGTGACTCATAGATCAGTTAGGAAGAACTTCTGCAAAGTTTGAGCTGAAAAGTCATTAGGTAGAAGGTATTCACGGTAATAAAAAACCCAAGGTATCCCAGACAGAGAGCATTCCCAGGAAGGAATTAGGAGGCACAAAGAGTATAAAAGAAGAGAACGATAGGATAGTTCATGCTCGTTCAGAGCTGGAGACAAACTGAGCACTGTACTGTGTGCCTATTGGGACATTGCATTGTCCTCTTCGCTTTTGCCTTAGGAGGTAATTTCCATATTTTCCAGATGACAGAATAAAGGCTTGGAGAAGCTAAACAATATATTCACAATTATATGGCTTATAGTGGGAAAGTATGGACCCAACCTCTACTCCTCGACAGTGCTGCCTCTCTCTGTGATCATGGATAGGACTAGTGAGTCTATTCCCTTCTGCTGTCCTCCTAACAGTAGTTGATAGTTCATTCAGGGCAGAACTCTTTCTACAGTTACAGGAATAGAAATTTAACATTCATAAAGAAGGAAGAACTGCTCCAATTCCCTGTATCACCGTGTAATCCTCAGTCCTTGCAGATGTCACGGGGGATTCTACTAGCCTTGCGTAAAAAGAAAAAAAGAGAGAAACTAGGTCTTTATCAGTCATTGATGAACACCAGTAATTTAACCCAGCCCTTTCCACTGTTCTTTTCATACTTTTCCGAAGCCTTCCCAGATATAATGATCACTCAGATATACCAAAACCCCTAAATAATTCATATCACCTACCATCTTTTCCTTGAGAGGAATTTGTGCTGGTAGAATGCCCAGCAGCTAAAGAAAAGCCTCCTTTGGTCACTAGCCTCTGCTGGTAGTCAGCACGTTCAGATCTGTGGCTTCTAAGACTCTCCAGTAATCTACAGCACCAAGGAAGAAATTTGAATGCCAGTGTTTGATATCCAAGCCTTCTTGTGGAACAGTCACAGGGAAATCCATAGCACCATCCATAGCACTTTTCTGTGATGAAGAACTGTTGTGTATCCACATTGTCTAATACAACAGCCACTAAGACATGAGGCTATTGGACACTTGAAATGTGGCTAATGTACCGGATTGGAAAACTCAGTTAAGGCTGTATAGATCCAATCCCTTTTTGAGTCTCAGAAAATTTGATGAAAGATAAAGACCATCTCTCTATGAAAATGTACACTTGATCATCATACAAACACAAAATCATATCTAATGGCAAGAGCTCCCTACTTAAAAATCCTGACAAAGGGCTGTATGTACTTTAAGTGCTTCTCAAAGCATGATTTCAAGAGAGTTGACTCTCAGAGACCACTGTTGGGCAGATCTTTGTGCTCCATCTGTCCCCGTTGGACTTTTGCCATCTTTAGAGTCTGGAGTCCCACCCACATGGTAAAGAGTCAGCCACTGAGCTGATTTTTTCAGGGATCAAGAAGAATCTTTCTGCTGGTTATATTACCCACTTCTACCTTTACCCAGACCATTGCTCCCTGTGTATGAGGATTAGAGTTTCTTTAGACTGCTATACCTGGCTACATATCTTTCCTGTTCACTGACATTAAAAGAATAGTCAGGGGTGCCTGGGTGGCTCAATTGGTTAAGCATCCTACTCTTGATTTCAGCTCAGGTCACGATCTCAAGGTCGTGACATCAAGCCCCATGTCAGGCTCTGTGTTGGGCATGGAGTCTGCTAAAGATTCTCTTTCTTGGGGCACCTGGGTGGCTTAATCATTAGGCATCTGCCTTCGGCTCAGGTGATGATCCCAGGATCTTGGGATCAAGCCCCACATCGGGCTCCATGCTCAGCGGGAAGCCTGCTTCTTCCTCTTACACTCCCCTTACTTGTGTTCCCTCTCACGCTCTCTCTCTCTCTCTCTCTCTCTGTCAAAGAAATAAAATCTTAAAAAAAAAAAAGAACAGTCAGGCTTTCCTTGAGATCCTTTTCACATGGGGACTCCAGAATTCTACACTTTAGTCAATATGGAACAGCCTGCAATATGAATGTCAAGACCTGAAACCTTAGTGACCTTACCCTCCCTACGCTGGTCACCAGCCCTGTGTTACTTACCAAAGCCTGGTGTCAGGCTTGACAAGGGTACAGGCTGGATTTAGAGAATGGATTCTGGAGGACTATAGCTTTCTACTTTGGTTAAACATCTGCAGACTGCAGAGGTCGGACCTCAGCATCCTAGAGAGCCAGCACCTCCTGAAGAAGTGTGCCAGGAAGGAAATTTTGGTTGCTATAAATCCTATTATTAAATAGACAATTGCCTTCAGTAGAACCTGCTTCCCTGAGCTGGGCCTTGGGGGCAGACACCTGCTTGGGGATCCCCTGGCCCTTATCTCTGTGTTAAAAGTATTTGTTTCAATAGTGGGAGAACAAGTTGGATTAGGGCAGGTCAGGATAAAGGAAAAGGTAAACATGGCATTAAGTTTCTTGTTCGTTCTTACTTTCTTGAGGCCCCTTAATAGGATAGAGAGGGTGAGAAAATGGGGAATAAAGAGTCAGGAGTTCCTCCTAAAGCTCAGTCTTGTATGTTGTTGGTGGTTCAGGAACTGGACATTATTGAAAAATGTCTTACCAGGAATTGGGTCAAGATGTGATCTGAGATGAGAATTCTACCTCCAGGCTTTCAAAGATCTCCAGAGATTGATATAGGTGATCCATGATGGCCTAGTCAAGGAGTTTCTGGGGATGAAATCTGAGGAGACTAAAGAAGTATCTTCTGGGGGCACCTGGGTGGCTCAGTGCGTTAAGCCTCTGCCTTCGGCTCAGGTCATGATCTCAGGGTTCTGGGATCGAGCCCCGCATCAGGCTCTCTGCTCGGCAGGGAGCCTGCCTCCCCCCTCTCTCTGCCTGCCTCTCTGCCTACTCATGATCTATCTCTCTCTGTTAAATAAATAAAGAAAATATTTAAAAAAAAAAAAAAAAGAAGTATCTTCTGATGGGCTCCAACCCCATGATTCACATTGGTCACCCCTATATAACTCAAATTTGCTTCCTTTTCTTTCTGTTCACAGACATTGTCTTTGCTCAGGCTCTCAATGTTTCCTGCTTGAATTTCTGCCCACAACTCTTCCCTCAACTCTTCCCTCAACCTCCAATCCTACCCACTCCAGTCTTTGCTTCACCCTACAGCTAGAGTGATCTTTTATTGTTTAGATCCAATCCCAGTCACTTCTCTGATGAAATGCTGCAGTGGAGCTCATTATATACAAGGTGACTTTTTTTTTTGGCTTGCCGTTAAGCACTTTTAAAAGCAGGTGTCTCTCTACCCTCCATCATAATCTCTTCATGCAATTAATTCCAGAAATGTTTGTTGGTTGCCTATTACATGCCAGGCTTTGCTTAAGGCCTGAAAACCACAGTGAATGAAAGAAAAAATCCCCTGCCTTTGTGGACCTTGCATTCCACTGGATGGGGGACAAATAAATAAATAAAAAGTGTGGTTTATCAGATTGGGGTAGGTGCTATGAAGAAAAATAAGGAAAGCAGAAGATAGAGATTGTGACCTGGGTGGGGGTCGTTCCAATTTTAAATGGAGGGGTCAGGGAAAGTACATTTTGGCAAGGACTTAAAAGGATGAGAGGGAGGAAAAAACAAGAGAATATTTGAGGAAAGAGCATCCCAAGCAAAGGGAACAGGCAAGTGCAGAGGTACTAAGCTAGGAATTTCAAGGAAAGCAGTGTGACTTGTCAGAATGAGTAGTAGGGAAGTAAACAAGGAAATAAATTCCTTTATTAGTGGGAGTTTGACTCTTACTTTGGGTGAAATGGGAAGCTACTGGAGGGTATGAATTTGGAATGACTTATATTTGAAAAGAATTATTTGGGATACAGTAAGGGGAATAAACCATAATAGAAAGGCAGAAGCTAGGAGATCAGCTAGGAGGCTAGGCAAGAGACTAGTGGCTTGGATCAGGTAGTAGCAGTGAAGGTAGTAAATTCTACAATATCTATTTTATAGATAGAGTCAAATAATTCATTGATGGATCAGATGTGGGGATAAGAGTAAGATGAGCCAGGGCTGACTTAAGGATATGGTTGCCCTTTTTCAAAAATGGGAAGAATTAGGTTTGGGGTGGAAATCAGGTGTTTGATTTGAGATGTGTTAATTTCAAGATGCCTGTTGGACATCCAGGTAGGAATGTTGGAGTAGGCAGGTAAATAAATATACAGTCTGGAGTTCAAAGGAGAGGTCCAGCCTGGAGACACACATTTGTGAGTCATCAAGATAGAGATAGTATAAAAAAAAAAAAAAGATAGAGATAGTATATAGAACTATGAGGCTGGATGAGAACGCTCTGGAAGAGTGAGAGGATAGAAGGAGTACAAAGGAAACCAGAAGAAGAAACCACTAGCAAGTTAAGAGGAAAACGAGGGGGTGTGGTATCCTGGAAGCCAAGAGAAAAAGGTGTATCAAGGAGAAAGGAGTAATTAGTTACGTTAAAAGCTTCAGAAAGATTAAGAAAGTTAGAGACTGGGGGCGGCGCCTGGGTGGCTCAGTCGTTGAGCGTCTGCCTTCGGCCCAGGTCAGATCCCAGCGTCCTGGGATCGAGCCCCGCATCAGGCTCCCTGCTCCGCGGGAAGCCTGCTTCTCCCGCTACCATTCCCTCTGCTTGTGTCCCCTCTCTCGCTGTGTTTCTCGCTGTCAAATAAATAAAATCTTT
>CM053620.1:10487038-10516245 GCA_028646535.1 Procyon lotor | reverse complement strand
AGGTCATACATAACTTGTGGAAGACAGGGGAGGGGCTCCAGTCACGAGGCAGTCTCCGGGGCAGCTCAGTGAGGAGGGGCCGTCTTGGGACTGGATTCTGTGTCTAGGTTCTACTTTGGTTCAATAGTCTTGGGCACCTGGATTTATTCTTCTCTTAACTGCTCTGTGGACTTCTGGAAATTCCAGTTCCTGTTTTGGACCTCACCCATAACTGCCAGTTATGATTCAGTTCTCCCAGACTTGTTATTTTACTCTTTGTCCCTCATCCTCTTTTATGCTTATATGATGTGTGCCAGTGTTTATCTTGACCCTTGACTAGACCCTGCTGCCAACTTTTATTTTATCCTCCAACCAGATTTATTGGACATAATCTAAATTCTGTGTACAAAGTTATGTGGACCTGCTGCTTCAAAACATGATCCTTTCTTACTAATATCTTGATAAGTCAGTCCATTGAGTGTCCAAAAGCAGCTTACTCTAAAATTAATAGGAAAGTGCCCAATGCACACTAAAGAAATGGCCTCACTACTGGAACTTTAATAGTTCTACGAGATAATTAACATTGAGCCCCTGTGATAGGCTGTGGGAGAACTGATACGAAATATCAAGAGGTCATTTTGTGCAACGCCACTGTGATGCCATCACATTTCTGGATCATCATGTTCCCTTATCTTTTTTTTTTTTTTGTAGTTTTATTAACACAAATATGACATGTACATAAGCTGTCTATTCATTTTCTTCGCTGTGCTACCTGGCATTTGGATTGGTAACTGATTGTCAGCTAGGCTGCTCTTTCCACAATGGCTTTGTGGTTCTTGGAAGAGACATTGTGAGCAGTTGCTGCACAGTAAGAATTGTTGCCCTTCAGCAGCACTTGAAGCTCCTTGATATTGTGGACTAGGAACTTCTTTTTTTTTTTTTTTTTTTTTTTTGGACTAGGAACTTCTGCAAGGGATTTCCTTGCCGAGTGTAGTTAATGCACTTAACGTTTTCTTGTTGCTCCTGTAACCAGTGTTGAGCATCAAGATCTGGCCCTTGAATCTTCTGAGCACCCTATTGTCAATGCCTCTGGGCTTCCACCGGTTGCACTTAATTTTGACGTATTGGTCTGACTGGTGTCTGATGAACTTCTTGGTTCTCTTTTTAATGATCTTGGGCTTCACCAGATCTGAGGGCAGCCATGATGCCCAATAACAGATGGCTGCCACCTGTGCAGGCAGCACCGAGGAAGAGAGGGGAATCATGTTGCCATTATCAGATGCGAGGATTATTGGTGAGGTTAGTGTAGCTGCTTGCTGGGCTAGAACAGATATCACCCCAGCATGCTTATCTGATGGCATCCCACAGCCGCTGAGATTCAGTCCTTATGCATCTGTGCCCAGGACTTCAACAATGGCTCAATTCTTCATCATGTCCTTGAAATGCTGCTCCAAGGTCATCTCCATCCTGCCTACTGTCCATCCAACCCCTGCCCTGCTGCTAACTTTCTATACTTAATATTCCATAAATGAAGGTCTTACAATATCCAAACACTTCCTGAATGACGGATTAGCCCTAAATATCTTATTTCATGTTGCCCAACGGATGTACAAAGTTACAACAGCTTTCATGATTTAAATTCTTTCTCATTGGGGCGCCTGGGTGACTTGGTCGTTAAGCGTCTGCCTTTGGCTCAGGTCATGATCCCAGGGTCCTGGGATTGGGCCTCGCATCAGGCTCCTTGCTCAGCAGGAAGCCTGCTTCTCCCTCTCCCTCTACCCCTGCTTGTGTTCCCTCTCTGGCTCTCCCTCTGTCAGATAAATAAATAAATAAATCTTAAAAAAAAAAAAAAGTCTTTCTCATTGATTATGTCTGGGCAGGTAAAGAGGTGGAAGGGAAACTTACTCTTTTGTAATACCTTTTGAATTACTAGCCAAAAAAAACCCCACTAAAACTTTGTTTCAAATGAAGCAAAAAAAATAATAATCTATCCTGAAATAACTTTCTTATTTGGCTGACATCATTCTACCCTGGGAAGGCTCATCTTGCAGGTGGTTACAGAAGTACAAAGTGCATCACAGATCACTGGACAGTGAAAAATGAATGTGCATTTTGGGATGGAAAATGCTTTGAGGAGCTTTATATTTTGGGGGGTTTTTTCCTTTTTTTTTTTTTTTTAAGATTTTATTTATTTGACAGAGAGAAACACAGCAAGAGAGAGAACACAAGCAGAGGGAATGGTAGCGGGAGAAGCAGACCTCCCGAAGAGCAGGGAGCCCGATGTGGGGCTCCATCCCAGGACGCTGGGATCATGACCCGAGCCGAAGCCAGACGCCCAACGACTGAGCCACCCAGGTGCCCCTTGGGGTTTTTTTTCTGCTTTTCAGTTAACTGAGTCACAGTTTGATGGAACAGACTAAGAATATCCATTGGCCTCTGTTATTTCATGAAAATGATATTTCAAAAACATCCTGTTGCACTATAAACTTAGATATACCATATATTGTTTATAGCATACATACTGGATATGCATCATCCTTTCTGTTAATTTGCTGGTATTTGTTGTAATTGGTGACTTCTTCATGCTCTGCTGATGCATGTGGAGAAGGAAGGTACTATTCCCAACCAAGCCATTTATTCGCTGTGAGATTTTTGGCCAGGTCTTGTCCTGGATCTCCATGACCCACATCTGTCACGCAAAGGGAAGACCTGCCTTTGAGGGACAATTGGGAGGAAAACACAAGGTCCAGACATCAAAGCCTTTTTGAAAGTTGGACGTACTATTTGAAACTGTAGTAGTAGTAGTAGTAGTAGTAGTAGTAGTAGTAGTAGTAACTATTTCTCATGCTTAATTCTCAGAACACTATGGAAGGAAACCAGAAACTAGACATTGGTTCAACTTGCCAGATTAGAACAAGCAGGCTAAATTCCAGAGCAAGTCAGTGGTGGAGCCTCCTATATCTGCTTTTCTTCAGCCCAAGGAAATATCCTCGAAGCTGGAGGTCAGTGGTCAGTGGTCTTCAAAGTGGGAATAGCACCATCTATTTCCCGATCTTCAGCTCTGTGTGGAAGCAGGGCTGCTTGCTCCCTCAGGTTCTCCTTCCCAAAACCGATGTCATAATCTGCCTTTCTGCTTGATAAAAAGAATGTGTGCTCTTAACCTGCCCTGAACTGCCTGAGGAAATCAAAACCTCTGGGGCACCAAACAAAGAGACACTTTGAAATACAGATTTCTGAAAAGACTCCTTTAATAATTAATCAAAGGGGGGGAAAAACCTGCCTACCTTTTGTCTTCCATTGTCTTGTACATTTTTTATTGGGAGGAATTGGCCTGCATTATGACAGTCTGAATTCAGATACTGTGTACCGGCATAGTTGGGTGCAGATGACTTCACCCCTTCCGTCTCTAGTTTATTGTTGAAAAACCTTTCTCCTAGCAACGACCCCGTGAAATCAAAGCAAACATCAAATTCTCAAAATGCCTACCCCTCCATATTTAAGATAAGCCGTTCCATTCAGTACATTTCCTTCAGTACTCACCCCAGGACATCTTTTGTGGAAAGAAAAGGTACCTCTCTAAAGGAGTACAAGTTAGTAATGCTGATTCCTTCCAAGGAAACTTCATCTGGGACGATCAGGTTATTCAAGATATACTGAATCAATCTGCCAACGAAAGTTCCGTGTGATTTCTTTCAGATTTTCTATACGTTAATATGGTAATTAATAAGGTACTTTTATCAAAACATATCCCAAAATATTTATTCCGATGGCAGTCAGTCCTCATCTTATTTCGCTTATAAAATGTTTAATGATACACATGTTGGACTAATTATTAGCACAATATGCCTTTCTCTTTCATTGGAAAGTTCAATCATGATGTCAAGCAAAAGTAGTAAAAATAAATTCTGATTTTTATACATCATTTTATTTTCAAAAACTGAACACCTGATATTTATATATGCACATGCACACATCAGAGAAATATCCTATCTTTCTTGTATTTCTTGCCTTGTAAATAACTTACAATGTTAGTTGAATATTATATTGGAACATTATAATTGGAACATAATTAAGTGATGGCAAATAGCATAATTATCTTGTTTTTATAAATTATCCTAAACGTGAATAATTATATCAGAGCTGCATTATTTGAATCTTACCTGCTTTTAGTAATGTGTTGTACCAGATGTGTTCCATAACTTATTTCTCAGTAATTGTTATAATATTCTTCAAAAATCCCTATGAACACATTTACTTGGTTTTTTCCCACATTTACTTGAATTTTAAAATCAGGCAGAAATTAACTCTGATTTAGTTCATTGGTTTGAAAATGAGGATCAGAAGTGACAACTACATAATATGGTGCGTGTTTTTCATAAATGGAATGAGACTTATCTCCAAGGCTTTTTTAAAAAAATGTATTTAAAATGTGGAATGAAGAAATTACTTTTATTGAAAAGATATTGAATTGGTTATGGTGCATTAGAATGAATATTTTGGTTTTTTTCCAATATTTTCTGAATATATCAGATGAAACAAGATGTCTCTTCCGTGTAAGAGTAACAGGCCAGGACACCTGGGTGGCTTTGTCAATTGAGTGTCTGACTCTTGGTTTTAGCTCAGGTTGTGATCTCATGGGTCATAGGATCAAGCCTGTCTCAGGCCCCATACTCATGAGGGAGTCTGCTTGAAGATTTTCTCCCTCTACCCCTCCCCTAACTCCCACGTGCACCCTCTCTCTCTAATAAATAAGTAAGTCTTTAAAAAAAAGAGTAACAGGCATAACTAATTATATAGTTCCTAATATTAACAATTGTTAATTGTTATAATTAATAATTAATAATTCTTAAAGTTATTTGAGTATACTACTTTTCAGAAATTAAGAAAGTGAATGACTCTAATTAGGGAACAAATTATTTTCTGGTTTCCAATTATTTATTTTCATTAAAACTGAAAGAAGAACATGTAGTGAAATGATGGACCTAGGCAGTGATCATTAATGGCTGCTAAACCATCAGATGAAAAACTGATGGGGACCTTGGTAATGGGTGGATACAGCTAATAACACTGAACCCACTGATACAGCCTATCACACATACAAAAAAAAAAGAGACCCAGACTTTAGAGACCTCCAATGAAATAAAAAGTACAAACACACCAGGTATGAAGGACTCTTGCCAAAGTATCAAATCTGTATCTAATCAAGCCTCGAGATCTAAATATCAATTTTCAGGAAATACAGAGGCCAAAGAGATGTAATCAACAAAATCCAGAACATGGAAAACATATCCACAGGACAAATGACCCAGTTTTTCAACAAATCAATTGTAAGGGGAAAGAAAAACAAGGAGAAAGAATTCATTGATTAAAAAAAAGACTTTAGGAGCGCTTTGGTGGCTTAGAGAGTTAAGCCCTGCCTTCGGCTGGGGTCATGGTCTCAGGATCCTGGGATGATGCCCCGTGTTGGGCCTCCCAGCTTGGTGAGAGTCTGCTTTTCCCTCTCCCTCTGCCCCTCCCCCTGCTCTCTCTCTCTCTTTCTCTCTCTCTAATAAATAAATAAAATCTTTAGAAATTAAAAAAAAAAAAAAGAGTTAAGAGGGGCCCCTGGGTGGTTCAGTCAGCTAAGCGTCTACTCTTGACAGTTGTTCTCAGCTTAGGGCTTGATCTCAGGGTTGTGAGTTCAAGTCCCATGTTAGGTTCCATGCTGGGCATGGAGTCTACTTAAAACAAAACAAAACAAAACAAAACAAAACAAAACAAAACAAAAAACAAAGGCAAGAGAAATATGAGCCAAATGTAATTTGTGGACATTGTTAGACTCTTGAGTTGAAAGATCAACAGTAATATCCAAACCAAATCAAAACAAAAGCATGTATGATATAATCCAGGAAAATTTAGACAATGGCTGGAGATTGGATGAATGTTTACATTTCTTAGGTGTACTGTTTTGTTTGAAAAATGTCCTTATTTTTAAGAGAAATTTATAGAAGTATTCTTTCTATTCTCATCCCAAGATAATTCTTGGGATTTGCTTCAAAATGATCCAACAGTGGTGAGGGGGTGAGAGTGGAGGACAGACAGTGGGAAAGGATTAGAATGAAAGTAAGTTGTCTACGGGTTGGTGAAATTCTCAAAGCTGGATGGTGGTCACGTGGAGATTCATTTTATTATTTTTCTACATTTGTACAGACTTGAACTTTACAATAATGAAAATTAAAAGATAAAAACAAATCTAAAAAAACTCAGTGAAGGAGTACCTACTCTAGCTGTCAGCTGATTGATCAGGAAAACTAAGTTTTTGTTTTTTTTTTAAGATTTTATTTATTTATTTGTCAGAGAGAGAGAGAGCACAAGCAGGCAGAGAGGCAAGCAGAGGCAGAGGGAGAAGCAGGCTCCCTCCCTCAGGCTGAGCAAGGAGCCCCATGTGGGACTCGATCCCAGGACCCCGGGATCATGACCTGAGTCAAAGACAGCTGCTTAACCAACTGAGCCACCCAGGCGTCCCAAAAACTAAGTTTTTGATGATGTATCACTGTGTGATTTTTGACATATACCTTGAAAGGACTGAGTCACTGACGTTGGTATAACAAAACTCTCCATTCCCAGATGCCTCTTTATATGAACAGTGCTTAAATGTGTAGAAACAAAAACAAGCAATGAGAGTTTATGCTGAGCTCTTTCATTTTAACAAGAGGTAATATTTATCCATGAATGCATGAGCAAACAGGAAAAAAAAGAAAAGCCCCATCCAGTCTCTTAAGAGTCCTGTGTTTTCAACATTTTTTTTCTTTTTATGTTTAATAGTTGTTTATATTGTTATTTCTTTTTAGAGAGTGGGGAGGGAGAGGGAGAGAGAATCCCAAGCAGGCTTCATGCCCAGTGCAGAATCCGACTGGGGCTTGATCTCACAACCCTGAGATCATGACCTGAACCGAAATCAAGAGTTGATGCTTAACCAGTTGAGCCACCCAGGTGCGCCAATTGTTTATATTATTTATCATAGTAATATTTATGTTGTTTTGATCAAGTATATACAAATCCAACTATAACAACCCAATCTAGAAGAAATTTTTAATATTCGGAGACTTTGGAATCAGGAAAAAAAACTTTAAAAATTGTACAAAAAGGGGTGCCTGGGTGGGGCAGTCAGTTAAGTGTCCAGATCTTGGTCTCGACTCAAGTCATGATCTCTGGGCGTGAGATGGAGACCTGTGTGGGACCCCGCACTCAGTGGGGAGCCTGCTTGGGATTCTCTCTCTCCTTCTCCCTCTGCCCCTCCCCCACTCTCCCTCTCCAAATCAATAAATAAATCTTAAAAAAAAAAACAACAAAATAAAAATCTAAGAGGAAAAGGAGTGATATAACTTATAGTTACAGAAGAGGTTGTTCATATACTTTTAAAAATAGGTGATGGGGTTGGGGGGCCTGGCTGGCTCAGTCACTAGAGCCTGAGACCCCTGATCTCAGGTTGTGAGTTCAAGGCCCATGTTGGGGGTAGAATTTTTTTTTTTTTTTTTGAAAAAAATAGGTGATGGCATATCAAATTAGAGCATTAAGATCATACGGTTGTATTTAGAAGAATGATGTAACCTTTTTATTTATGATATACTGAAGAGCTGCCCTTTGTGCCCCCCACGGGGGGGCATCAATATCATGTGATGTACTGGAAATTACATCCTTTGCAGGTCTTTCTATTTGTACTTAAAAATGTTAAATATTAACTAAAAATATGTAGGGAGACTTTTGTTATGGATTTTTTATTGAGTTAAGTTCACATAACATAAAGTTGACCATTAATTCCATTAAAGCATACAATTCAGTGGCATTTAGTGTATTTATAATATTGTGCAACCACCCCCTCTATTTTGAGACATTTGCATCATCTCAAAAGGAAACTCTGTGCTCATTAAGCAATAACTTCCATCCCTCCTTGCCCGTTTCCTGGCAACCTCTAATCTGTTTTCTGTCTTTATGGATTTACCTATTCTGATGTTTCCTATGAGTTTCCAATATCATGCAATATTGGACCGTTTTTGTCTGGTTCCTTTTACTTAGCATCATGTTTTTGAGGTGTATCCAAGCTGTAGCATGTACCAGCACTTCCTTCCCTTTTATGGTTGAAAAATAGTCCCTTGTCTGTATATAGCCCATTGTGATTATTTGTTCCTCAGCTGATGGACATTTGTCTTGCTTCCACCTTTTGGCTAATATGAATCGTTTTGCTATAAACATGAGTGTACAAGTATTTGTTTGAATATTTATTTCTAATTCTTTTGGGTCTCCAAGTAGGAGCAAAACTGCTGATAATTCTGTTTCACTTTTTGAGGAACTGCCAAACTTTTCCACAGCCACTGTACCATTTTACATTTCCAGCAACCATGGGTTCCAATTTCTCTGCCTCTTTGGGAACTCTTGTTATTTTCCATTAAAAAAATTGTGACTCACCTGGTAGGTATAGAGTGGTATCTCGCTGTGGTTTTGATTTGCATTTCCCTAATGATGGTGAACATCTATCTGTTCATGCACTAGTTGGCCATGACTACCTAGTTTTTACAAAATTATTTTAGGGTATGTGCAAGCAAAAATATTATGGTCCACAGCTGTAGACGTAAGGCACTGTGTTTCTGAAGATCTTGTCTAGTACCCTTCTGTTCTCCAGTAGCATTGTGCTCTCACCTCAAGGCTTTGTGACAGTTTGTCTGAGTGACCCTTCTCCCATCTAGAGGTGCAGAACTAAAAATAAAAAATACTTTCCTTCTCAGTGGGGTGGCTGGAGGGTCTGTGCAGACTGAAACTACAATTTATAATACCAAATCTTCTTTCTCTGCTACCTGTTAAATGAGCTCTCCTATGTTTCAAAGACACTCAATTTTGTTTTGTTTTAAAGATTTTATTTATTTAGATGAGAGAGACAGACAGATCACAAGTAGGCAGAGAGGCAGGCAGAGAGAGAAGGGGAAGCAGGCTCCCTGCTGAGCAGAGAGAGCCCGATGCAGGGCTCCATGTGGGGCTTGATTCGGGGCTCGATCCCAGGACCCTGAGATCGTGACCTGAGGCGAAGGCAGAGGCTTTAACCCACTGAGCCACCCAGGCACTCTGAAGACACGTTCTGGTCCATCTCAGATTGACATCCTCCAACAACTCCCTGTTACCCCCATCACTGTGTTCCTAGGATTCCCAGTTTTTTTTTTTTTTTTAAAGATTTTATTTATTTGACAGTGAGAAACACAGCGAGAGAGGGAACACAAGCAGAGGGAATGGCAGTGGGAGAAGCAGGCTTCCTGCAGAGCAGGGAGCCCGATGTGGGGCTCGATCCCAGGACCCCGGGATCATGACCCGAGCCGAAGGCAGACACCCAACAACTGAGCCACCCAGGCGCCCCGGATTCCCAGTTTTAACATAAAATATCCACTATATCTTTGATCATTATTTCTAGAAGATTCCCTCAACTTCCTTTTTATTTCAATTACATTCAAGCTACCCATAGGCATGGCCATGTTTGGGACCTTAGAATCACATCCAGTCTTTTATGGTAAAGAAAAATTCGAGAGACTTCCAAATTTTTTGTTGATATACTCTTACCCAAGGTGTCTGCTGATTTGGGGTTATTCATTGCCCATTGCCTCTAAAGAAGGCATTTCTAGGCTCCATGCAAAGGATATATAAGCCTGGTTGACGGTGTTTGAGAACCAGGAGGGAGAATGGGGCAGGGGCCAGTGATGAGGCATTGAGATGTTTCTCTGTGGAGTATGCAGACTTTCATTCGTTTGTTTTAAATCCACTGCTTGGATCTGACCCTTTGCAGTTTTTCCCTCAGAGAATAAGAGTATTGTTGTAGGGTTTGGGAGAAGTCTCTAGGTTGTACGCATGGGCTAGGAACCACAGGTCCAATTTCTCCTTGTACATCTGTCCTGTGGCTCATCTGCGTCTTGCAAAGTATCTGACACCTGATGCCTGATTCCTGAACCTTTCCACGGGGTGAATCAGCTTGCCCTGTAGTATTACCCACATGTTATAGCCACCCTCCTCCCCACCTCCCTGCACTCAAGGCTTCCAGTTTTCTCTGGTTAGCACTTCTCTATCCCTTTCCATCTTCCCAGACTGTGTTGGCATCTCTCATCTGTTTTCATCTCCTGTCTCATTCTCATGTCCTTGTAGATTCTCATCCTTTTTGTACTTCTAGTGTCATGTTATGGGATTCAGGAAATGACTGTATTCAGTCTGCCTGTATCTAATAAGCAACTATTCTTTATGGTCATCAGTTCCACACCCTGTAATACTCTGCAGCTATAAAATGGCATAGTGTATCTATGTATCTGGACCTGTGAAATGGACAATATAGAAAGTTAAATGAAAAAAGCAAGTTGTATGTTTGGTCTGCGTAATATGAAACTGGTTTCATTAAAAACATTTTTATATTATATATACATGCTTATAAATAAATATACACGTATTATGTGTATATATGTGTGTGTATTCTCCTTAGCATTATCTGAGAAAATATAAATATCAGAATAAACACATGGAGCTAGTTGTATATTTTCATTTGGCAAAAATACTTAAAAGGGTCAGATTTAAAGATCTAGGCAATCTGGTGAGTGTAAAAATTTCCTTTGGGGACCTTGGAGCCAGGGAGCTCCTTTCACGTTGTATTCTATGTGAACAGCGCCCCCTGGAGTTGCACAGTCGTGATAGTGGCACCCCCTAGAGGTTCCCCAGAAGCAGTAGCTGTCTTCCTCCAGAGCAGGAGCAGAGAGAGGTTTGCTTGCAAAGGAGTTGCCTCTCCCACGTGTAACGCCTCATGGCCTGTCCCCAGGATGTGATCGTTTGGCTGAAGTTAATGATCCTTCTGAGCTATACCAGAGAGGCCAACTCCCAAGTGAGGTGAATCGTAGGAAGCAAAATTTGCGACGTCCATTTCAGCCTGTTGTGGGAAACCTCACAGAAGCGACAAACTCTTCCTCCTTCCAACTACCTTCGACCCCCAACTCACAATCAAATGGGAGGATATGGACATTTTCCAGTCAATACTCAGCGAATTCAGCCACATGTTCAAATACTGTCTGGCTACAGATCTCCAGACTTTTCCCCTCAAACTTTGCTGCATATAAGAATCACTTGGGAAAGTTTTAAAACTCCCACGCCCAGGAAGAACCTATTACCAACACAGTGGAATCTTTAACAAGATTTCTCAGCATTGGCCCTACCAACATGTGGAGGCGGGTAACTTTTTTGCTTTAGGAGGTTTTCCTGTGCATCGTGGAATATTTAGCACCATCCCTGGGCTCTATGTACTAGAAGCCTATGGACTCTCCCCCAGTCATAACAACAAAAGACATTTGCAAATCGCCTAGTTGAGAATCACTGCTGTAGGGGGTGGACATCTTTTTTTTAAATGATTTTATTTATTTGAGAAAGAGCACGAGTTGGGGGAGAGGTAGAGAGAGAAGCAGATGCCCCGCTGAGCAGGGAGCAGACATGGGGCTTGATCCCAGGACCCAGAGATCATGACTTGAGCCAATAGCTGTCGCTTAACTGACTGAGCCACCTGGTCGCTCCCAGGCATCCTATTTTTAAAAATCTTCCCAGGTGATTCCAATGTGCAGCCAAGTTTGAAAACCAGTGCTCTGATGGAGTTTCCTTTGGGAAGTGTACCCTGGTGGAAAGTCCTGGGACTTTTGGAGTGGGGTTTTATAAACTGTTATTTAATACCAATGACATAAGAATGGATATATTCCTTTTTTTTTTTTAAAGGAACTCCTAAGATTTTTATTTATTTATTTGACAGAGAGAGAGAGAGATCACAAGTAGGCAGTCAGACAGAGAGTCAGGCAAGGAGAGAGAGAGGGAGAAGCAGGCTCCCTGCTGAGCAGAAAGCCATATGTGGGGCTTGATCCCAGGACCCTGAGATGATGACCTGAGCCGAAGGCAGAGGCTTTAACCCACTGAGCCACCCAGGCACCCCGAGAATGGATATATTCCAAGCGAGATAAGCAGTTCCACTCATCCTATCTAGTAACCACCTGTTTCTTTCTATCAAGAGAACTTTAGAAAACAAAGAGTCTATAAACATCTCAAGAGGCTCGCAAAGCCATCTGAGCCCGTAACTTATAGAGAATCTTTATAGAGTGATAATGAAAGAGACTGAACTAATGAAAGGTCTAAGCAACACTCAAGGACCCACAGGGTATACTTATTGATGCCAAGATAGTATCTATCTAGATAGAGCCAAGACAGTATCTGATTGGAGGTCCTATGTGGGCCATGGTCTTGTGCTAGGAGATCTATTTACATGTCATCAAATAAAAAGACATCTAATTTAATAACAGTACTACTAATAAATAGGGCTGGCTTAAGGAATAGGCATGTCAAAAGCTTTTGAAACATGTTTTAAACCTAAGTGATGTACATAATATCTACACATTGTGAGTATGCTCTTCAGCGCCATGTGGCAGGAACTGTAGATTGGCTCACACAGCACTCTTTCCATCCTCTTTCTACCATGGAAGCCAGAAGGCAAAAAAACTTGTCTTCTAGATTCTCTGCTGTTAGGAGTAGCTCTGAGTAGCTGTTGGAAGGCCACTAAGATTGTAAGCTCTATGAGGACAGGGATTTTTGTCTATTTTGTTCTCTATTGGTCAAAACTCATCATATTGAAAAAAAAAAAAAAACTCATCATATTGTATAATCTAAAAATATGCGGTTTGGGTGGGGGATTAGGAACATTGTGGGAGTGGGAGGACATGACTTACTGGAACTCAACATGGACCATGGCATGGCCACTGAAATGGGTCATTTATGCATTCCATGGACCCGAACTACCATGAGTCACACTGTGCTGGGACTCAAGGGTGAGTAATGACTAGTCCTTGAAGAGGTCAGACTTCGAAGCAAGATAAGACATCTAAAGAAATTCTTTAAAGAGGATCAGATAAAATGTTGCTCAGGGGTACAGACCTGCAACCAGTAGAAAGTGAGTCCTAGAGATCTAATGCACAATATAGTGAACATAAACAACAATATTGTATTATAGTCATCAAATTTCCCAAGGACTAGAACTTAATTATTCCAACCACTAAAAATAAAATTATCTAACATGATAGAGGTGCTGGTTGTTGCTATAATGGCAATCATATTATGATATGTAAATGTATAAAATTAACATGTTGTACACCTTAAACATACATGATGTTATATGTTAAATATATTTCAGTTTAAAAAACATCCACAGGCACCTGGATGGCTCAGTCAGTTAAGCATCCGATTCTTGATTTCAGCTCAGGTCATGATCTCAGGGTTGTGAGATCATGTCAGGCTCCAATGTGGAGCCTGCTTAAGATTCTCTCTCTCTCCCTTCTCTGCTCCCATGTGCTTTCTCTTTCACTAAAAAAAAAAAAAAAAGCCATCCAGTTTGTTATATAATTTTATTTTAATAATATGAAAAATAAGAGTGATAAAAAATTAAGAGGCAAGTTACAAACTGGAAAAAAACAAACAAACAAATTTCTTAACCCTGCAAGAATCCTGAGAGAAAGGGAGGCACCCAGAAACCTATTTCTCTAAATTTCCAGTACATTGCAGAGCTAGCTGATATTTATCCAACCAACTCTAGATGTCACCACTGTGATGTGCAAATGTAGCTGGCGCTCAGGCGTGCTATTTAATATTTAGAACAGGGTCAGGCTTTTCAAGTGTTTGAAGATTGTTCATTTTTTCATCCCCGTTTGATGCCAGAATATGATTACTGTAGCTTTACCGAAACTCCCTGAACCTTGATCTTCTTTTGTTTATGATTTGTTCTACATCTCTTGTGCTTGGTACTGCTTGGGGCCAAGCTCTAAGGAACACACCAAAGGAGGGTACCAGCCTCAGTGCTTCCTGGGAAGGACGGCTATGTACAGGGTTCCTTTGTGTCTCTGCCTTGGACCTGTGCTTGCGTCTCCCTGGAGGCCTCACAGGTGCAGGCTCCACCGCTAGAGCTGGAAAGAGAGTGACCCAGGGATGAGGAGCATGAGGGAAGTGTGTGCAGGTGGCACTGCCCAGGCGTGAGAAAGGGAGAGACAAGGAGCCCACCTGCTAAAGGGCTAGACACACATTTAATTTTTTTAAAGATTTTATTTATTTATTTGACACAGAGAGAGATCATAAGCAAGCAGAGAGGCAGGCGGGGGGGGGGGGAAGCAAGCTCCCACTGAGTAGAGAGCCCGACGTGGGGCTCGATCCCAGGACCCCGAGATCACGACCTGAGCCGAAGGCTGAGGCTTTAACCCGCTGAGCCACCCAGGTGCCCCTAGACACACATTTAGAATGGGGAGACTTCCTGGTCCTGGGAAACTGAACAGCCTCCTGGGTTCTGTCACCAAAGGCTGAAGGCTGAAGGCTGTTACAGTATCCAGTTGTTTGGGAGCATCCAAAACTACCAGTTTGGTACAAGAAATCACATGTAACACACAGAAGTTATTGTTCCCAATCTAGTGATTCCTAGATTTGGCAGTAAATATCAAGAAAGAATGTACTGTACATGAACTATGAGAGAGTAATAAGTGACAAGAGAGCTCACTTATATTTAATTTGTTGCGTGAGTAGTTAGTAATTTAGGAATTTCTCTTTAGGATACTGTACTTCATGGATACCTGGGGTCTTGTCCTGAGTGAAAAGAGAAAGGGCTCTCTACATATTAGAAACACAAGATTTCCCATTTGTGAGGCTATCTAGGTAAAGGCAATAACCCTATTCACAGGCTTATTTACCCTTCTACTTATGGAAAATAACCCAGTCATCTAGGCAGAGTAATTTCATCGACTTGCTGTATTGATGCTTTTTTTTTTTTTTTAAGATTTTATTTATTTGACAGAGAGAAACACAGTGAGAGAGGGAACACAAGCAGAGGGAATGGTAGCGGGAGAAGCAGGCTTCCTGCTGAGCAGGGAGCCCGATGCGGGGCTCGATCCCAGGACCCTGGGATCATGACCTGAGCCGAAGGCAGACGCTTAACGACTGAGCCACCCAGGCGCCCCTGTATTGATGCTTTTAAGAATATTTTAGCCCGTTTCCATTTAAATGTGATAAAATTTGGTTTGACATCCGTTATCTTAAATGCTTTTAATTTTTGATGATTATTGCTGCCCTACTTAGTCCCTTTTGCTATGTGGACTTGGCTTTCTTTGCTCTTTTATCATCCTTTGGTATTCTGGAAGATTTCTCCTGTTTTTATTCTACTAGTGGTACTGTTGAGATTTTAAGACATTCTTAGAAATAGTTTAGGTGTAGAAAAATAGAGTATAATAAACCTCTATGTACCTCCCCTTAGCTTTATCATGTGTGAATGTTTTGTGATGGCTGTTTCACACGTTTCTACGAGCTAAAGCAGTACAAATGAGATTGAAGTTCCCTGTATTAATTTGCATTTCCCTCTCTGTGGCTCCAGAGGCAGTTTACCATCTGAATATGGTGTTAATTGTGCCCACAAATGTTTTTAAACTTGTTACATATGGTTATTTCCATAAACAACACGTTATTTTCCATATTTTGAATCACATGAATGGTCTATCTTTTTGCAGCTTACTTTTTTTTAAAGATTTTATTTATTTATTTGACAGAGAGGAGAGAGATCGCAATTAGGCAGAGAGGCAGGCAGAGAGAGAGGGGGAAGCAGGCTCCCCACTGAGCAGAGAGCCCGATGTGGGGGTCAGTCCCAGGACCCTGAGATCATGACCTGAGCCAAAGGCAGAGGCTTAAATCACTGAGCCACCCAGGCGCCCCTGCAGCTTACTTTTTAAATTCAACATTGTGTGAATGAGATTTTTTAAAATATTTTATTTATTTATTTATATGAGAGAGCATGAGCAGGGGGAGGGGCAGAGAGAGAATCTCAAGCAGGCTCCATGCCCAATGCAGAGCAGGGAGCCCAACATAGGGCCTGATGCCAGGATCCTAAGATCATAACCTAAGACAAAGGCAGCTACTTAACTGACTGAGCCATTCAGGCACCCCTGTAATTTGGGTTTAAACACATAGTTCAAGTTCATTCATTTCCTCTTATATTTAGTATAGTATTTCATTTTGTGGGCTAAAGCTCAGCTGATTTGGCCATTGCCTTAATGATGGACCTTAAAGTTGTTGGGAGTTTTTTCTTTTGAAAAACTGATGCAGTGAACATTGTTGGACATGTTCCTTTGTACACATGTGAAATAATTTTTCTCTGACATACTTATAATTGCTGGGTCCAAATGTAGGGTGAGGGAAAGTGTAACATTGGTGATGGAAAGAACATGTAACTGGCAACAAGGCCTGGTTTATTTTTCTACCTTGACCACTTTCCTTTTTTAAGATACTGTGTATTTCCTCTATAATAGCCTCAGCTTGTCATTGGTTAGTTGAGGTGATTGATTGGACAATGATATTCAGTAGTCTTGTAATTTTATGATCCTGTTGGTTTTTCAGGAGCAATCAAAAAAATTTTTTTTTCTATTTTAATTTTTTTAGAGTGGAAAAAGGCAGATGGAGAGGGAGAGAGAGAATCTCAAGCAGGCTCCATGCCCAGTGCAGAGCCTGGCAAGGGGTCTGAAACAGGGCTAATCCCACAACCCTGAGATCATGACCAGAACCAAAATCAAGAGTCAGACGCTCGTACAACTGAGCCACCCAGGTGTCCCTCAGGAGCAATTCTTAAGTGTAATATTGTTTTCCATTTCTAAATATAGATGATGTAACCAAGACTCAAATGAATTCATAACAACAAAAGATACAGCAAAGGAAGAGATTATGCTCTCTAGTGAGCTCCAAAGAAACATTTTCCAAGGAACTATCTTTCTTTTTTTTAATAAGAAGATTTTATTTATTTGACAGAGAGGGACATAGCAAGAGAGAGAACACAGGCAGAGGGAGTGGGAGAGGGAGAAAGAGGCTTCCTCTTGGGCAGGGAGCCCCATACAGGGCTCAATCCCAGGACCCTGGGATCTTGACCTGAGCGGAAGGCAGATGCTTAACAAATGAGCCACTGAGGCGCTCCAAGGAACTATGTTTCTAGAAGACTATGAACTAAAGAGATAATAGGAAATATCCCTGATAGGGAAAGGGGAGGGGAATAAAAGTTTTTTTCCAGCAGGTGTGGAAAGGATTAGTCTCCACTGGAGAGGTTATTTTAGTCAATGTGTAGACATTTTATCAGTTTCAAAGCATTCCTGCTAGGGAGAAGTCCTATGAATGTAGGATATGTGGGAAAGATATCAGTTTTAATTCAAAACTGTGTCAGCACTAAGAATGTACATGGGGGTGATTGATACCCTTCAAATATATAGTGTGTGAGAAAACCTTTGGGTGTAACTCCCAACTTAGCACTAGAGAAGTCCACAGAAGAGTTTTGAAGCTATCTCAATGCAAGGGATGTGGGAAAACCTTCAATAAGAGTACAAAACTAATTTGGCATTAAGCCACACTGTGGAGAAACCCTGAGTTTTAAAACACAGCATGATTTTTATGAGATTTACATGTTGAGGGCTGTAGCTCTAGTTTATTTTAACTAATGAATAGACTACTCTACAGCCTACTTATCTACTCTTACTATTTCAAGGAGTACCATAGTGAATATCCTCAAATGTGTTAAACAAACTCAAAGAGGTAGGGAGAAAGGGAAAGTAAAGGTGTCTTCATGTTTAATAGTTGGTAAGTTACATGCTACTTATATAAGGGGTTACAGAATGAAGGGAATGACTCGCAAATAGTAAGAAATCAGTAGAGGTAATATGCTCATTACATATTAAGTGAACTCAATTTTGTACAACAAGGCATGTACTAACAAGTGGGTTTTTGTTTTGTTTAGCAAGTAGAGCATGCCAAAACAATTTCCCACAATAAATATGTAAAGTAGTTTGCAGTAGGGGCGCCTGAGTGGCTCAGTCATTAAGTGTCTGCCTTCGGCTCAGATCATGATCCCAAGGTCCTAGGATTGAGCCCCACGTCGGTCTCCCTGCTCAGTAGGAGGTCTCCTTCTCCCTCTCCCACTCCTGTTTGTGTTCTCACTTGCTGTGTCTCTCTCTGTCAAATAAATAAAATCTTAAAAAAAAAAAAAAGTTTGTGGTAATCATAATCTTGCCATTTAGAGTAGATTCCCTAGGAGGGAAATATAAAACTTTTGTAGTCAGTAAGTAATAATGCTTTCTTTTTATTAATGGATGCCTTAGACAGAAATTCAAATTCTATGTTAGTCCTGCATGAATATATCTATCAGTGGAGCCCACTCAGAAGTCCACCCACTGAGAATATGGGACATTTGGTATTTAGCTTTCCATCTTGAAATACAGAAAAGCACACCAGAAGAAGGCTGGAAAAGATATTGAATGAAACACTCCACAGTATATACCACATAGAGTATGCACTGATTGGACTCATACTACATTGGAGTCCCATTTGGCTTATGCTCCTCTTTTTAATGCCTTTAGGTAACTGGTATGTAATGTTTTAAAATACTTCTTTAGAAAAATGTAGAAATTGATTTCTCAAAAGCATGTATAAGAATATTCATCCCTTTAAAGGTTTCTCATTAAATACCATTGCTACTTGTTACTTACAGTATTAACAAAGTTTTAACCGTAACTGAATCAAAGTTTTGGGGCTTATAAGTTTTTATTTATACAAAATGACTCCCTGTGCATGTGTGCAAGGGTTTTTTAGGTTATAGGAATATAACTTACAGGGTCATAGTGCATATGGTTTTTCAATTTTATGATATTTCCCAGTTGCTCTTCAAAGTATCTGTATATTCACATTGTCAAGAACAAAATATGAGTTCATTTCCCTATATCTTTCTCACTTGTTCTCATACTTTTCTCTTCCTTTGGATCTTTATTAGCTTTATAATGGATATTCTCATTTTATTCTTGGTATTTCTTAACCTTGTTTGTATTTTCCATCTCTGTGAAACTGTGCTATAGTGTGTATTGTTTCTTTCATTAACTCCATCTCCTGAGCCTCTAAGAACATGAATAGTTATCCCCAAATACTAGAATCCCCAAATACTAGAACACAAGCAGCCGAAGTGCCACAAGCCCTGTCCAGCCAGAAGCCTCCACGTGCCCCCTCCCCCACCCAAGAAGAGACTGGTTCTATCAGAGCAATAGGGTAGTCAAAAGAATTCTGCATAGAATTGAAGTTCCCTTTGTATCGCGCCTACCTAGTTGAATTTGAACTGAATTACCAAGCTTTCAGTCCAACCTCATCAGGACCTGCTATTTATCTGTCTATGGAGATACAGATATGGAAGAGTTTGCAGATTCCCAAGTGAGATTGAGGCCCTCAGTGACTGAGCTGAGGCAATAAGAACAAAGATAAAAGCCAGGGTCATAATGCAAAAATGGCCAAGAAGCTTCCTACATCACTGTGAGATCTCCGATGTTTCATCTTTCTAGGATCAGTTCCCTCAGTGGAATAATAGATCTTGAGGTGAAGAAGGCACATCTCCAACATTTCGTTCTTTGTCAGGCCAAGGGCATTGAGACAGAATAAACATCGGCGATTTTGGAGCAGTTTTGATGCTGATTATGTGTAATGGGAAAGTAGGAACATTTAAAGATTAATTTCTAGAGAGGTACCATCCAGAAGGCTGAATAAATGTGTGCAGGTAAATACGCTTGTGTGTATCTACAGTTACAGCTGCTTCCCGTTATTAGAAGAGCCTGTGAGAAATGCTAATGGTAAAGAGTTCTAAGTAGTTCTGCCACCATCCAGCTCTTGTTGTGACGGGACCTTTTTAATAGCCTTCTGACTGCTCTCTTGCCCAACTTAAATGCATTTTTCACACTGCAGTTACAACTCGTAGATCTACAACGAAATCAGACCTGATCCAAAAAGCAGAACCAGCTTGAGTACAGCAAATAAGAGAATCCCCAAATACTAGCGCTCATCCAGGATGGCCTTTGGCTTCCTCCGTCTCTTGCGAAGGTTCAAAGTCTGTGCCACCGCAAGCCCTTCAGAGAGAAGGTCACCTCCTCCTCGCTGGGGTTGGCCCGCGTAAGCAAGCCCGGAGGAATCCGAAGCAGCTCCAGCATCCCAAGGCCGGGGAAGCGGGAGTCTGGGAGACGCGCCGGCGGTGACGCACTTCCGGCGCGCCTCCTGCGGTCCCCATGCCTCCCACCGCCCTCCGCTCACTTCCTGAGGTGAGTGCGGAAGGAGAGGCTTCGCTTCTGGAAATGGGGGCTGAGGCTCTGGGCCGCCGGTGGAAGGTGTGGCCCCTTGGGTGACGGAGGCGCCGCGGTTTAGTCTGTTACCCCACTGAGCGCATGTTAAGTGCAGTGTAGTTCTGGTTCGGGGGATGCAGCAATGAGTAAGACAGCCACAGGGAACTTTGAGGCTAACCGGGGAGTGGCTATTAATTCTGATCAAGCCTCTGCCCCTGCTCATAATAACCCCATTGATTTTGGGCAAAAAGGTTCTGAATGTTACGGGCCCCGCTTGGCCTGGTGTCTCACAGCTTCTTCCTCCTCGGTCTTGCCCTACATTCCCCTTGCCCCTGCTACAGGCTTCTTGGCCTTATACTTGTAAAACATGCACCTTCTGGCCTAGTTAATTCCACTTCTCAAGTCTTCCTCGACTGGGGCAATCCCCCTGCTTTCACAGGCACTGTTGACCTCATCGTGGATTTTCAGACTACCATGTACCTAGCGCATAACAAAGGTTGTAACCTCACACTTAAATTTTAGTGCAAGTTAGGGGCACCTGGGTGGCTCAGTGGGTTAAAGCCTCTGCCTTCGGCTCAGGTCACGATCTCAGGGTCCTGGGATCGAGCCCCGCCTCAGGCTCTCTGCTCAGCGGGAAGCCAGCTTCCCCCCCTCTCTCTGCCTACTTGTGATCTCTCTCTCTGCCAAATAAATAAGTAAAATCTTAAAAAAAATTTTTTAGTGCAAGTTACACGAGAAGAAGTTGTTTGAATCCCTAGTGCCTACCATATTGCGTTGCAGAGTATATACCTCAATAAATGTTGACTAAAAGGGCAGATGTAATGTCAGTGTAAGATACTTGAGATATATATATATATATAATTTATATAATTTTATATATATAAAATTATGTTTAATTATATATTATATTCAATATATTTAATATATAATATATATAGATAAAAGATATTCAATATAAGAAAAGAATACATCCCCACCAGATATCACTTAATTTGGTTCTTCCAGGATATAACTTTAAAATGAGGTCTGAAGCTCTGACAAGGAGTTAACAGGTTAAAAGGTGGGCAAGTTGGGAAAGGCTGTTAGAGGCAAGGGGAAATAGCAGGTGGTAGGATGGAGTTGGGACTCAATAAGCCATTTAATACTTGTGCTATGACATTTCTTTTAATTTGAAAAGTAGTAGTATATTTCTGGTAAGCAGATTGCTGAAATAAAGAGGCACAAAGAAAAAAATCATAAGACTACCATTCAGAGATACTATTTTCAAATTTATATCCATCGAGTGGTTTTGTTGATATTTGTATGTACACACATGATTTTTATGCAGTTGAAGGTTGAAATATGAAATTTTCTCACAGCATTTGAATATTTTCCTATGTTGTGAAATATCCTATAGCATGATTTTTAATGGCTACTCTTTTTTTTCTGATTTGTACCACATAGTTGGATATTTAAGTTTACATCTTTTTCATATTAGAAATAACTGTTCTTTAAAAAAAAAAAAAAAAGGGGGGGTGCTTGGGTGGCTCAGTCGTTAAGCGTCTGCCTTCGGCCCAGGTCAGATCCCAGGGGCCTGGGATCGAGCCCCGCATCGGGCTCTCTGCTCTGCAGGAAGCCTGCTTCTCCCACTACCAGTCCCTCTGCTTGTGTTCCCTCTCTCGCTGTGTTTCTCTCTGTCAAATAAATAAAATCTTTAAAAAAAAAAAAAGAAATAACTGTGATGAATGCTTATGAGTAGACACATCTTTGAACACATCTAAGGTAAGTTCCTCAAGTTGGAATTTTTAAAAATTGGTTTTAACTACCTAAGCACATTTAGACAGTACTACCTGTGTGGTAAGAAAAAGGATTACTTAAGACTGTATAGTAAAAAAGAAATCTCCCTCTCTATTTGGATCCACAGGTCCATTCTCCAGAGGTAACCACTACTAATAATTTTCTAAGTTTGAGCAAATCATACACAACTGAATTGGCATTTTATACTTAACAGTGTAGATAGGAATATTTTTAAGTAGGTATTTGTTTTGAGGAAAAGATGGAACAATTTACATTCCAGCCAGCAGATACTGGTTCCCTGTATTTTCTTCAGTATTTTATTTAAGTTCCCAATTGAATAGATAGAAAAATTACATTTTATTGTTTTAATTTGTCATCTTTATACAGTAGAGGGTAAACAGCTTTTTGCATGTTTACTGGCCATTTAGAGGTGAATTGCCTATTAATCATATTTTCTAGGATGTTCGACTTTTTCTTACTGATTTTTTAAGGAGCTGGGCTATTTATACTTTTTGCATATTTTTTAGAGTTAGTTCCTAGTTTGCTTTTGAGTTTTCCTTAGCCATTTTTTTAAAAAGATTTTATTTATTTATTTGAGGGAGAGACAATGAGAGAGAGCATGAAAGGGGAGAAGGTCAGAGGGAGAAGCAGACTTCCCGTGGAGCTGGGAGCCCCATGTGGGACTGGATCCCAGGACTCTGGGATCATGACCTGAGCTGAAGGCAGTTGCTTAACCAACTGAGCCACCCAGGTGCCCCTTCCTTAGTCATTTAAGCCAGAAATTTTAAAGTAGTTTAATTTGTCATTTTAGGAATTTTTCTTTGTTATTTGGCTTGTGACCCTACCACTGTGCTGGAACTGCTCAATGCTAGATGTCTCTGCACCCAGGGATATAGACTTACCTTTATTTTCTTTTAGTGTTTCTTTGGTTTTGTTTCTCATACTGAGAATTTTAGTGCATATGTAATTTATTTCAGTGTGTGATAGGAGAAATTTAATTACACATTTTTTCTTCAGTAGTTAACTAGTTTTCCCAGTATTGTTCATTGAATAATCTGTCCCTTTTCCCCGCTGATTTGGAATGCCATCTTTCTGATTTACTTTTATGCTTTAGTCTTTCCTGGGTCTTAGATTCTGTTTTATTGTTCTAACAGTATGTTCTTGTACCAGTACCTTATTCATTATACATTTAGCATCTGGTACTGCAAGTTTTTTCTTTCCTAGTTTCTGTTTTGTTTTTTTTTTAAGATTTTATTTTTTTATTTGACAGAAACAGATCACAATTAGGCAGAGAGACAGGCAGAGAGAGGGGGGAAGCAGGCTCCTTGCTGAGCAGAGAGCCCTGATCCCAGGACCTGAACGGAAAGAAGAGGCTTTAACCCACTGAGCCACCCAGGCGCCCTATTTTCTGTTTTTTTAATTTAAATTTTAGTGACTATTTTGACAGTTCTGTATCAACTTTGGAATCACTTTATCAGATTTCTAAATAAATTCTCCTCATAATTTGCTCGAAAGTAATATTGGTTAGCTGCTTACAAGTGTGGTTCTTGGAATTTGACAAATTTGGCATGAAATCCAAGTTTGGCCTAGAATCTAGATTTGATTCTCTGTTCTTTGTGTGAACATGGTGAAGTCTCTTAATCTTTTAGCTTTTGTTTATTCATCTGTTTGGAGGGAGGTGGAACCAAAACCTAAATCTCTTTTATTTATTTTTTTTTGAAGCTTTTATTTATTTATTTCACACAAAGAGACACAGCAAGAGAGGGAGCATAAGCAGGGGGAGTGGGAGAGGGAGAAGCAGGCTTCCTGCCAAGCAGGGAGCCTGATGCGGGACTTGATCCCAGGACCCAGGGATTATGACCCCAGCTGAAGGCAGACACTTAATAACTAAGCCACCCAGGCACCCCCCTAAATCTCTTTTAAAGAAACGTGAGGAGTAGATGAGTAGATAAAGCATTTTAGCATGGTGCTGAGCATGTACAAGCTCTTCATAGAAGGAAGTTATTACTAAATTTGTAGATTAGTTTGGAGGAAAGTCAGCATTTACAAAAAGTTTAATATTGATTGTTTCAATCCAGGAACATGTTTTGCCTTTTCATTTATGTTTGTCAATAATATTTTATATAATTTTCTTTACATAAATTCGTTATATTTCTTAGTAAGTTTATTTCTGGGTTCTTTTTTTTTTTTAGATTTTTTTAGATTTTTATTTTATTTTAAAGATTTTATTTATTTGTTTGACAGAGAGAGAGAGAGAGATCACAAGTAGTCAGAGAGGCAGGCAGAGAGAAAGGGGGGAAGCAGGCTCCCCACTGAGCAGAGAGCCCGATGCGGGGCTTGATCCCAGGACCCTGACCCAATCCGAAAGCAGAGGCCTCAACCCACTGAGCAACCCAGGCGCCCCTTTTTTTAGATTTTTAAACAAGCTATTATATTTAAAAATGTATTAAGGTACATGCTAAAAATTTGAACAGTTCAAAAGGTATAGAGTGAAAAGAGCTCTTTTTTCTGTCCCGGATTCCAATTTCCCAGTTTTCCTGCACCAGAAGCAACTTCTGTTGCCAGTTTCTCAGATAGGTTCCCTGGGTTCTTTTTTTAATGTTTGGTTTGTTTTGCTTTTGTTTATTTATATTTTTGCCCTGCTGTATTGTTTTTACCTCAGAGAGAGAGCACTATCTAGTGGTTATGAATATGGCTCTTATGGCCTGAAATAATTACTTAAACTTTCTAAGTCTCCTTTCCTTGTTTTGGTGAAATGAGAACAATAATTTTACATATCTGCTAGTATTATAGTGAATGTGAAATGTTCTGAAGCTGGCACATTGCAAACCTAGAGTGAATGTCAGTTGTTATTAGCAGCTAGTATGGGTTTGCAGGTTTAAAGGAAAGTCACTGACTGTGCCGGGCTCACTCTTGGTTCTCTTTGCTTCTTCCCTCAGTCCCTGGCCTTCACTGAGAGGGAGCGCAGGTGATGGCAGCCATGTCCCTGAACGCCTGGCACCAGGTGAGCTGCGACTCCCTCAGATCCTTCAAGAAATCTTACCTGAAGGAAATGGGAAATAAGAGGAGTGATTCGGGCAAAAGTGTTAGAGCCAAAGCAGCAGGAAGGCCCGCTTCATCCCTGCAGTATGACTGGACAGTGACAGATTGAGCAGCCAGAGACTCCAGGCCCAGGAAGCAATGGGGGGAGATGTCTAGAGAGACTGAGGAATCAGAAGTATAGCCTCCTGCTGTCTGAGGATCTCTGCTGAGCTGGAGAGCTCCCAGGTCCAGTAGGGACCGCAACAGAGGGATCCCTGAGATAAGGGACTTTAGCTAGTGGTGGAGGTATCCAGTGTTCGGTAGGAGTGTTCAAGATCAACAAGGTGGCATGATTCTTGGGAGATGGGACCAGAGGGATGGTAGGAGGAACAAAAGAAAAAGGGAGCCTATACCATTTGTCCTCTAAAAAGAGAGCAAAGTTGAGGGCTCAGGTTCAGTGAGGAAAAAACTGGTTCTAGGAAGGGCACATGAATGTCTGTCTTGAGAGTCAGTACTTCTGGTTGAGGGCAGCAGCAGGCTGCAATATGAAATGTGGTTTAATTTCAGGGAAGATTCAGGAAATTTAATTTCAGGGAAGATTCAGGAAATTTAATTTCAGGGAAGATCCCCAATAGCTCTCAAGGGCACTGTGACTTTGAGCTAGTCACCCAAAGTCTTTGTGCTTCAGCCGTCCTCATCTGTCAGATGGCAACCATGCTGCTCATTCCAGGGTAGGAGAAAGATTCTGCCAGGTGCCTTTCAGCTCTGCGGTTTGCTGGGTTGTTGAGTGCTGCTTGATGGGCTCAGGCTTCTTCAGGCTTCTCCATGTCACATCCATCATCCATGATCTTATCCCAAGTACCAGTCCCAGATCATCCATTGTCTGGGTCCCTTTCCATCAGTATGTCCTTGCTTGGAAGCCTGATCTCGACACATCAGTTTATTGTACCCCTTGCACCTACCACTCCTCCTGCACTTCCTGATAATTGCTAGTTTCCCCATGTCACTATCCGTGGTCACTCTTTTCAGATTTTTAGTCATTGACTCTTCATTCTCCTTTGTCACCTTGTTCATTCAATCCAAGTTCTTTTCTTCCTGTCTCAGCACCCATTTGTCCCTTCTTTGTATGGCTTTCCTGATTTTTTTTTAAAAGATTTTATTTATTTATTTGAGAGAGAGACAAAGAAAGGAGGAGTGGTGCGAGGGGCAGGAGAGGGAGAGGGACAAACAGACTGCCTGCTGAGTGGGGAACCTGACACAGGGCTCAGTCTCAGCACTCTGAGATCTTAATCTGAGCTGAGGTCTGATGCTTAACTGACTGAGCCACCTAGGAGCCCTTGGCTTTCCTGATTTTATCATCCCTTTCCTGGATATTGTCAGCAGAGCCTCTCAACAATTTCCTTTGTCTTCAGTCTTGGGCCATCCTGTCCTCTAACATTTATTGCCTGTAGAACTCAGGCTCAGGTTCTTGAATTTGAGTTTGTTGTTTTATGGTGATCCATCTCAGTGCATTAGCTCACAGAGTTGAGGTCAGATTGGTATTTTATGAAGATCTTTCTATGTTCTGGACAAAGGTGGACTTGGAAGATAAACCTGGAGTTAGGAACCACAAGTTGCCATGGTCCAAAGGACAGTTGCTGAGGAGTTGAGTTACATGGTGACTAATGCTTCAGCTTTTTTTCTTACTATGTTAGGCACCAGAGAATCCACACGGGGAGAAACCCTACCTGTGTGAGGAGTGTGGGAAATCCTTTAGTGACAGTTCTTCATTACCTCAGCACCAGAGAATCCACACTGGAGAGAAACCCTATCAGCGTGAGGAATGTGGGCAAGCCTTTAATAATAGTGCAAATCTGATCAGGCATCAGAGATTCCACAGTGGGGACAGGCCCTATCTCTGCAAGGAGTGTGGAAATGGCTTCCCCAGTGGTTCTGAGTTGGTTATACACCATAGAATCCACATTGGGGAGAAACCTTATGAGTGTAATGAGTGTGGAAAAGCTTTCACTGTTTAGTCAACATTAAGTCAGCATCAGAAAATCCACAATGGAGAGAAACCGTATGAGTGTCTCAAATGTGGGAAAACCTTTTGGTTCAGTGAGGAAAGATCCACAATGGAGGGAAACCGTATGAGTGTCTCAAATGTGGGAAATCCCAGCTACATCATCATGCGTATGCTCACCCTAGAGAGAGGCCTGTTCTGGTCCTCAGTTCCTTTGGCCTCCCAGCATTTTTTACCCCTTTTTCTTGGTAATTACTGCCCTGCTTTTTTCGGAAAGCCACCCAGCCCTCACTCAACAGTTGATGTGGGATGTAGGTGGGACTCTCTACCCCACTGCAGGAGTGGAACATGTGGCCTAGTCTAGCCCATCTATACTGTTCCTTCCCCCTGCCACAATGATAGGTTCAGGTGACCAGGTTCATCTAATCAGGTGCAAAACCTACCAGGAAGCAACATTTTATTCTGCTGAACTGGGATGTTAGCATTGATCCATGATGAAGGGTAAGAAGAGGCTAGCCCTGCAATAAGAGAGAAATGCAAAGAACCAGGTCTACCTCTGGGTTTTTCAGTGATATGAATCAATAAATTTCAGTTTTTTTGCTTAAATAGTTTTGAGTTGGGTTTTCTGTCCTTGTTGATACTGAGCCATTTCAATGTCTCACATGTTTCAAGGCCTTCAGAGTTAACATAAACTTATTTGGCATCACTAAGTCCATGGTATGCAGAAACCTTTCATATGTGTGATATGTTGGAAACACTTTAGCTGTGATTCTGATGGTGTTGTGTAGAGTCACTCGAGTAGTATGAATGTGGGAAAGCCATTAACCCTCAGTTAAGCCAGGTTAACATTCAGGTATCCCAAATGGATGGAAGTTACAGCAATTTAAGCACTGTAATGAAAATTTTAAGTCACTACAGGTGCTTTTCTTTGTTTTAAGTAGGCTCTATGCCCAATGTAGGACTCGAACTCATGAGCTGAGATAAGAAGTCACATGTTCTACTGAATGAGCCAGCCAGGTATTCCTTCAAGTTACTCAAAAACTAAATCTCTATCAATGAATATTCTGTAGGGAAAATGCATGTATTAAATGGAAAGCCTTGTTTACTTCCTACTCAGTTTCTAGCAGAAGTGGATGCTGAATGTTTAAAAAAATTTTTTTTAAATTTTTAATTTAACATATAATGTATTATTTTCCCCAGGGTACATGTCTGTGAATCATCAGGCTTACACATTTCACAGCACTTACCATAGCACATACCCTCCGCAATGTCCATAACCCAGCCACCCTATCCCTACTCCTCCCTACCCGCCGCCATCCTCAGTTTGTTTCGTGAGTTTAGGAGTCTCTCATAGTTTGTCTCCCTCCTGATCCCATCTTGTTTCATTTCCCTCGCCCACCTCCTCATGACCCCCTGCCCTGCCTTTCAAATTCTTCATATCAGAGAAATCATATGATAATTGTCTTTCTCTGATTGACAAATTTTGCTTAGCATAATACCCTTTAGTTCCATCCACATTGTTGCAAATGGCAAGATTTCATTTCATTTCATTTCTCTTGATGAAATAGTATTCCATTGTGTATTTATATATACCACATCTTCTTTATCCATTCATCTGTTGACATCTAGGTTCTTTCCATAGTTTGGCTATTATGGACATAGCTGCTATAAACATTTGGGTGCATGTGCCCCTTTGGATCACTACATTTGTATCTTTAGGGTAAATACCCTGTAGTGCGATTGCTGGGTCATAGGGTAGCTCTATTTTCAACTTTTGTTTGTTTGTTTTTATTTATTTTTTAAAGATTTTATTTATTTATTTGACAGAGAGATCACAAGCAGGCAGAGAGGCAGGCAGAGAGAGGGGGAAGCAGGCTTCCCACTGAGCAGAGAGCCCAATGCAGGGCTCGATCCCAGGACCCTCAGATCATGACCCGAGCCAAAGGCAGAGGCTTTAACCCACTGAGCCACCCAGGTGCCCCCTATTTTCAACTTTTTGAGGAATCTCCATACTGTTTTCCAGAGTGGCTGCACCAGCTTGCATTCCCACCAACAGTGTAGGTTTCTTTCTCCACATCCTCACCAACATCTGTTGTTTCCTGACTTGCTAATTTTAGCCATTCTGACTGGTGTGAGGTGGTATCTCACTGTGGTTTTGATTTGTATTTCTCTGATGCCGAGTGATGTTGAGCACTTTTTCATATATCTGCTGCCCAATTGGATGTCCTCTTTGCAGAAATGTCTGTTCATATCTT
>CM053620.1:10450239-10486938 GCA_028646535.1 Procyon lotor | reverse complement strand
ATCGGATTATTTGTTCTTTGAGTGTTGAGTTTGAGAAGTTCTTTATAGATTTTGGATACTAGCCTTTTATCTGATATGTCATTTGCGAATGTCTTCTCCCATTCTATCTGTTGTCTTTGGGTTTTGTTGACTGTTTCCTTTGCTGTGCAAAAGTTTTTGATCTTGATGAAGTCCCAATAGTTCATTTTTGCTCTTGCTTCCCTTGCCTTTGGTGATGTTTCTAGGAAGAAGTTGCTGTGGCTGAGGTCGAAGAGGTTGCTGCCTGTGTTCTCCTCCAGGATTTTGATGGATTCCTGTCTCACATTGAGGTCTTTCATCCACTGTGAGTCTATTTTTGTGTGCAGTGTAAGGAAATGGTCTAGTTTCATTCTTCTGCATGTGGCTGTCCAGTTTTCCCAACACTATTTGTTGAAGAGACTGTCTTTTTTCCATTGAATATTCTTTCTTACTTTGTCAAAGATTAGTTGACCATAGAGCTGGGGGTCCATATCTGGGCTCTCTATTCTGTTTTATTGATCTATGTGTCTGTTTTTGTGCCAGTACCACACTGTCTTGATGATTACAGCTTTGTAATAGAGCTTGAAGTCTGGAATGGTGATGCTGCCGACTTTGGTTTTCTTTTTCAATATTCCACTGGCTATTTGTAGTCTTTTCTGGTTCCATATAAATTCTAGGATTATTTTTTCCATTTCTTTGAAATAAACTGATGGTATTTTGATAGGAATTGCATGAAATGTGTAGATTGCTTTAGGTAGCATGGACATTTTCACAATATTTGTTCTTCCAATCCAGGAGCATGGAACGTTTTTTCCATTTTTTTGTGTCTTCCTCAATTTCTTTCATGAGCACTTACAGTTTTCTGAGTACAGATTCTTTGCCTCTTTGGTTAGGTTTATTCCTAGATATCTTATGGTTTTGGGTGCAATTGTAAATGGGATCGACTCCTTATTTTCTCTTTCTTCTGTCTTGCAGTTAGTGTATAGAAATGCAACTGATGGAGTGCATGGGTGGCTCAGTGGGTTAAAGCCTCTGCCTTCGGCTGGGATCGTGATCTCAGGGTCCTGGGATCAAGCCCCACGTCGGGCTCTCTGCTCAGCAGGGAGCTTGCTTCCTCCTCTCTTTCCGCCTGCCTCTCTGCCTACTTGTGATCTCTCTCTCTGTCAAATATATAAATAAAATCTTTAAAAAAAATGCAACTGATTTCTGTGCATTGATTTTATATCCTGACACTTTACTGAATTCCTGTCTGAGTTCTAGCAGTTTTGGAGTGGAGTCTTTTGGGTTTTCCACATAAAGTATCATATCATCTGCAAAGAGTGAGACTTTGACTTCTTCTTTGCCAATTTGGATGCCTTTTATTTCTTTTTGTTGTCTGATTGCTGAGGCTAGGACTTCTAGTACTGTGTTGAATAGTAGTGGAGATAGTGGACATCCCTGCTGTATTCCTGATCTTAGGGGAAAAGCTCTCACTTTTTCCCCATTGAGAATGATATTCGCTGTGGGTTTTTCATAGATAGCTTTGATGATATTGAGGAATGTACCCTCTCTGCCTACACTGTGAAGAGTTTTGATCAAGAAAAGATGCTGTACTTTGTCAAATGCTTTTTCAGGGATGCTAAATTTTTAATCTTATTTTAGATCTTACAGGATGTTTCCTTTTTGACCTATCAATTGTTAATTATATTAGTGTTTTCCTAATATTTAGTCATATTTATATTCTCATAATCTTAGTTGGATATGGTAGTACATATTTCTTTATATCTTGCTGGATAGTATTTGTTAATATATTTAGGATATTGTCATCTATATTTATATGTGTGATTGCTCTGTAATTTTTTTCCATCTTTGTCAAGATTTGGCAACTGAGTTATATGAGATTGCTAGAAATCACTAGGAGTCTCTTCTTTTTCTGTACATTAGAACATGTTCAAAAGCCTAGCAGTTATCTGTTCCCCAGAAAGTTGGAAAAAAGTCCATCTAATAATGCTGGCTGGGCCAGTCGCTTTAGTTGGGGGTAGCATAGAAGACAAGAGATCTTTGATTACTTTATCAGTTCCTTCTGTGGCATTGATCCAATGCCACAGAACCAATGAACCAATGTTGAACCAATGTTGGTAATTTATAATTTATATTTTATATTTATAATTTATAATTTCTTACTGACATTTACAAATCATTAGCCCTGTCTTTTACCCAGACTATCGTATTTTATTTTATTTATTTATTTATTTTTAAAGATTTTATTTATTTGACAGAGAGAAACACAGCGAGAGAGGGAACACAAGCAGAGGGAATGGTAGCGCTACGGGAGAAGTAGGCTTCCCGCCAAGCAAGGAGCCCGATGCGGGGCTCGATCCCAGGACTCTGGGATCATGACCTGAGCCGAAGGCAGGCGCTTAACGGCTGAGCCACCCAGGCGCCCCCAGACTATCTTATTTAAAAAAAATATTTTCAATATATATTCCTTGGCATTCCTAAATTTGTTGGTCGACAAAATCTGTATGAAGAGTTTTTATTATTCATACACTTGCATGCAAAGGCTTGACATTCGTCCTTATAATGCCTGGAATAAGATGGCTGCCATGACCTTTGATTTAGTTAGGGGATTCTGATGTCCAAGGAAATGGCCTTGGTTATCCGTCTACAGCAGGGTTTCTCAAACTTGACACTGTCAACATTTGGGACCTGATAATTTTTTGTTGGTGCTGTCCTGTGCATTGTAGGATGTTTAGCTTATCCACTGACCTCTCCCCACTAGATACTATTTCTAACACTCTGCCTGACTCCAGTCATGAAAATCAAAAATTTTCTTCTCTAATCTAGAGAGATCATAAAGGTTTATTTTTGTAAAAATAAGGAGCAAATCCTCTTCTTTGAGTGCATGTCAATCTGTGCCTAGTTATGTCCCATGTCTTCCTTACTATCATCTACTTGTCATGACAGTTCTAAATTCCAGACTTAACCTGCTGTCTGAAATCTTGCCTTGAGAAGATAGCTGTATCAACTCCTTATTTGACAGCAGTCCGCCCAGTGGGGAAGACATTGGGAAGTCATCTTTTAGTAACGGACTTAAAATTGTACAGATATGCCAAAAGTGATTCAAGCAAAGAAATGGTTGAAGTCACTTGAGTCAAGATTTGTTTGTTTCAGTTGTTGCCTCCCCAACAGAATATTAGCCTTTTATTTGTTAGAGCTGTTTTTTTTATTTTTTTTATTTTTAAATTTTTATTTATTTATTTGACAGAGAGAAACACAGTGAGAGAGGGAACACAAGCAGAGGGAGTGGTAGCGGGAGAAGCAGGCTCCCCACTGAGCAAGGAGCCTGATGTGGGGCTTGATCCCAGGACCCTGGGATCATGACCTGAGCTGAAGGCAGACACTTAACGACTGAACCACCCAGGCGCCCCTGTTAGAGCTGTTTTTAATAAACACTAATGACCAGTAACATTGTGTGTGCTTTCCTATGCTAGGTAATTCCCATTAACTGGATCCTCTCAGTAGCCTTTGAAGTAGATACTGTTATCTTGTTTCAGTTAGGAAATTGAAAAACAGAGAGGTTAAGTAAGTTGACCAAAGATACAGCTAATAAGTGTAAGAGCGGAGACTCAAACTCAGGCAGTCTGACGCCAGAGCCCATGCGCTAACCGTTACCCAGTATTGCCCTCCTGTCTCCACTGCTTGTTTTTTTCTTTTTAGCTTTATTATATGATTGACATACAATTGAATAATTTTATTGATGTCTACAAAAGATCTTCCTGGGATTTTGATTGGATTGCTTTTAATGTATAAATGAATTGGGAAGAATTGATATCTTAAAAATATTGTTTTTTAGTCAATGAACACTACATCTCCCTATGTATTAGGTATTCTTTCATTTGTCATTATGTTGTAGTTTTCAGCATGCATGTCGTGGACATATTTTGTTAGATTTATACCTAAATATTTCATGATTTTTTTCTGCTATTGTAAGTGGTACAATTTTTGAAAATTTATTAAAATTGTATTTATATCATAGGAAATTTTGTTATTAGAAATTTCAGTTTCCAACAATTGATTTTTTTTCTTCTTTGTACCTTGACTTTAATTCTGTGACCTTGCTAAACTCACTTGTTAGTTGTAGGAGATTTTGTAGATTCTTTGGGATTTTCTTTTCTTTTCTTTTCTTTTTATTTATTTGACAGAGAGAGAACACAAGCAGGAGGAGCTGCAGGCAGAGGGAGAGGGAGAAACAGGCTCCCCGCTGGCAGTGAGCCCCACACGGGACTCGATCCCAGGACCCTAAGGACCTAAGCCAAAGGCAGATTCTTTTTTTTTTTTTTTTTAATTTTATTTTTTCAGTGTTCCAAGATTCATTGTATACGTACCACACCCGCTGCTGCATGCAATACGTGCCCTCCTTAATACCCACCCCCACCCCCACCACCCTCTCCTTTAAAACCCTTGAAGGCAAGACTCTTAACCAGCTGAGCCACCCAGGCACCCTGGTATTTCCTGGGTAGACAATTATGTCTTCTTGCAAATAGTAACAGTTTTATTTCTTCCTTTCCAATCTGTATGCCCTTTATTTCTTTTTCTGACCTTCTTGTTAGGACTCCCAGTTTAGTGTCAAATAGTAGTGATAAGAGCAGACATACCTGCCTTGTACCCAATCTTGGAAGGAAGGCATTCTTTCTATCACTATTCAGTATATTTTTGGTTGCAAGGACACAATCCATACCAAATCCTATGTCTTTGTAGCCACTAAAACAAAACATTGAGTTGTAACAGTGCCTTTTGGGCAGCCAAGTTTTGTGTGGGAAACTTAAGTTCCACTATAACTTCAGTCCATTTGTGTCCACATAACTTCAGTCCAATAGTTCTAGGGTTTTCAGAGAGCTGGGAGAGGGGTTGGTATTTTCCCCACCACTTTAAAGTCAGGGATAACAGCAGATATGCCATGATCATATGCTATATACTGCGTCCCCTGACTTATAGTGCTCTCAGTCTAAATTTAAGATAGATATCATGGGAGTTAGAGGGAGAGCCAGGTATTTAGGCCATGAGGTGACCCATTACAGGAGGTGCCTCCTATTGGAATCTGAGGAGTGGCCAAGGCTTTCAGATAATTATGTTTGATGGTAGATACCACAATAGATCTGGGTATGAGTAGGTACCGTAGAACAGCACCAATTAGTTATTTATTAATCCTGAAGACTCACTGGAATACTGTGTGGGCAGCTGGGAGTGGAAATTACTCATCATTTAAGCAAAAAGGATTTCAGGATGGCTAGCTTTTCTCCATTCTAATGGTCCTAAGGACATTGGGTTAGGGAATCCTTGGACAGGGAAACACAGATTGCAAAATCCTACTGAATTTTTCTCTAAATATCAAGAGTAGTATGCACTCTGATTCATAAAATGTGACTATGCAGGAAATAAGTAACACTGCTTAAGTTCTAATTCTCCCCCATAAGTCACTGTGACAGTAATTGTTCACCTGCCATTCACCTGTGACAAAGTCTTTCTATATTTACTAAATGATTTGAAGAAAAAAAAAAGAGAGACTTGCATAAAAACCAATAAAATGCCATGGAGAAACAGGGCACCTAAGTTCAAGCCTTGGTAGGAGGCATCTGCTAATGCCCATGGCCAGGATTGAAAGACGGTGCAGTATATAGTTTGTCCAAAGCACTTCAGAGTACAACTCAAATCACACTGCTTCTCTGCTTGGAGTGGTAATTTACCAGAGATAATTGAGACATTTCTCCTCATTGGGGTAGTCTTTTGTTGTTGTTGTTGTTGAGTTTATGCAGATTAAAAGTAAAGCAGCCCTCTCCCCCAAGCAAAAAAATCAAGGCCTTCCCAAGTCTTGCCACTCAACAAACACATAGGTTTCCATTATTCTCAAGACTAATAAAATTACCAACAGTAAAGACTTCGTTTCGTGTCCAGATTTAATGGACATTATATGAGTAAATGCCCAGAAAAGGCAAGTCTGTAGAGTCAGAAGATATATGAACAGTTGTCTGGGAATGGAGGAAATCTTCACTTGTAGGTTGTATTCATTTTCTCTTGCTGCTGTAACAAATTATCATGAACAGTGCCTTAAAACAACACACATTTATTCTATTTATTTATTAAGTTATCTTATAGTTCTAGAAGTCAGAAGTCCAAAATGGGTTTTACTGGGCTAAATTCAAAGTGTTGGCTAAGGAGAGACTATTTTCTTGCCTTTTCTAGTTTCTAGAGGCCGCTTTTCTTGGTTCGTGGCTCTTTTCCTCCAGCTTCAAAGCCAGCGATGTTGGGACAAGTTTCTCTCAATCTGTCACCTCTGTGGTTCCAGTGACCTCTTCCACTTTTAAGGACTCTTGGGATTATACTGGGCCCATCTAGATAATCCAGGATAATCTTATTTTCAAATCAGTTGATAAGCAACTTATTTCTATCCGCAACCTTAATGTTTTTTTGTTACCTAACATAACATACAAGTTCCAGACATGTTTGAGGGGAACATTATTCTGCCTATCACAGGGAAGATGGAAGGTGAGTACTAGTGCTGATGGTTAAGGGGCTTCTTTTTGGGAATGATGAAAATGTTCTAAAATTGATTGTGGTGATGGTTGCTCAATTCTTTTAATATTCCAAAACTACTAAGTTGTGTACATTAGATGGATGAATTGTGTGGGATATGAATTACATTTTAATAAGGCAAGTGCGTGTGTGTGTGTGTGTTCAATATTTCTAAAACCAAATTCTGTAATCTTCCTGAGTCCAGCTCCTCTTCCTGAATTCCTGAATTAACTGAATCTTAGTTAATGATACCTTCATCTGTCACTTCACCCAAACTTTATGGCTAGAATAGATTGCTCGCTCTTCTCATCTCTGTTATTTGATCTTTTTAAAAATCTCCATTGTTTTCACTTCCTAAATGGTTCTAAAATAGTATCCCTTCTCAATCCTGGTTTATCTTAATGTGACTGGATCTTTACCCCTAAGGAGGACAGGTTTTATTTTTTGCCTAACTACCTCTTTGGCATTGTGATGACATCTATGGGCCACTCTAAAACTATTTATATTAAAATACAGGTAAATGGTTTTAAAAAATAAATCTGTGATACATTAGTATACGTGTGCCTTTACCACTGTGGTGAAATGAAATGACAAGATCTAAAGGTGAGCCCTAATAACAACGATGATAATTTCAAATTAGGGATGAGAATAGCTTATATTTTGAGATACCTGCATCAACTGTGATATGATATGAAAATATCTGTGATTTCTGTTGGTTACAAAGTAACACGTACTGCTGATAGTACTGTGGTTTGTTGCCTACACGTAGTTGAAGGAAATGCTAACTTTCGGTTAGAGATCAGCGAAAACAACAGTCAACTTTCTCTGCCATTCAAGGTCTCCGAGGATCACTGGTTAAGAAGCCCCCACCCCCCGGGCCCTATGCCCGGGGACTACCGAGTGGCGCGCTCCGGCGTCCTAGAGAGGAGCGTGTGAGGCTCAGGGGCCCCGGGCGGTGACGCGCTTCCGGTCACGCTGCACATTGCGCCTTTTCTAAGGTGAGTGGTGGGCTTTGTTGCCGGGCTGTCTCTGCTAGGGGTGCACCTTTCGCCTCTGGAGGAGGCTCCCTCCTGTGTCCCTGAAACCGCGGTGGAGGGAGGCAGAGGCTGCTCGCGGCCAGTGCTGCCATCACACGGGTGGCTTCGCTCGCCCCAGTCCACGGCTGCCGCTTTGAGACGAGGAGCTGTGGACGGAGAGTAGAGGCTGTGTGCTGACACAGCTGCAGAGCCCTGCCCCTTGGCCCGCCACTACTTACGGAGCCGCTGCGTGGCAGCTGCTACTCCCAAGTTCCCGGGATGCGGCTGGAAAGAAGCGGAGCGTAGGCCCCGCCCTCAGGGAGCTTTCAGTTTAATGGGAAAGTCACATAGTCCTCAAGCTTGAATGGTTCACGCCACCCGCTTGCAACCCAGTAGCTGCGGCCTGTTGCTTTCTGGCTAGAGACCAACTCCTTAACGTGTGCACAGGTCCCTGCATGGCTTCATCTTTGGCAACTTCGACACCCTTGTTTTGGAACACACTCTCTTTGTGCTACAGCCTTCTTGGCTTTTCACCTCCAGACCATGGGTTTTTAACCTAGTTAATTCCTATCCCTAAGTCTTCCCATCTAGGATAGATTTGCACCGCACTAATCACAGTTGTGATCTTGAAGATATTTATGAGAATCTTTGATTTGTGTGTGTCCTTTCTTTAGTCTAGACAAAGCTCCATGACAGATGGTTACACCCGTTTTTCCTCTCTCCACTGTATCTCACACTTGGCCTTGAATGAATGAAGTATATGATAAATGTTTGTTGAGTGAAGAAAGCATAAATTAGTGCAAATGTATAATCTCAAACTGGGAGATTAAAGGGAACAGTAAAGGGAACACAGTGTGAGTGGAGATTTTAACAAGGGAAGCTAACCTGGTTTGTAGAGGACGATCTGAAGGATGATCTAGTATTATCTAGGTGAAATAGGGCCAGGCTGCTGGAGAGTACTGTAGGCAGACCAAATCAGTTACAAAGGTCCTAAGGCTGGAGAAGAGTAGTTCATACAGAGGCAACAGCAGGTACAAAGGCCCCAGATTAGCACAGTAGAGGGAACTGAAGGAAGGCCAGAGTGGCTGAACAAAGGACGAGGGTGGCACAAGATGAGGCTAGCAGGAAATTACAGCATGCAGTGAGGTTAGGGAAGATGGTGGCTTTGGGGCAGAAAACGACTGCTTAGCAAGAATACAAAGTGTCGGGGCGCCTGGGTGGCATCTGTCTTTGGCTCAGGTCATGATCCCAGGGCCCTGGGATCAAGCCCTGCATCAGGCTCCCTGCTCATCGAGAAGCCTGCCTCTCCCTCTCCCGCTACCCCTACTTGTATTCCCTCTCTCGCTGTGTGTGTCTCTCTCTCTGTCAAATGAATAAATAAAATCTTAAAAAAAAAAAAAAAAAAGGAACACAAAGTGTCTTCAGGGGATTATATAATTAAAGTAATAACCTAGCATTTTGGCATGGTGAGGTGGCCTTTCAGGGTCCTTTGCTAATCAGTTTCGGTCACCACTGGGTCCTAGAGTGGAGTGGTGAACAAAAAGAAAAGAAAGACTTATGCTGCAATTCTTTCTCTCGATTTTCTTGGTGACTGTTCCATATTAACCTTAGAATCACTGTATCAGGGTTGTGAAAGATCCTTTTGGGGTTATGATTGGAAGTGATCTAGTGTAGTTAACTGAAAATGTGGCCTTTGGAATCTGGTACATCTGGTTGGAATCCAGGTTCATCTACCACCTTGTGACCTTGGTAAAGAAAATTATTCTCATAGCCTTGTTTTCTCATTTGAGAAAAAGAAAATTCAGAGCATCAAAGTGAAGACTGAATGAAGGGATATGTATTTTATATCCAAGAACTTTTTTTTTCCTTTTTAGGTTTCTCAGTAAAAGTTATTGAGTTTTTAAAAACTTATTTATTTATTTATTTGACAGAGCTGAAGAGTGCGAGCAGGGGGAGGAGCCGAGGGGGAAGGACAAGCAGACTGCACGGAGCGGGGTGGGTAGTCAACATGGGACTGGATCCCATGATTCCTAGATCCTTTTTTTTAAGATTTTATTTATTTATTTGACAGAGAGAGAGATCACAAGTAGGCAGAGAGGCAGGCAGAGAGAGGAGGGGAAGCAGGCTCCCTGCTGAGCAGAGAGCCCGATGCGGGGCTTGATTCCAGGACCCTGAGACCAGGACCTGAGCCGAAGGCAGAGGCTTTAACCTACTGAGCCACCCAGGCATCCTTCATGATCTCTAGATCCTGACCTGAACTGAAATCAAGAGTTGGATGCTTAACCAACTGAGCCACTCAGGCTCAGTGTATTTTTTAAAATAAAGGTCTGGGTTGCCTCTTGTTAGGTTTTGGTTTTTGGTTTTTGCTTGTTTTGCTCTTTGTGTACCCCTATAGGCAGAATGGCTTGATGGTGATACAGGCTCTGGTGCTGAGGGCAAGTTACTTACCCTTTAAAATCAGTTTCCTCCGAATTCAAAGTTCATTGTATGGATGGGTTGAAAGAAGAAATATATGCCACTTATCCAATGGGCATTGGATAAATGATGGCTGCTATTGTTATTGGCCACAGGTTTGATGGTTTAAAGGAGAGCCTTTGACTGGGCCAGGCTCACTCATGGTTCTCTTTGCTTCTTCCCTCAGCCCCTGCCCTTCACTGAGAGGGAGCCAAGGTGATGGCAGCAATGCCCCTGAACGCCTGGCACCAGGTGAGCTGTGACTCCCTCAGGTTAGTCTTCAGAGATCTAATTTGAAGGATCTAATTTGACCCTCATGGGGCAAGAGAGCGATAATGCTGGCAAGACTCTTAGAACCAAAGCAGCAGGAAGGCATCTTTTGATTCTCTCCTATAGGACTGGATGTTGGGGAGAAAGCTGATGGTGAGGGGCTAAGCAGCCAGAAGCCCAGCAAACATCGGCTGGAGGGAGTGTCCGGGGAATCAGTAGTCTCCTGTTCTCCGGTTCTCTGCTGAACTGGAGAGCCCCCAGGTTCAGTTGGAACCCCCATGGAGGGATCTCTGAGAATGAGGGACTCGGGTTGGTGGTATAAGTATCCAGTGTTTGGTGGGAGTGATCGAGATCAATGAGGTTTCAAGGTTCTTGGGAGGTGAGGGCAGAGGGCCAGCAGGAGGAAGATAAGAAAAAGGGGCTTTTTGCCTTTGTCCTCTTAAAGAAAGAAGTTTGGCTTCATACACAGGGAAAACATATCATCCTTAATGTCATTGCTGCCGATTAAGGTGAGGCACCAGCAGACTATGATGGGGAAAATCTGCTCTAGGACAGGACAGCTGAATTTAGGGATCCCATCAGGCCTCTGTGGTCTTGAGCCAATGAATTGAACTCTGTATTTTGATGGACCTTATCTGTAAAGTGAGCATTAAATACATTTGTAGAACTGGGAAATTGATTTTTTGGGTTGTAGTTCACTTTTTAACTGGGGAGTTGCTAGGTGTTGATTATCATTTCCTCTTCCTGGGACTTATTTATCCAATAACTTAGCATCCATGAACCATATCCCAAGTCCCAATCCTGGATTTCTGACATCTTGTAGGTTCCTCTCCCTCACTTTATTTATTTTTTTTTAAAAGATTTTATTTATTTATTTGACAGATCAGAGGCAGGCAGAGAGAGCGGAGGAAGCAGGCTCCTTGCTGAGCAGAGAGCCCAATGTGGGGCTTGATCCCAGGACTCTGAGATCATGACCCGAGCCGAAGGCAGAGGCCTTAACCCACTGAGCCACCCAGACACCCCTCTCCCTCACTTTAATCAATGCATTATCTTCCCTATAGCTTCCACCCTCTTCTGATCTCCTGTAAGTACTGGTGAGGCACTGGTACCACCATATCACGCAGTCCTGACTACTCAGGTTCCAGATTGCTGAGCAGTTGTTGACTCATTCTCCTTTGATACCACTTCTAGAGAGGCACCAAGTCCAACTCCTTTTGCCTGCTGTCTCTTTCACTGGTCCCATATTTTATATTGGCATCATTCAGGGTTTGTCATTCCTTTTCTGGGATTTTTGTTGGCAGATCATTCTAGCTAGTTGCTCTGTGTACAATCTTATACCTTCCTCTCACTACTTATCACTTGATGCAGCTCAGTTTTTTGAGTTTTGACTTTATCCTCTAATCCAGGGTTCTCAAACTTTAGTGTGCCCTGGAATCATCTGGAGGGCTCATTAAAGCAGAAATTGCTCTCAGGTGGGGCCTACCAGTTTGCTTTCCAAAAAGTTCTCAGATTCTGCTCCTGCTCCTCCTCCCCCCCGCCCCACTTACTCCTCTTCCTTCTCCTGGTCCTCCTCCTGCTCTGCTTCTGCTCTGGGGACCACACTTTAAGAACCACTGTTGTAGTTAGTGCTGACTCATTAAGTCATTGAGTTTAGTGGGTCATATTGTCATTTTATTTTATTTTTTAAGATTTTATTTATTTGACAGAGAGGGATCACAAGTAGGCAGAGAGGCAGGCAGAGAGAGAGAGAGAGAAGCAGGCTCCCTGCTGAGCAGAGAGCCCGATGTGGGGCTCGATCCCAGGACCCTGAGATCATGACCTGAGCCGAAGGCAGAGGCCCCAACCCACTGAGCCACCGAGGCTCCCCCATATTGTCATTTTAAATAGATCATTGTATATACTGGCAGAGAGTGGATTCAGTGCAGGACAGCCTGGAATTGGAGCTGTTTAAGTGTCCCCAGCTGGTGAGCTAGCATGCTGATTGTATGATGGTAAAGAAGAGTCAGGTTCTGGAAATATTTGGGCAATGAAACTGGCAGGATCTGATTACCAGCTGTGTGAGAAATGAGCAGTGACTGGAGTGAGTTAGTCTAGGGTAAATTGCGTGTTGTAGCGTAGGAGTCTGCTGAAATTGGTACTGTTAACTGAGAGGGAAACGATTTTGTCGCTCATTGTGCCAGTTGGTTTATATGAGTTAGAAAAGCCCGGTTTCGCCTGGGTGGCTCAGCGGGTTAACACCTCTGCCTGCGGCTCAGGTCATGGTCTCAGAGTCCTGGGATCGAGCCCCACATCGGGCTCTCTGCTCAGCGGGGAGCCTGCTTCCCCTTCTCTCTCTGCCTGCCTCTCTGCCTACTTGTCATCTCTCTCTCTCTGTCAAATAAAATCTTTAAAAAAAAAAGAAAGAAAAGCCCGGCTTGGTTGGAAGATAAATTTGGTGTAGTTGATGGGCCAGGCATGTTAGGTCACCAGGGAGTCTGAGGCAGTGCTGGAACTAGTGAAAGATGGGGATCTGCAGAACAAGTTGAGGCATGAGAAAGTGGGAGGATATTCATTGCATGTTCAGGTTACCAGGTTGATACTGAAGTCTGAGGATAGACAGAGGGTCTAAACCAGATACTAGCACTTTCTAGGGAGGTAGAGCTGGGGCCAGCAGAGAAGGGAAAGGAGGGGCTGCTGAAAAAATCTTGAGACTTCGTTGGTAAAAGCTATTATAGGTTGTCTTGGAGGTATAAAAAAAAGCAGCTAAAGGAGCTGTCCAGCAGCACTTTGATTCCAAAAGCAAATTCTCCCAGAAAGACCCATCAGGAAGTCCATCAGAATAGACTGCTCCAGGCGGCACTCAGCTCTCTGCTAGATGTTCTTGAGTACAGGTAGTATAGCTCTTCAGGCACAGATCAGGGTTGGATGAGACAGGCTCATCAGAGCAAACCGTGATGCTCTTCTTGTTAAGGTAGGCTTGAGATTTGGGGCAGAATGAGCACTTTTGGGGTGCAGATGGATTACCTGGGCACTGAGTCAGTGAAGGGGGAACAGGAAGGTCCTACGTGCTACCTGTGAGTGGGTGTCTAGATCGATTGAAGCTAATGTCCATTTTTAGGTGTAACAACAAAATATTAGAAGTATATATAAAACCAAAGAATTTGCTTTAGGAAGTTTAATTAATGGGAGATTATCCAAGGTTTTTGAAATGTCACCATGTTGTATAATAGTACATTACATGTCCTAATGGAAGCTCTTCTGTTAGTGAGAAAAGTTTTGGATTTTTGGTTGTAGAAATAGTCATTTAATGGTCTAACATCCAGTTCCTTCACTTTTTCTCATTAGCTGTCCCTATTAGGACCCCTCCCTCATACTGTCCCCTGTGCCCTGCACTCTGTCTCTGAGTCAGAAAATTGGCTCTGGGGCAGCAGGAACCTCTTGTTTTAGGAGTTGGTGACCTTTAAGGACGTGGCTGTCTACTTCACCCAGACAGAATGGACTCGTCTTTCTTCCACACAGAAAGCCCTGTACAGAAACGTGATGCTGGAGAATTATGGGAACTTGACATCCCTGGGTAAGGCTGCTTTCCTTCTGGGACTCAGAGCTGTGCCTTCCTGTTTCCTTCCTTGTTCTCTCCTAATAGGCTGGGTGTGCAGTGTGGAGAGGGAGTGGTTGTCTCTGGTATCCTCCACTCTGGCTCCAGGGCTGAAACCAAATGACCCACTTCAAAAGTTGCTGGGTAGGGAGAGATCTCAGGTCAGTTTGGTCGCAATTTATGGAATTGTTGTGCCCTGGTAAGAATACATCTCATCTTCCAAGGGACTCTGCACAGTAAGGAATACATAGTTTCCATTGCTGGAGCTAATCTCTTAGCTTGTCTAGGGAAGGGTGGGACCCCTTCCCTGTGTCTGTAGGATCTCACTAACTTATCTACTCTTTAGTAGGAAAAGATCACAGATGCTCGGGTTCTTGATCAAATCTTGGCTTTCCCCAGTCCTGAGCTGCCTTCTGTGGATCTTATTCCTATGGAGGCCTTTGGGGTTTTCCTTCTTTTGACACATCAGACACACAGCTGAAAGGTGCCATTTTCTCCCCCTCTTCAGGATACTCAGTTCCCAAACCTGCCCTGATCTCACTTCTGGAGGGAGAGAGTTTGCCTTGGGGCTTGGAGGCACAGGAGAACCCATCTGCAGAGAGGACTAAAAACTTCTGCAAAGGTAAGGAGGAAGGTTTAGAACTGGCAACTATGGAGCTTTATAGAGCAGTGTATTTTTTTTTTTTTTTTTAAAGATTTTTTTATTTATTTGACAGAGAGAAACACAGCGAGAGAGGGAACACAAGCAGAGGGAATGGTAGTGGGAGAAGCAGGTTTCCCACAGAGCAGGGAGCCTGATGCGGGGCTCGATCCCAGGACTCCGGGATCATGACCTGAGCCGAAGGCAGCCGCTCAACGACTGAGCCACCCAGGTGCCCCTAGAGCAGTGTATTTTAAAATGAACCATGCTGGGAAGGATTTAAATAAATGATGATTTCTCCTATAAGTAAAATATTAAACCTCTCCCATTAATTCTAACTTCTTAACAAGATAACAAGTTCCCCTTAAGGTTCACGTAGTTTTTTTTTATTTTATTTTTATTTTATTTTTTTATTTTATTTTTTTTTCCATTTTTTTTTTCATGTAGTTTTTTAATCCATTACTCCTTTCTGAGTTTCAGCGTTTTCTTATCTCAGTGGTCCCCCTTCTTTGGACAAGATGGATTTGTTCACAGGCGGTTTTCAGCACTTGCCATGTGCCAAGCTTTGTTTAAGAAGTTCTGGAGGATACATGCTATGGGGATAGATGGAAAGAGCTTTAAAAAAAGTGTTAAGTACGGTTGTTTGTATATAGGTAGAGGGCTGTGGGAGCACAGCAGAAGGAGAAGTTGGAGAAATTACCATTTAGAAGCTTACGTAAGCTGCTTCAGTGGCAGGCTTTATGTTCCAAATTTGACTTTTGACAATGGATCCCATGTGGAAAAAAGAAGGTAGATTATCTGGCCTAAGAAAAGGAATAGAGGATCCAATAAATTGTTGGGAAGAATTTTGCAGTTTAATGTTCAGGGACAGTCACTGGAGAGCATATTTTAAAATGGATATTTCTAGAGCATTTACAAGTATTTGTCTTTTCTAGTAAGTAGTAGAAGAGAATGAAGCTTAGGACTCAAAGCCTGAGTAAGACTTCCTAGAATCTGGGGTTGGCATAGTCTACAGTATACCCTGACCCCCTTTACTCAGCCAGTGGTGTAGATGAATGTAGTTGCTGTGTCTTACCCACCAGCCTTGTATGGAAAATCTAGAATGCAGAGTTTGTAGTGGACCTGAGGGTTCTATCCTAACAAACTTAAGGCATGGGAATGGGAAATGACACGTAAAAGTAAACAAGGAGCAGGAGCAGTGACCTCTGCCACGGTGGCCTTGCCTCTAGTGACATAGGCCCTATTTGGTTGTATTTGTGAAATATTAACATAGTATGTGCTTTGGATTGGTCTGTAGGAAATTGAAGGCATTGAATCTTGTTAAACTATTACTATATGTCAGGTGTTAACTTCTGAGTGAGCGAATTGGGTAGGGGATAGTTGCAGTGCAAACATGGAAGAGGAAAGAGCATGTGGAGCTAACAGTGACCACATCTTACATGACCTGAGCCAAAAGCAGATTATTCAACGGACTCAGCCACCTAGGCGCCCGGTGCATTTCATTTTAAAAAGTGATAGTTACATACTATGTCAGTTTCACAACTAATGGGTAGGCAGTTTGAAAAACACCACTGTAAGAAAAAGTTGGATGTGAAGCGGTGATCATTAAGCCCAAGTGGATTTGAGGATCTGCAGAAGGAGGTTGGTGATGAAGGTGAGGGATGACACAGCTGACAGAGCAGTGTAGCAGGGGAAATGAGAAGATGGCATGAAGGGTGATTGGGAAGCATGAGACTTAAGAGGGCGGCAGATGGCTTGGAATGAGTGGGTGTAGAAATGGAAGGGAAAGACCTTGAGGGCAGTGCATCTGGGCAGCTTTGTTCTTTCAGCAGGAAGGTGGCGGTAATGGCTAGGAAGGTGGTGGCTTGGAAGAACTGCTCTGGGGATCCTGATCCGGATGATGGCAGATTTGGGGGCAGCAGGAAAATAAACAGTATTTTGGTCATTGATTGCCCAGTCCTGGTTTTATAATTGAGCACCCTAGTAGCAAGAAGGAAGCAGGGTGTGAGAGCAGACCACCGGGTCTCAGTTGTCGCGATCACTCTCTTCCATACTGCTCGTTACCCTGTTTACTTCAGTCTCCACTGTCTCCTCTCCCACTATCTTTCTCCAAGAGCTCTTACTAGTTTAACTTACACTTGAAGGATGAACTTGATTAATGAGCAGATGAGTCCCAGGTAACCCAAATTAACGTTAAAACAAAATTAGTCCAACATTCTATATAAAACAGATTGACTTGGGGACACCCAGGTGGCTCAGTCGGTTGAGCCTTTGACTTGGGTCATGATCCCGAGGTCCTGGGACTGAGCCTGGCATTGGGCTCCTTGCTCAGCAGGGAGCCTGCTTCTCCCTCTGCCTGCTGCTCCCCCTGCTTGTGCACTCTTCTTGCTCGCTCTCTGACAAATAACTAAAATCTTTTTTTTTTTTTTCGAATAACTAAAATCTTTAAAAAAATAGATTGACTTCAACTGAGGTAAAATAGCATCCAGCCTTGGAATACAAATGCCATTTTACAGGTGGCTGTTTGTCTTCTTTTTGCTTAAGTGAGAAGAACTGCTCTGCAGTCTTGGTGTATCTAAGTAAACTGTGTTCTTCCTTTCTAAATAAAGTTTCTGCATGTTTGAGAGTCAGACTTTTGTGAGAATCTGATAACAAGACAGGAATTTCCAGCAATTTTAGGGAGTTCATTGTCCTCTGTGGACCTTCAGTTAACAACTTTGGGGGGATGTCCTGCAGTGAAGAACCTCTGAGTGTGATTTTCTTCTCTGTCTTGTCACAGCCTAGTGCCTTTAATGTTTAGTGTCTCCAGGCTTTTGGGCCATTTGCAGTGTATGAAGTTTTTAAAAGAATCTTTCTTTCATCACCTTTGTATTCTGACTCTGTTCTATTGTACTTTCTGACTCTATGTCTTGGAATCCCCAGTGTCACCACTTGCTCTTTGGGCCTGTGCCTTTGGTATTTTGTAGGCCTATGAATATGGTAAGGTGGAAAGTTAATACAATGTACCAGAAAGAAGTTATTAAAAAATCTGGAATCTGGAAAACTTTAGGAAGCAACCTGATGTGTGCTGTGTATACCAATACCCTATTTCTCCTCAACTGTTCTGTGTGATATTTAGCACTTCCATTTTAGTAGCCTGGTCTCGCTAGCAGTCCAATGGGAAGGTTGGAATAGTAACCTCTAAAGGCTCTATAATTTCCAATGCTGTTTTGTTTCTAGCATAATTCTCAGGTGGCATTTGTATTTTCTGTTATATTAGATACTGAGATCAGCGTTGGCAATGAGTCCACATCAACACAGGGAATTTCTGAAGAAAGAGATGTGATATTGTCACATGGTTTGCAGAAGAGTGTTGTTCAGGGAGCCAACTTTCTAGAAACCTGTGAACTGGAAAAGCACCAGGAAATCCCCACAGTGAATAATATTAAAGGAAAGGTTCCAAGAATGCACTGTGCAAGGAAACCCTTCAGATGTGAGGAGTGTGGGAAATGCTTCAGTTATTTTTCTTATTATGTTAGACACCAGAGAATCCACACTGGGGAGAAACCCTTTGAGTGTAATGAGTGTGGAAAAGCCTTTAATGGCAATTCTTCATTAATTCGGCACCAGAGAATCCACACTGGAGAAAAACCCTATCAATGTGAAGAGTGTGGGAGAGCCTTTAATGATAATGCCAATTTGATCAGGCATCAGAGAATCCATAGTGGGGACAGGCCCTATCTCTGTGGGGAGTGTGGAAATAGTTTTACCAGTAGTTCTGAGTTTGTTATACATCAAAGAATCCACACTGGGGAGAAACCTTATCAGTGTAATGAGTGTGGAAAAGCTTTTGTTGGTAATTCACCACTACTTCGACATCAGAAAATCCACACCGGAGAGAAACCCTATGAATGTAATGAGTGTGGCAAAAGCTTTGGAAGGACTTCCCATCTTAGCCAACATCAGCGTATTCATACAGGGGAAAAGCCTTATACTTGTAAAATATGTGGGCAGGCCTTCAATTTTCATACAAAACTAACTCGGCACCAGAGAGTCCACAGTGAAGAGAAACCCTTTGACTGTGTAGATTGTGGAAAAGCCTTCAGTGCTCAGGAACAATTAAAAAGGCATCTAAGGATCCATATTCAGGAGTCTTCCTATTTATGTGATACGTGTGGAAAAGTCTTCGCTGGCAAAAGAAATCTTCTTCAGCATCAAAGAAGCCATGCTGCAGAGAAAACCTGTGAGTGTGTCCAGTATGGAAAAACCTTTAGGACTTCTTCTAGGCTAGGTCGTCATGAGCATGTCCACCCTGGAGAGAAACCTGTCCTGGACATTTGTCACTTTGGCCTCCCAGAGTTTTTCACACCCTTTTACTGGTAGTAGTATACTGAATCTCCCTTCGGATTTCATCTTCCACTTCCACTCAGGAGCAGGATGTGTGACACAGGCCTGGCTCAGCTGCACATTCCTTCCCCTGCCATAGCTGGTGGTTCAGATGTCAGTAGTTTACTCAGTGTGGTCCAATCACAGCCCCAGTACTTGGCAGGAGTTAATAGGAAGAAATACTCTTCTTTTTCCCCCTTAGTCTTAAAGGTGAGAGGAACTCTTAGATTCTTGTGGAGGCTGAGGAAAAAGTCAATGCAGCAAAAGAGAAATCAGAGTTGAAGAGCAATCACCCTTGAAGCTTCTGTTTGAACAACTATATTAAATCATATCTGAAGCCATAAATACGGATGGGTTTTTGAGTTCCAGTAACCAATACATTTAACTTTGTTTTTGTTTTGTTGTCTTTTTGTTCAGGCAAGGTTAGGGTAGGTTTTCTTAACTGTAACAAAAATCTTCAGGGATAACAAACCTGGTGGAGAAATGTTTTTATGTGTATGATGGGTGGGAAAGTCTTTAGCCAACGTTCCAGCAGTCCCTGTGACTAACAAGAATGGAAAAACCCATCGTAATGCAGGAGGCTGGGCTACATCAGGGTACCAGCTACTGAAGCTCCGTGATGTGTTACTGCAAAACTGTATCTACATCAAGAAGTCCATTCTCAAGGTAAGTCCTGACTATGAAACCAATAGCTACTGCGCTTAAGGCTTTCATTTTGTTTACTCAATTTTTATTTGGAATGGATGCTCTTCTAGGGATTAAACTGAGAACCATCAGGCTGTTGTGGCATTTACAGTATACCATTTACCAGTTTGTCTCGAATAGCATGCCTTGCCTTGATCAGTGGGCCAAGAAAATATTCTAGTTCTCTCATAAGAGGGAATGCTGAGGTTTCTCAGTAGGAAGACAAAGAGCTGACCCTTTTACTTAGGTGATAAACGTGGTCTGCACCCTTTGGTCTCTTGTGCCCTTTTGCTGCCAACCATTGTGGCAGTCATCCTGCCACACTCCAGACTTACCTGCTCCCTGAAGTTTGGCACCTGGTGGCTTCACTGCCTCTTCCTTATTTGCCAGCAGTTGAATGAGCAGTTGTGTCACATGCTTGGATTGACCAATGAGTGATAGGCTGGGGGAATCACTTAACTTAAAAATTGAAGTATAGGGGCACCTGGGTGGCTCAGTGGGTTAAAGCCTCTGCCTTCAGCTCGGGTCATGATCTCAGGGTCCTGGGATCAAGCCCCGCATCAGGCTCTCTGCTCAGCGGGGATCCTGCTTCCCCATCTCTCTCCGCCTACTTGTAATCTCTCTCTCTATCTGTCAAATAAATAAATAAAATCTTAAAAAAAAAATTGAAGTATAACATACACACAAGAATATGTACAACTTGAAATATTACCGAGAACATAGCCTTATAATCATCAAGATCAGGAGAAAGTACATACCAGTACCTAATGTCTCCTTGTGCCTAGTCCTGTGTTCTTATCATTACTTATCTGTCCCAGTAATCTTTGTTCTGACTTCTACCATCACAAATGTTTACGTGAATGGAATGTCAGTATAGATTCATTCTCATTGCCACATGGTATTCTGTTACATGAACATACCACCATTATTGCCTGCTGTTGGTAAGCATGTGCGTTATTTCCAGGGGGAATTTTTTTTTTTAAGATTTTATTTATTGACAGAGAGCACAAGCAGGGGGAGCAGCAGGCAGCGGGAGAGGGAAAAGCAGGCTCCCTGCTGAGCGAGGAGCCTGATGGGCTCGATCCCAGCACCCTGGGATCATGACCTGAGCTGAAGGCAGATGCTCAACTGACTGAGCCACCCAGGTGCCCCAGGGGGATTATTTTGAGGGCAGGTCATCTAAAAGTCACTCAGAATAAAACTGGTGAGAGTAACAGGCTCTAGGACTTAGTTTCACATGATGCCACGTCAGCCATAGCTGCCCTTCAATAAATGATGTCACAGCAGTAATATACTTTTGACACTCATCCTATGCCAGGCACTTTCCTAATCACTGCACACACTTAAACAATTGTATGAAGTAGTTGTTTTGATTAGCTCCATGTTACAGTTGAGGCAAAGATTAATTTGGCCTCCCAAGGACACAAGTAGCAGAGTAGGGGTTCAAACACAGGCAGCCTGGTTTCAGAGCCCACCGGTGTCCTGGCCATCCCAGTACTGCCCTGTTGAGATCAGAGGGACGGTCAGTAACAGAAGAGGGCTTGTTGGAGGAGACTGATAAGCTCCTTAGAGGTGGAGGAGAATATCAAGAACGAGTCAAGATGAGCTGTACCTGACTTCACAGAGAAGGGGTTAGATGGGGAACAACAGCGAGGGAAAGCATAGATTGAGCTAAAACATGTCTACTACAGACAGTATCTTAATCTTGCACACCCAGGAGGCAAGAGGGCCTGGCTCTTAGGTCCCTTCGCCCTCAGAAACACCATTTGAAAATGGGTATTTTTCTCTCATGTACCTGACCCAGAGAGCTGGCTCCTCTGAGGTGTTTCAGCTTTGAGATGTGGTGACAGCCTGAGTGATGTTTAGTCATTTTCATCTTGGTGGATTTCTTTATTGAGTAATTAGCATCCATGGTCCCTGACCCCAGTGCCACTATCAGGAAGCCCCCTCCAACAGAGTAACTGTATTTGAGTTAGTCACGGTTAGTGTATTAGTTTCCTGCAGCTCTGTGACAAATTACCACGAATTAAGTGGCACAAAACAAAAGAAATTTATTCTCTCAGTTCTGGAGACCAGAAGTCTGAAATCCATTTTCTTGGGCCAATATGGTGTTGGGAGGGCTGCACTCCCTGAGGAGTGGAATCTGTCAAGTGGAATCCAGGCCTTTTCTCTTCCAGTGTTTGGTGGCTGCCAGCATTCCTTAGCTTGTGGCCACATCACTCCTCAGTCTGTGCTTTTGTCTTCACATCACTGCCTCTCTATGTCTGATCTCTATTTGCTTCTCTCATGAGGAAACGTGGCATTTAGGACCCACCCAGGTGATCCATGTTACACCAGCAAAAACTGCCATTTACAGCAATATTAATCACGTTCTAGAAGTTAGGACCTGGTATCTGGTTGGCTGTTACTCAGATGCACTAATAAGGTGGAAGAGGAAAGAAGTTAACAATTGAGTAATGCCTGAATCCCAAGCCATCCTGTGCACTTTAAGTGAACAGTGTATAGTATGTACAACAACTGTGTGCTCTTACCCCATTTTTCAGATAAATGAATGGAGTTTCAGAAAAATGAAGAGGTTGCCCAGTGTCTCATAGCTAGTTAGTGAAGGAGCCAGGACTCCTCAGTGTGATTCCCGCTAGGGCACCCTGCCTCAAAAGCTGCCTGCTAAGTGTTTTGCACTTTATGAACATAGACAGTGTCAGGTTAGTGCACTTGGTAATATAACAAACTTACCTGTTCGTTTCTTTTTCATTTCCTGCCCACCAATATATTGCATTTTCGCACGACCTGAAGATACAAAGAACATTGACGTGTTAGCAGCTTGCTGTTATCTAATGTGGTTTGTAATGTGGCCAAAAGAGGGAATTCAAGGAAAACGACCTTCAGGAACCAGAAGTACTTGGTTTGCCTGTTGATGTAGTCCCTGCTTTTTTATCATCATCGATGTAGTCTCTTCTTTTTTAATTGGAATATTTTATCACTTGTATTTGATATACTTACTAGATTTAAATCTATCATCTTGCTGTTTGTTTTCTGTTTGTCCCGTAGTTCTCCCCCTCCCCAACCCTATTCCCTTCCCTTTTTTGGATCAATTAAATTGTTGTGATTTCTTTTTATTTCCTTTTCTGGCTATTCAGCTATAACAGTTTTTGTTTTGGTGTTTCTTTGGGATTTGGACTATATATCTTAAACTTGGCACACTCTACCTTTACATAATTTTATACTACTTCATGTAAATCATAAAGCCTTATAAAATTGTATTTCCGTTTCTCTTATAACCTTTTAAGGCTGCTAGAAGTCCCACAGCTCATGAATAATCTGTTCATTTATTATTTAATTAAACTTTTAACTTTGAGATGATTGTAGATTGACATGCCGTTGTAAGAAATAATATGGAGAGTTTGCACATATCTTTTACCCAGTTTCCTCCAAAGGTAGCATCTTGCAACCTAAAGTGCAATACACCAATCAGGATACTGACACAGGTATAGTCAATATATCTCACACTTCCCTATTCACAGGGATCCCTCGTGTTGCCACACACAACCCTCTCCTTTACTCCTGGGAGCCACTAACCTGTTCTCTATTTCCTTTTAAAAAATCATTTTAAGAATGTTATGTAAATGGTACCAGACAGTACAGACATTTTGGGATTGGCCTTTCTTTTCACTGAGTGTAAATCTCTGGAGAGTGAATGAGATTGCATCAATAATCTTTGATTTCTGAGTATATTTGTTTAACTGCTCGTCTACTGAAGGACATCTGATTCATTTCTAGTTTTTGGCTCTTATGAATGGAGTTGCTATAGACATTTGCGTACAGGTTTTTGTGTGAAAGTTTTCATTTGTCCTGAATAAATATCCAGAAGTACTGGGTCATGTGATAATTGCATGTTTGGTTTCCTAAGAAACTAACTGTTTTCCATTATGACTACACCATTTTATTTTACAGTTCTTTTCTTTTCTTTTTTTTTTTTTTTAAGATTTTATTTATTTGACATAGATTACAGGTAGGCAGAGAGGCAGGCAGAGAGAGGGGGAAGCAGGCTCCCCACTGAACAGAGAGTCCGACACGGGGCTCGATCCCAGGACCCTGAGATCATGACCTGAGCCAAAGGCGGAGGCTTTAACTCACTGAACCACCCAGGCGCCCCTTATTTTACATTTCCACCAGTAACATATGAGTGATCCAGTTGCTCTCCGTCTTCGCCAGCATTTGGTGTTGTCACTATTGTTTTGTTTTAGTCATTCTGATAGATATATATGTTAATGATAATGTGGTTTAATTGCATTTCCCTAATGGCTAATGATGTTGAACATCTTTTGTCATCTGTGTATCTTCTTCAGTGAAGTGTTTCTTCACAGATTTTGTCCACTTTCTAATTGGATTGGTTGTTTTTTTGCTGTTGAGTTTTGAAAGTTCTTTATATATTCCAGAAATACAGCAAGAAGTATGTGCTCATACTTGTTGGATATGTGGTTTGCACATATTTTCTCCCACTCCGTAGCTAGTCTTTTCATCCGTTTGACAGGATCTTTTGTAGAGAACATTTTTAAAATTTTGATGAAGTCTAATATATCCATTTTTCCTCTTATGACTAATGCATTTTGTGTTAGGTCCAAGAACTCTTTGCCTAGCCCTAAGTCCTAAAGATTTTCTCCTGCTGAGCAGGGAGCCTGACCTGGGGCTCGATCCCAGGACCCTGAGATCATGACCCGAGTTGAAGGCAGAGGCCTTAACCCACTGAGCCGCCCAGGTGCCCTAAACCAACCTAAATTTTTAAGTGTGTTTTGATTTTAAGTATGTGCATATGATGTTTCCATCATTCCTCTTTCCTAGAGGTATTCTATAAGGCTATGGTGCTGGGTACTGATTTGAAGAAGCCAAATCAGTATGGTTAATTAAGCATGATGAAAGCTTATTTCTCGCTCATATATCATCTGAAGGTAGGTAGTCCAGGACTGGTACAGCAGCTCTATGGTATCTCCTAGCATCTCTGTCATCCCCAGGGACCACATCGTCATTCACATGGTTTACTCCCTTTTCAGATGCTTACTCCCTTGTCAGCATTCCATCTAACCATTAGGGATATTGGGCCAGGAAGGACATGTTCCTTTTCTTTAAGGGCATGGCATCACCTTTTCTTATAGCCTGTTTGCCAGAAGTTCGTCACATAGTTACACTTTATAAAGAGAGCCATATGTGTCAGCAGACATGAAAACAACATTAGGGGCGCCTGCATGGTTCACTTGGTTAAGCGTCTGCCTTTGGCTCAGGTCATGATCCCAGGGTCCTGGGATTGAGCCCTGAGTCAGGCTCCCTGCTCAGTGGGAGCCTGCTTCTCCCTCTCCCGCTTCTCTCTCTCAAATAAATATATAAATGAAATCTTAAAGAGAAAATTTAAAGAGGGCCAGAAAGTGTATTATTTTTTCTGGACTCTTTGGCTTGCTAGAGATTCTGTTAATGTATAAGAGGAGAACAGTGATTAACAGACAAGAGGTCTCTGCTTCTGCAGGCCTTTTGTAACTTGGCATGTGCCTGTCCTAGTACTCTGAGGAGCAGGAGCTTCACATTATTTAGGAGGCCTTCTTATCTGTAAATTTAGTGACTGGTTTATGATCCAACATTTGGGTCCAGCATTTCTATGACACTGCGATCTCCTAATTCCTATCTATTTCTTTAGATAAGCCCTCAGTCCTAGCTAAAGGAAAAAAAAGCAAACTTATTTCCAAGAGCAATGTAATCCCCAGGTATCACTCTGCCAAATCTTGGGACCATTTTGCTATCTGAACAAGAGAAGCTATGTAAAATGCTCATTTTAGGAAATAGTGATGATCAGGGACAAGGCAAAACAGAGAAGGGCTCCTGATAGGGGTCAGAGTCATGATTCTAGGCATAAGATACATCCTACCTTGAGGGGCCCAGAAATAAAGAAGGGTCCTACACTGGAGTTGGAGTTGGAGCCTTTGGATAATGGCAACAGGAGATATTTGTTACATGCCTCCTTTGTGAGGCCTTGTGCTTTAGCTGAGGATAATGATACTGAACAAGATAGATATGGTCCCTGCATCTTGAGGTGAGCAAAGACAGACAGTTAAACTGAGAAATACAGAGTGCTGTGATGGCATGTAACTCAGGGCCTGCCTTATTCCGGATGGTCAGAAAAAACTTGCTTTCCAAGGGAAATGGGATTTGAGCCTAGATCTCAAGTAACAGTCAAAGTGAAGGTGGGGATGGGAAGGGCATTCTAGGTTTGGAGAACAGTATGTTCAGCAAGTGGGGCTGTAGTTGAGAGAGGAGGAGGAATGAGAGTGCTAAGAGGCTGGAGAGAGGTGTGGGGCTGGCTGCCAACCACGTTCCAGTGCTGTAGCATCTCAGGGATCAGAGCTAGAAGAAAAGCCTGCACCATCAAGGTTGGGAGAGAATCTAAGGATGGTCTAATCCTGTGGCTTTTCCCCCCCCCCCCCCCCCCCGGGCTCATTTTGAAATTTTATGGGAGTATTTTTGTTGCAATGTTTGGTGGTGGTAGATGGGAACCAGGAGTGCCATGAAACCTGAAAGACAAAGAAGGGTTCCACCTATTTGGAAAAGTTTTCACAGACTTTCTTGGTCTTTCTGGATATTCATGCAGGTAAAAACTTTATAAATGACCTGAATCTAGAACCATTTTTCAGCTAAGTGAATTTTCACAGTTTTAACATAAGTTGATTTTCCAGGAATATAACTACTGTATAATCAAAAGAAGATTATACTGTTTCACTTAAACCTTACCAAAAAGTGTTCACCATTTTGGATCACAGTTTGTGATTTTTGAAACATCAGTAAAAGACAGCACTGTGGCTGTGGCATTCAGGCACATTCCATGTGGAAAGGCAAGTATCTGACCTTTAGGTCTATAGCAGTCATGACCAGACATTTACATTGACATTTACATTACATTACATTTACATCAAAATGTGTATTTTTACAAATCATTTTCCTTTTATATCTCCTCTATTAAAGCGTAATATTATGGGGGTTTTCGGTAGTTTTTATTTAAATTCTAGTTAGTTAACATGTAGTGTAATACTAGTTTCAGGAGTAGAATTTAGTGATTCATCACTTATATACAGCACCCAATGCTCATCACAAGTGCCTTCCTTTATACCCATCACCCATCCACCCCATCCCCCACCCACCTCCCTCAGTATAACCCTCAATTTATTTTCTATTCTTAAGAGTTTGCTTTATGGTTTGCCTCTCTTTATCCCCAATGTTCATCTGTTTCTTAAATTCCACATATGAGTGAGATCTGATGGCATTTGTCTTTCTCTGACCATTTCACTTAGCGTAATACTCTCTAGCTCCATCCACATTGTTTCAAATGGCCACGATTTCATTTTTTCATAGCTGAGTAATATTCCATTCATCTATCTACCTATCTCACTTCTTTATCCATTCATCAGTTTTTAAAACGTGGGTTGTTTATATTACTTATGATCTTCTTAGTCACGATCTGTGAGCTTCATGGCAGAATAAAGAGGTCACTAGGAAATAGTTGTTACAAAAAGGCAGCCTTAGGTGTGACAGCCTGTGATAGATGCACAGGCCCAGTCCAGAAACTCCCCAGTCCGGTTGCACCTACAGCTTTACTAAAATACAGATCCCTGGCGCCACCCCCAGGGGTGAATCCAGCGCTCCCGTCCGATGTTTCCCCAGCCCCCCACGAGGAATAACGGCCTAGTGGCCAGGTCCCACAAGAGAGGGGCGCCGGGCACAGAAGCCAGTCACTTAGACTCGCGCTGCAGGGGCGGGGCCAGAGCACCACCAAGAGGGAGCAACGCTGCTCCTAGAGAGGCTCCCCCGCGGCCTGGTGACGCACTTCCGACTGCGCCGTGGTGCAGTCCGCGGCGGAGGTGAGTGTGGGGCTGTGGCGCCGGGGGCGGTGCCCTGGCGGGTAGCTGTGGGTAGGGTGGGGGTGCGCCTCCCGCTCCTGGAGGAGTGGGTAGGGAGATGGTCAGCCGTCTTCCTGCGCCGGTGCTAGATTCCCGCTTTGGACTTGGTGACCGAATTGGAAGGCGCAGCGTGGATTACTGCCACAGCACTCTTTTCGGGGAAGATGCCGCTGACCTTTCGGGAAGGTGTGTCGGAGCAGCCAGGGGGTGGAATATTTGCAGGGGTAAAACGGATTATGTTATCGCTAGTCTTGACATGTTGAAGTCGTACAGGGGCTCTTACCTATATGCATTTCAAGTATGGACTGTATGCCCCCTGACTCCTAACATTTGGTCGTGGATCAGGGTTCAGTGAGAGCACAGAAAAAGCAGAGCCCCTCCCGGTCAGCGGGGAGTAGAAGCAACCCGGCTTTTCGAGAGCATTGTCTTCTGGAGCTGGCAGTTCCAAAAGGTAATTTGGCCTTCCTCTCGGGCTGTTGGTATGATAGTGACTTGGGGATGATTTCTACATTGTACTCACGTATTTGCTCAGTTGTAGAATACACACAAAATAGTTCCAGAAGGGCTCATTTATGCCGTAATGAAAGTTACACGAAAATTATACTACACTAAAATTATAAAATAGTAATTAAAACATGAAATATAGGGGCGCCTGGGTGGCTCAGTAGGTTAAAGCCTCTGCCTTCAGCTCAGGTCATGGTCTCAGGGTCCTGGGATCGAGCCCCGCATCGGGCTCTCTGCTCAGTGGAGAGCCTGCTTCCCCCTCTCTCTCTACCTGCCTTTCTGCCTACTTGTAATCTCTCTGTCAAATAAAATCTTTAAAACATGAAATATAAAAAAGAAAACCTCTTTGGAATGTGGCTAATCGTGTATTCAGAGGAAATTTTACGGTCTTACAGGTTTTCAGTGCCAAATAGGAAAGAATGAAATAATAAATTGTGCATCCTCAAGAAGCATTTGGGCAGAGGGTTTTTTTTTTTTTTTTTTAATGTTATTTATTTATTTGTCAGAGTGAGAGAGCACAAGCAGATAGAGTGGCAGGCAGAGGCAGAGAGAGAAGCAGGCTCCTCGCTGAGCAAGGAGCCCGATGTGGCTGAATTGAAGGCAGCCGCTTAACTGACTGAGCCACCCAGGCGTCTCTGGGCAGAGGTTTTTTAACCTTATAGTACCCAGTTAAAATACTGCTTTCCAAAATTATTTAGTTCTTTTCTTTCCCACCACTTAAGTGTGGTTTTGTTATTCAATTGTAGTATAATTAGGCTCATTTGATATTTGTATTCCTTTTTGGGTTGTCACCCCCATCCCATCCTGGTTGGTTTATTTAATATATGTTTATTTATTTCGATATGTGAAACGTTACTATGGTTATGAAAGTCAGAAGAAAAAGGCAAACTCAGAAGCATCACTACCGTCCTCGTCTCTTCTACCTGATTTCCTTTCATCCTCTTTTCCATCCCAGGCTCCTTTCATATCCTGCCCATATTTGAGGCAACGACTCTCCTTAGTTTCTGATATTTCCTTTTATTTCTTTTTTGTACAAGTGACCAGATACACACATATTTTCTTATACTCCTATTTTTTTTGTACACAAGACATAGCACACTGCCTTTTCCATTTTGCTTGTTTCATTTGACAGTATATTCTGGAAATCACTCCTTATCATAGAGCTAAGTATGTTTTTTTAAATGTTACTCATGCATTCTGAAGACTGCATCTTGCATGGTACTTAAGAAGCATAGTAGTAGCAGGGCGCCTGGATGGCTCATTCATTAAGCATCTGCCTTTGGCCAGGTCATGATCCCAGGGTCCTGGGATTGAGCCCCTCACCAGGCTCCTTGCTTGGTGAGAAGCCTGCTTCTTCCTCTCCCACTCCCCCTGCCTGTGTTCCCTCTCTTGATGTGTCTCCCTCTGTCAAATAAATAAATAAAATCTTTAAAAAAAGAAAAAAAAGAAGCAGAGTAGTAAAATGAGTACCCATGAACACACCACCCCACTAAGGAGGAAAACATTTCCAGTACTGCTTCTCAACCCAACTCCCAGCTTCCCACCCCTCTAGAGGTAACAATTATCTTGAATTTTGTGTTAATCATAGTCTTACTTATTTATAAAAATAATTTTATCTCATATAATATGTCTGTAAGCAATACGTTTAATTTCATTTTTGAGCTTTATGCAAATGGCATTGTAGTATCTATAGTCATCTGGGACTTATATGACTCAATATTACGTTCCTGAAGTTGTCTCTGTTGTTGCGTGTAATTGTGAGCTATTCATTTTTGCTGATGGATAATATTACTCTTTAAAAATGATAGGACAGGGGAGCCTGGCTGGTTCAGTAGGTTAAAGCCTCTGCCTTCATCTCAGGGCATGGTCTCAGGGTCCTGGGATCGAGCCCCGCATTGGGCTCTCTGCTCAGTGGAGAGCCTGCTTCCCCCTCTTTCTCTGCCTGCCTCTCTGCCTACTTGTGATCTCTCTCTCTCTGTGTCAAATAAATAAATAAATAAAATCTTTTTTAAAAAAATAAAAATGATAGGACAACTTATTTATGTATTCTCAATGGATATGTGTGTTGTTTATAGTTTTTTGGTATTCAGATACTTAAAATGAATAATTTTGTACATATTTTCTACAGATGAAGGTTTCTCTAAGGCATAAATTTTAAAATGTAAGCATGAGTATTGAATTTTATAAAATGCTTTTGGCATCTGTTGGGATGGAGAGTGTGTTTATCTTTCTTTGATTTATTCATGTGGGAAAGCATACTAATCTGTATCCTAATATTAAGCTTTACTTGCATTTGTGGAATGATCCCTTTTAGTCATGGTATGTCACTTTAATGAAGTGCTGGAGTCTATTCCTTTATATTGGGGATTTTTCTGTCAGTATTCATAAATAAGGCTGGTCTGTGGTTTCTATATCAGTGTTGTGCTGGCATCATAAAAAGGACCAGAAAACTTACTTGCTGTTCTCTCCTACAGTTTCAGTAGTGTTAGAATTACTCATTTCTTTCTTTTTTTTTTTTTTAAAGATTTTATTTGTTTACTTGACAGAGAGGAGAGAGAGCACAAGCAGGCAGAGAGAGAGAGGGGGAAGCAGGCTCCCCGCTGAGCAGAGAGCCCGATGCGGGGCTAGATCCCAGGACCCCGAGACCATGACCTGAGCCAAAGGCAGAGGCTTTAACCCACAGAGCCACCCAGGCGCCCCAGAATTACTCATTTCTTAAAGACATGAAAAGATTTGTTTGTGATACATACAGGCCCAGTGTTTTGTGAGAGTTTGTTCTTTACTGGCTGTCTCAGTTTAATTAGGTAAAAGTAATCATGGATTCCAGAGAAATATCTACATAATAAAATTAGTAGAGTAGATTTACTAGATCCAAATAGAATTATATGTTCTTCTATCATAGAATAAGTTTTCTTTGTAAGTTACTCACACGTCGGCCAAAAGAAAAAGCCCTCAAAATGTGTAAAGCAGAAGTAAATAGATCAGGTTATTTAGACACCATGCAATAAAGCCAGAAATAATGCACAGAGAAGAAATTAACAACAAACTATCCTAAACAGTTCTGTGGGCGGAGACAAAACACAGTTGCTGACAGGCTATAAAATGTAATTAACATAATTAAAACATGAAATTTTTTTTTTTAAAAACCTCTGGTATATGGCAAATAGTGTATTCAAAAGGAAAATTTATGGGCCTACAGATTTTAATTGCTAAATAGGAAAGAATGAAAATAAATTAATAAACCATGCAACCTCGAGAAGGTAGATAAAAGGGGCTGCCTGGGTGGCTCAGTCAGTTAAGTGTCTGCCTTCAGCTTGTGTCATGGTCCCAGAATCCTGGGATCGAGCCCCACGTCAGGCAGGGATGCTCAATGGAGAGTCTGCTTCTCCTTCTGCCTGCTGCTCTCCCTGCTTATGCTCTTTCTCTCTCTTTCTCACTTTTGCTCTGTCAAATAAATAAATAAAATCTAAAGATTTTATTTATTTATTTGACAGAGAGATCACAAGTAGGCAGAGAGGCAGGCAGAGAGGGAGGGGGAAGCAGGCTCCCTGCTGAGCAGAGAGCCCAATGATGCGGGGCTCGATCCCAGGACCCTGAGATCATTACCTGAGCCAAGGGCAGAGACTTTAACCCACTGAGCCATCCAGGTGCCCCAATAAATAAAATCTTTTTAAAAAAAAAAGGGTAGAAAAAAGCCTTCTGTAATTCAGCTTCCCCCAAAAGCAGAACACAGGACAGAGTTCTGTGTGCAGGCAGTTTACTCGGGAACGTATTCCAAGGGCAGAGTGGAAGACAAGGGGAGTGAAACAGGAGAGCATGTTGTCAGGCTGGTGCTCAGTCTTGCAGGATCATTGAGGAGCCTTGGAATCTCACGTAGGAGACTGGAGGGGAAAGTATTTATCCAGTGACCTCTGTCCCCTGTTGGTCATGGGCATTCTCACAGGCATTAACTCCTGCCTTTCAGGACCTAGCAGGTGTCCGTAGGTATCTGCAGATGTCCCTCACAGGACACCTGAGAAGCCCCAGGGCAGGAATCAGCCAGATGTGGTATAATTCCTTGAGGATGCATTGGTGGGTTATACCTGCGCAAAGCTGGTCAAAGTCTCTGGCACTGGACTGAGACCAGAGGATTTGGAGGGGAACAGAAGGTATACCTCTCACATAGGTGTAGTTCTTACAGAGCTAAAGAAACAAAGAAAGCAGAGCGTAATGAGCTAAAAGGAAAAATAGAAAAGAGTGGTGTTCTAAATAAATAGAAAAATTTGTTCTTTAAAAATAAAACAACATTTAAGTAGAGAAAACAATTGTTCAAGTTAACTTTATTAGTCTGCTCAGGCCACCATAACAGAATACCATAGACTGCATGGCTCAAACAAGAGAAATTTATTTCTCATAGTTTTGGAGGCTGAAAGCCCAAGTTTAGGGTGCCAGACAATTTGGTTCTTGGTGAGGGCTCTCCTTGGGTTGCAGGTGGCTGTCTTCTTACTGGGTCTGCATGTGGTAGAAAAAGAACTCTGGTGTCCTTACTCCTTTTTATAAGGGCACCAGCCTAGAGTAGGGCCCCAGATTTATTTAACCTTATTATCTCCTCACAGGTTCTATACCCAAATATAGGATAAGACTTCAACATAAGACTCTTGGAGGTGCCTGGGTGACTTAGTTGTTAAGCCTCTGCCTTCAGCTCAGGTCATGATCCCAGGGTCCTGGGATCGAGCCCTGAATCAGGCCCTGCTTCTCCCTCTCTCGCTTTTCATGCTTGAGTTCCCTCTCTCGCTGTGTCTCTCTCTGTCAAATAAATAAACAAAATCTTTAAAAACAAACAAACATGAATCTTGGGGGGACACGTTCCATCCGTAACATCAACAAAGGGGAAGGGCTCTAGAAAACACATGTGTTCCAAAGTGGGAAAAGCAAAGTAGTTCCAGATACGGAAGAAATGGAAAGAATCATGAACCAGTGGTTTCCACAACTCTACACTCGAGTTGAAATCCTAGAAGACATAGATGATATTTTAGGAAAACACATATTTTCAAGACTAACTTTGGGAGCAGTAAAAACCCAAAAATAAGCAGTCCATGTGTTTTGAATATAGTGAACAAGGGGTGCTGGGTCCTGCGACCCTAGATGATACAGTGATCCCCTCTTTCAGGGAGCTGCGGCTCTGGCTTCTTCACTATCAGAGGACTGGAGAACATGAGGAGGCAGCCTGGGAGCTCAAAGGTAAGCTTGGGCCACGCGGGGGGCTGGCTTCTCAAGATCTCTACAGAGATAGTGGGGCTCTTGAGGACACTCAGCTGTGTGAGGGAGCAGGCAGGATGGGAGGGGGCAGCTGCGTCCAGCTCCCAGGGGCCTGACTCGGATCTCTGTGCTGGGGCCGCAGCCCTGCCGGCTTGGCTTCTCTTGCAGTGTGATGGAGGGTGTTGCTTATTTAGAGAAAAACAAGTAAGTCCAAGATCTTGGTAATGTTCTATTAAGCTGAATTGTTGCTTTGTGGGTCTTTGTTTTATTATGCTTTAGGCTCTGCATACATTTTAGGTCTGCTCTTGTGTGTGTGGCGTGTGTCAGAGCTGTGAAATCTTAGGGTTCCTGGCAGCGAGCATCAGTGTCGTGGCCAGGAGGGGCCCTGGGCCCTGAGGCAGCGAACGGACCACACCTTCTCTGTGTGGCAGCTCCTGCCGCACTCCTGTCTGGACAGCAGCTGCCCGCTTCTCACATCTGTGAGGGGCTGTGTGACTCCTCCTGGGACGGGGCTCACCTTACACTGCTCTCTGTTTTTCCTCAGCTCCGGCCCTTCTCTGAGAGGGAGAGCAGGTGATGGCAGCCACGCTCTTGACAGCCTGGCCCCAGGTGAGCTGCGGCTCCTTCAGCTCTTCCTCTGAACAGTGTCACACTGAAGGAAACCGAGAAGGGAAGCTGGTGAGCTTTGTGGTGGAAGCTGGAGGGGCCCTCCTCACTTCCGCCTGGAACTTGTGAGAAGAGCGGTGATGTGAAGGGATGGAAGCCGCAGGAGAGAGCATCCCTGAAGGCAGGAGTGAAGTGTTCTGCGCACCGAGGTGCTTTGCTCCTCTGGTGACTGGGAAACGTGGAAGCTGGCCGTGGAGGATACTCCATGTGTGGGTGTCAGTGGAGGGGCAGAGCAGAGGAGTAGGCTGCCCCCCTCAGCGTGAAGAGGAGTAATAGAACTAGACCATCATAAAGGGTGGCTGTGCCTCTAACTTGGTGGGGGCAGGGAGACGAGAAGAGTGGGATCTGGAGAGGGAAAAAGGAAGTCCTGTGGGACAGGATGTCTCACTGTGTCCTAGAGAGGCTTTCAGGGCTTGGGTGCAGGGGCTCCCACCTTAGGACTCTGATAAGAGCTCTGGACCCTCCCCCGCCACAGAAAAATAAGCATGCAAACCAAATTCTCCATACAATTTCAGGGACTTCGTGGATGCCCTGAAGCGCATCCATGGACCTCCATGGATCACAGGTTGGGAATAATGGTAGTCACAGGAACTCCAGTAACATTGTTTGAGGCTTGCTGCGCTGCGGGCACCACACTGAGCACTTTCGTGGATCACTTAGTCCTGACACTTGCCCCCTGAGCAAGGTGCTGTGTTGTGCTCATTCTGCCACAAAAGACACGAAGGCAACGGGGAGCAGAAGGCCTTGCCCAAGGTCATACAGCCAGTGTTTGATTTTTTTTTTTTTTTTAAGATCTTTATTTATTTGAGAGAGAGAGAATGAGAAAGAGAGAGCGCACAAGAAGGGGAGGGCCAGAGGGAAAAGCAGACTCCCCGCTGAGCAGGGAGCCCGATGTGGGACTCGATCCTGGGACTCCAGGATCATGACCCGAGCCAAAGGCAGTTGCTTAACCAACTGAGCCACCCAGGTGCCACCCGCCCCCCATGTGTTTGATTCTTCACTGCTCATCCCTAGGACATGCGTGTGACCCATGAAGTTAACATGGTCAGAGTTTTGATGGCTTTGTAGGGAATAATTTTTAGGGATGATTCAAAAAGAGCTGACCATTTCAGAAAATTCCATTGGTCCAGGTGTGATGTGGGCTTCATCAAGGAAAGTAGTTGTTAAAGAAAAAGAATCCAATTCAAGTAATGTTTAACATAAAAAGCTTTAGGATGTTGAGAGTCAAAGGATTGGGGTAGGGTAAGGGAGAGGGAGGAGTCAGGAACAGTCTCCAGGGTTCTGGGTGAGGTTTCCTGCACAGATGGTGGGGGATGTTTGGGTTCCGGAGGAGGCACCAACTTCTTAAGGTAAAGGGTGGTGGCGGTGGCAGTGAAGGCATTTAATATTATTCAGAGAAGTTCTGTGACCCGTCCAAAGTCACAGATGAGTGACTTGCAGACTCACCCAGAGGTTGGACTAGAATTGCTGATGGGTAGAGGTCAGTAGAAGGAAGCAAGACAGATCCTGGCAGAGAGGAGTTGAGGGCATATCCCTGCCAGTGTGTCTCCAAGGTTGTTGAGGGGGGCAGAGAGCGACCAGAGGCAACAGCTGCCCAGAAGGGAGGCATCAGCCCTGATGGCAGAGCCTGTGCTGAGCACATGGATTCAGAGAGGAGCAGCTGGAAGGGTGGCCGAGCAGCTGGCCAACGGGAAGGCTGATCTCCCCTCGTTCATGAACCTTCTTGGAGAAACAGTGAGTTCTTGGGTAAAGCTGGAAAGGATGAGAGGCATGAATGGGAGAGGGTAACAGAAACTGTTGGGTTTTCAGCAAGATGCCTCTGGAAGCAGAATGGGCCGCTGCCCTCACCTTAGTCAGGACAGTGCTGAGCTGCTGGTGGTGCTCAGGCAGCCGCACCGCCCTTTGTAGCAGCGGCAGTGAGAGCCGGGGGCTGGACCAGATGGAGGCCATAGCTGGTTCTCCGGGGGTGGCTGGAAGTACAGGTGAGGGGAGCAGGACGGAGAAGCCAAGGTCTCAAGTGGGGATGCTGGTGGGTTGGTCCTGAGCTGCATCTGCCACTGAGGACGGGGTCTAATGGAAGTGGTGGAGCTGCTTTGGGGGAATCTGATTATGGGAATTTTCTTCTTGTCATCCCAACTTAGGATATAGTTTATAAATGTAAAATATGGCATGAGGTTCCCTGCCATGAGAGAAGTCAGACATTCTCCATCATTTACTTTCCAGGTGCTGTTTCTCAAACCTTTCCCCTTGTTATTAATTCCGTGCTCTTCACAAGCTCCCTCCCCAAGCCCTTATACTGCCCTCTGCCCCTCACTTAGGGCCTGAGCCATGGAATTGGCCCTAGGGCAGCAGGAACCTGTTGTTTCAGAAGTCGGTGACCTTCGAGGACGTGGCTGTGTACTTCACCCAGACGGAATGGGATGGCCTGTCCCCTGCACAGAGGGCCCTGTACAGGGATGTGATGCTGGAGAATTATGGGAATGTGGCCTCCCTGGGTAAGGCCTCTCTCCCCCTGGGACCCGGACTCTGCCAGTTGGGGTTTCCTGGCTTATTGCCCCCTAACAGGTTGCAGGTGGGGTCTCTGGTAATCCTTTACTGAGTGGGAACCCCAGGGGCTGAGATTCCTAATCCCCCGTGAGTCAGGGGTTGCTAAGAAGGGTGAACCTCAAGCCCTTTTGGGGCCAATACAGGACTTTGCTGGGATTGGTGTAGGCTCTTTATCCACCCTCCAGAAGTTGTGGTTTCGATACAGCGTGGAAAAAAGAAACTTACTGTTTCACACAGCATTATCTTCGGGTTCACCCT
>CM053620.1:10434058-10449739 GCA_028646535.1 Procyon lotor | reverse complement strand
AAGATGAAGGAGGAATTTTGGATAGCCCAGAGTTTAAGTTCCAAGAAGAGAATAAAGTTCTTTCCCTTTCACCTCCTGGTGCTGCAAACTCTTGCCATCCTCAGTGTTGCTACATGTTGTTGGATCCTGTGCCTTTTCCTTCTTAAGCAGTTTCCATTTTTATCAACAAGGGACTTAAGGACATGGAGATAGCAGAGACAAAATGGCAGAGTATAGTAGAGTGTGGTGTCATGGAAAGAATGCTCATTCGGTGGATAAAACCTAGGATTTTATTCCACCGCTGTCACACTTAACCTTTATGTTACTGGTTATTTTCATAGAAGTTGGTAATCTTTTTAAATCGTTCATGCTCAAAACTATACGGAAAGTGTATAAAGCAAAAAAAAAAGTGTATAAAGCACACTGGAGAACAAATTGCCCAAACTTCCTGTACTAATTTGCTCAGTTTCTTCTGTAGTCTTCCAGGAGTTTTCTAGGCGTGTACATACAAATATATAAGTATATATTGGCCCATTTTATTTTTCCTGGAATCTGCCTTACATCCATGTGTCAGCTTGTTTTTCCATTTAACAATGTACATTGGATGTCTTTTCACATTGGCATATATGGATTTGTTTCTTCCTTTTTTTTTTTTTCCATCTACGTGTTACCCTACCTTATGGATGAACCTTAGATTCTTTGACCTAGTTTGATGATTTTCAAGAGACCCTTGATTAACTATGATTCTTTATTCCTTTTACCATATTCTTTTCTCTAACATGGTTCTTACATATTTCATGTTTTCTGTTTTTTTTAATAGTAGATATTGATATCCAGACTGACAATAATTTGACAAAGGAAATGTATGAAGAAAAACATAACACATCATTTGAACTTCAGAGGGACTTTTCCCAGGAAACAGATTTTTCAGAAGCCTGTATTCTAGAGAAACAGCAGGAAGTCCACTTAGTAGGAGGTGTGAAGAAAGAGAACAGCGTCATTGACGGAACAGTGAAAGACGACACCAGCCCTGTGGAGGAGTGTTTCTTTAGTCAGAGTCCAAACTTGTGTCAGTGTCACACCATCAGCACTGGAGAGCAGCCTCCTGAACGGATAGGATTGGAGAGAGCCTTCAGCTTTGACGCAAAACTTATTCAGCATGAAATAATGAATTCTGGGGAAAGACCTTTTAAATGTGAAGAATTAATGAAAACCTTCAGGTGTAACTCTCAGCATCAAGCTGGCCACACTGGGGAGAAGCCTTATCAGTGTAAGGAGTGTGGCAAAGCCTTTAGCATTAATGCAAAATTAATTTGGCATCAGAGACTCCATAGTGGGGAGAAACCCTTCAAATGTGTGGAGTGTGGGAAAAGCTTCAGCTACAGCTCCCATTATATCACACATCAGACAACCCACAGTGGGGAGAAGCCCTATCAGTGCAAGGTGTGTGGGAAAGCCTTCAGCGTGAACGGCAGTCTAAGTCGGCATCAGAGAATCCATACGGGAGAGAAGCCCTATCAGTGCAAGGAGTGTGGGAGCGGCTTCAGCTGCAGTTCTGCCTACATCACACACCAGAGGGTCCACACTGGAGAGAAGCCTTATGAGTGCAATGACTGTGGGAAAGCTTTCAATGTGAATGCAAAATTAATTCAACATCAGAGGATCCACACTGGAGAGAAACCTTACGAGTGTAATGAATGTGGGAAAGGCTTCAGGTGCAGCTCCCAACTGCGGCAGCATCAGAGCATCCACACTGGAGAGAAGCCCTATCAGTGTAAGGAGTGTGCGAAAGCCTTCAGTAATAATGCAAAACTCATTCAGCATCAAAGAATCCACACAGGTGAGAAACCCTATGAGTGTACCGATTGTGGAAAAGCCTTTAGTGTCAAAGGGAAGTTAATCCAGCACCAGAGAATCCACACTGGTGAGAAACCCTATGGGTGTAATGAATGTGGGAAAGCCTTCAGGTGTAACTCCCAGCTGCGCCAGCATCTGAGAATCCACACTGGGGAGAAGCCCTATGAGTGCAGTGAGTGTGGAAAGGCCTTCAGCGTTAATGCAAAACTAATGCAGCATCAGAGGATTCACACTGGGGAGAAGCCCTTTGAATGTAATGACTGTGGGAAATGCTTTACTTCTAAAAGAAATCTGCTTGATCATCACCGAATCCATACTGGAGAAAAGCCTTATCAATGTAAGGAATGTGGGAAAGCCTTCAGTATCAATGCCAAACTAACCAGGCATCAGAGAATACACACTGGGGAGAAACCTTTCAAATGTATGGAATGTGAAAAGGCATTTAGCTGCAGTTCTGACTATATTGTACATCAGAGGATCCATACTGGAGAGAAACCCTTTCAATGTAAGGAGTGTGGAAAAGCCTTCCATGTTAATGCCCATTTAATTCGACATCAGAGAAGCCACACTGGGGAGAAACCCTTTAGATGTGTGGAGTGTGGCAAAGGGTTCAGCTATAGTTCTGACTGTATTATACATCAGACTGTCCATACTTGGAAGAAACCCTATGTGTGTAATGTGTGTGGGAAAGCCTTCAGGTTTAGCTTCCAACTTACTCAGCATCAGAGTGTCCATAGTGAAGGAAAATCCTAATGAGAAGGATGTAGAAAACTCTCAAAGTTAATGAAATGGATCAAGTATCATCAGATTCGCTGTGGTAGAAAACCATGAGGGAAATGAATATGGCATCTTCCCATGGAAACACATCTTTTCCATCTTACTTTTAAAGTCAGGAATGATGGTGGAAAAAGTATAACAACCAAAAATAAATAGCTTGTCTTATACCAACAACCAATTAGAAAATGTGATGAAAAGATCCCATTTCCAACAGCATCAAGAAAAGTGGATCTCCTAGGAATAAAAAGTATCACACGGGATCTATATGGAGAAAGAAATCTCCACTGAGGGCCACAGAAGGAAAAATAAGTGGGGGAGAGAGGGAAGACTCTCGGATGGGAAGACTCATGAAGATCCTCACTCTACGTAAATTTACTTCCCTTTCATTTTGGACAACAAGCATGTATCACTTTTGTAAAGAGGACAAACAATAAAGATTTCCTTAGAAAAGATGAATAAATTTTTTATTTTCATGGAAGGGAGAAAACCTATCTTAAGCATCATATGAAAGCTAGAAACCAACCATAAGAGAAAATATCAATACACTGACTTTTAAAAATTAAATATTTGTTCTTAATCCCAAATAAAGTTAAAAGATAAAGCACAAGAAGCAGAAATACCTTTGTGCAGTTTATAAATCTTTAATATGTAAAGATAGGTTTTATAATCAAGAGAAAAGTAATAAAACCCAGAAAAATGACATCAGCAGGCAGTTTTAAAAAACATATCAGAAGAACCTAATAAAGAGATGTTCAGTCTCTCTCCTCTAAGATTGAAAATGAAACATGCACACAGTCATACACAGGGAGCCCTCAGACCTCTCTTCCACAGACTGTCCCATAGACACACAGTCACACACAATGTACCCTATGTACGCAGAGACCATACACCTCCATAGGTCACTGACACCTGCCCCTGCATGTTCTGTAGCTCGGGCAACCAGCGTTGGCTAGGGATGCTATCTTGAATATTTCAAGGGAACCATTCCTGTTAGAAACCGAATGATGTGATACAGGACCCCAGCAGAGTGCGGGGGGGATGCCATTGTAAGTCCCACCGCTCTGCCCCCAGGCTCCTGGGAGCTGAGCAGGGGTAGAGGCCAGATCCTAGAGCCCTGAGAACATAGGAAGGAGCATGGCCTTTTTTCCCACTGACTATCTGATCCTGCCCCTCTAGCAGTTCCAGACGCAGATGACACACTAAGACCCGAAGTGCCCCAGGCCATGGTGTCCAAGTCCTTCATTTACTTAGAAACAGGCCCAGAGATGGATGGCACTACCTCTGGTCACACAGCAAATCGGCTGCTAATGTGGTCCCCTTACCCAGGCCACAACACAGCACGCCCCAAACCATCCTGGGCCATGAGCAGCCACTAGTTGGATTTCTACCCAACTAGTCCTGGTCCTGGCTCCCAGCAGGGTCTGGCAGTTTCTCTGCTGGGGCAAGACCAAGGTGGGGATTCTAGGAGGGTCAAGAACCACTAAGGACAGAACCTACTATCTGGGATCTGCTACCAGTGTCCTATGTGACCATGGTCTCTCTCTCGATCTCAGGCTCTTGTCAGTGCAGGGTAAGGGCTGGTCCCAGAATTCAAGGCCCTTCCCACTCAGATGGTCCCTGAGGGTTTTCTCCCTCTCTCTAGGTTTGTTACTGTCCAGGACAGGTCCTCTGCTCAGATCCTAAGTACAAGAGGAGAAAGAAAGTTAGACACCTGCGGAACCTCATGAAGTCATGGCTCCATCTCCCAGTAGTCCCGCCATCTTGTATCCTCAGTGCTCATTACTACAGCCCAGAGCTGCCTGGGTCCAGTGGAAGCCTTGCCAGGAACAAAGGAGCCATGGCCCTAGAGACCTCTGTCCCCTCACAAAAGCTCTTCTCTTTTTCTGAACTGGAGCTTTGGGCCTGGAAGGGCCAGGGTTTAAAAAAAGCCTTTCTCCCTTAGTCCCAGTCAGTGTGTTCTGTCCCTACAGCACACCCGTCACAGCCTGGCCTGTCACGCTGGAAGAGCCTCAGGGAACATCTGGTCCTGCCCTGTCCCCAGGTCAGGAGGGTAAATTGCCACATCCAGGTCAGAGGAAAATGTGGCTGTCCACGGGCACCCAGCAGGTAGGAGGGCAGCCTGGGGAGAAAGGCCAAAGCAGGACAAGGCTCCGGTGTCATCTGTGGGAACAAGAGGCCTAGCACAGCTACTCCTGGGCTGGTATCCCTCTGCTCCTGGCACTGGGGCTGGGGTTGTTAGAAGAGGCTTCTGGACCTCTACCTCTGAGGTCCCCACTCTCCCCAACCACAGCCCCACTCTGTGCTATCCCGTCTCTGGATAGGGAACTGTGGACACCCTTCCCCTCCCACAGGCAAAGTCTGACCAATGCTGGGGAACAGGAGACGAGGTCAACCTTGGTAATCGGTAATCCGTAGTCCCCAAGCCACGGGTGGGGGGAGCTCCCTGCAGTCCCTTCCCCCAGCTCTCAGGCCCCGGCGCTACACAGACCACGTGGTCCCCAGCAACTCCCAACTCATGCCAGGGCTCCCGGGGCTCTAGTCCTGGGCCCCGGCTCCTCTACCTGCCGGGCTGCCAGCGGCCCGAGCCTCCCTTCTGCTCCAGCCCTCCCTGCCACTGCTCGCCGCCGCCGTGTCCTCCACCAGCTCTCTGATCCTGCAGTGTGACCCCACCTCCCGCGGGTCACCGAGATCCCACCCGCGTTCAGCCGAAGCCCAGCCTCCAGGAAACCCCGCGATGCTTGGCCGACTTCGTCCGGTCGCTCACGGTAAGGGGCAACTGGGCCACCTGTTCCGCGTGTCGGCCACCCTCCTTGGGCCTGCGAGTCGTTGGCCCACGTGCTCCCAGCGTGCGGACCGGAGGCTCTGGATCCCAGCCGCCCTGGGCCACCGCGCGCGGCGTAGGGAGCCAGGTGACGGCCTTGTGCGGCGGACTCGCCGCCCGGCTTCCCGCGCTGGCGCTGTTGTGTCTCTGTGCGAGAGGGGGCAGGGGCGTGGGGCCCGCACGCGCCCAGAGCCCTGCGCCCCAGAAGCCATTAGCAGCCCGTGGCCGCCAGCCTCTGCCCCCTGCCGTCCGGGCCGTGGGTTCGCTCCCCGCAGGGTGCGAGACGCCCCGCGCGCTCTCCTCAGACCCGCCGCCCCAAGGCTGCTGGGCCGCTCAGCCCGTGCCGGGGGATTCCCTGGAGCAGGGTCCTGGGGCTGCTGGGTCTGAGCTCTCGGTGGAAACTTTCCTGGAGATCCGCCCGGGGCGGGAGTGGGGTGGACCCCGACCTCAGACGCGAGGCCGGGCGGGGCCGAAGGACCCTTAGAATGCTTAGGCTCGCGCATTGCAAACTTCCCAAGAAGTAGATCCCCTCGACCCGTCACCCCCCCGCCCCCCGCTCTCCCCTCTCCCACCGGGAAATCTTAGAGGCGCTTATCGTAAACTCCTAAGTAGAGCCGCCGTGGAAGACCCGAGTAGGGGTGGGGGCAGTCGCCGGTGGGCCCGAAAGTCAAGGGCAGGGGTTTTGCTTAAGGATGATGCCTTGGAAGATAAGAGGGGGATCCAGGACGGAAATCGGAATGCGTTCCACCAAATCCAAACGTTCCACGCGGGGCCACGGGTGTAAGATGGGTAGGGAGAACCACAGATGAGGGAGATGGGGTCCACAGCCGGGCTCCGCGGGGATGGGCACATAGTAAAGAGTGCTGAGTTGGCCTCCCCATGACAGTGGGGGAAGAGAGTGCAGGGAGCAGGGGCCTAGCCATGCTTTGTCGTGTCCCTTCTGCCCAGAGGGCTCTCCCTGCCTTCAGACCGAGCTCAGCCACACACCACACCTGCCTTGCTGGCTTCCCCAGTCTCCTTAGCCGGCATTGGGTGCCCCGCGCTGTGTCCTCCACCAGCTCTCTGAGCCCTTTACCTGAAGTTGCTGTTTTACGACTTTACCCTGTGGACCACGAAGTCACTGGCGGAGGGTGGGGGAGAGTGGGGGCAGCTGCGTCGGGCTAGGCAGGATGTTGCTGGTTGAATCATTTCAGTTGAGCAGATAATGTTAGCGAGTCAGTAGGGAAGAAGTGTTTCGTGCCTGTGTTTATATGGTTTATGCGTCTTCATCAACAGTGGGTGTCCAGCAGAATTCCCAGGGAGGCTCTCGTGCTTGAAAGAGAAATAAATTCCCGGGGTTGGGGAGCCCTCGGACGAGTCCCCCCAAGCACACTGGCCTATGACTCAAAGGTCTTAGAATTTGGTTGATCTTCAGTTGCCCAACAGAGGGCGCTCCACCCCCCAAATAAAGATATGGAGGCTGAAGTTTGAGATCCAGCTCTTGATGATTCAAGCTCTCTGACCTCAGTGGTCCTGTGGTCCGTCCGTGTCCCCCACTCCCCCCACTGTAGTTTTTGTTGTTGTTCTATCCATCCTAGTGGGTGTGAAGTGGTATCTTGTTATGGATTTGATTTCTATTTCCCTGATGATTACTAGTGTTGGGCAACTTTTAACATGTCCAGACTCTGGTCTTGCACCCTTCTATCCACTCAAGAGCAGGACAAGTCCTTTCAAAACACAAGTCTGATCCTGTCTCCCCCAGCTCAGAACCCCTCGGGGCTCCCCACCCACTCTCCTCCATCCCACCTCCCCCCACAAATGCCTCTCATCCTTCACGTTGAAGACCTCACTGACCCCCCATGACCTTTCACATCTGGTGTGTCTCCCTTCTCCGAGCTTGCCTGTCACACCCTCCCTAACTCCATCAAGTCACTTTCCAGTCTGATTTGTAATTCACAATTCAACTGTGGGTTTCACCCCAAAGACTGAAATCCGCGAGGGTCAAGGCCAGATTTGTGGTCTCAACCCTGTGTCCTCAGACCCCAGGGCAACAGGGGTGCAAACTGTGCTTGTTGGCCACTTGGAGAGAAAAGGATGATGGGTGAGTGGGTGGGTGCACTGGTGCATTTGATTGAGGTCCTGGAACAAGTTTGTTTCCTCCACCTGGAAGCTCCAATGCCCTGGTTCACACATTTTTGGTCCCACCTGTTGGCCACCAACCCTGGTACAGCCTGGGCTCAAGATGGGTGCCTCCATCCATGGGCACGGCTGAGGGACAATAGATCGAAACTGTCTTTTCCCCATCTAGGTTATAAATTCTTTTTGTGGTCATTTCCCCTTTCCATCTTAAACTAAACTCCTGTGCCCTTGACCTCAACCATTCCCAAGACCACAGGGGTCTTCCTTTGTCACTTTTGTCCCTCCCTCCCAGCCTCTTGTGTATTTCCCACCTGCTTCCCTCTACTCTTTCATGAACACTATGGGCCTGTTGCCCTTCTCTGCAAAACCCTCTTCCTGAGTGATTTCCAACGTTAGCTCACCCTGGGATCACAGGGGGAGCTCTGGAACATCCTGAAGCCCAGGCCGCAGTCGTGCTGATCGGATTGGGGAGGGCAGGGATACCCGAGCACCGGTAAGCACCCAGGTTACTTTAACTTGCCCCTGGCTTGAGAACCACAGTTCTTGACTCTGCACCCCTCAGACGCTGCTGCATTTCTTTTGTTCAAATGTCTTAGTTGAGCACTCCCACTTGTGTTCTTCCCAATGTCTGACGACTCAAGTCTTAGCCTTCCAGGGCCTTGCCGAAGAATGCAGAGAAGCTGCCCCTCCGGGCCGGGTCGCTGAAGCCAAGTGGCCCCCTGTTCCTGGCATCCTCCATCTCCCTGCAGCCTGAAGAGCGCCGTTTGGGGTTGTGTGAAGCTGGCCTCAAACCCCAGCTCCAGCCCTTCGTAGCTGTGTGATCTTGAGCAAGTTGCTTAAGCTCTCTGAACCTCATTTTCCTTAAATGGAACTTCCCTCCCAGGGCAGCAGAAAACAGACAGTGATAACCCCGAAATGCACAGCCGGTGCCCTGCAATGCCGCTTATTATGATCCAGACCCTGTGCACCTTCTGGCAACTCTCTCCTCCAAGGGCTGCCTCTCTGTACAGGGGTCCTCCACTAGCCTCTTTCACCTCTTTTTCCTTCCTTTTCCTTAGACCCCTAAGAATTGCTCACCCTTACTGGGCCTCTACTTGAAACCTGCCCTCGTCAAAGCCCCATTGACCTCCAGGTCTGACCCCGGCATTAGAAAGGATGTCATCTTGTCCTCTCCATTTCACAGAGGAGAAAACTGGGGCACCGGCTGGCAACTTGTCAAAGCTCATGCTGCCTGGAAGTGGCAGGCCTGGGCTTCAGATCGGGACAGTTGGAGGGTGGGGCTGGCTGCCCCTGAGGGGCCCAGGCCTGTGTCCTGGACCCTCTGTGTTCCTTGCAACACTTTGTAGATACTGCCAAGTTCATAAACTTTATAGATTTAGATGTGGGGGGATAAAATAGAGAGCCTTCTAGAATAAAATGAAGGAGCATATCATCGTAATATTGAGGGCAGGAAATATTTCCTAAATAAGACTCAAAAAAGGAGGGGCTAACTTTAAAAGATTAGATAAGCTGGACTGAATTAAAATTAAGAACTTCTGGGGACGCCTGGGTGGCTCAGTTGGTTAAGCAGCTGCCTTCGGCTCAGGTCATGATCCCAGGGTCCTGGGATCGAGTCCCATATCAGGCTCCTTGATCAGCAGGGAGCCTGCTTCACCCTCTGTCTCTGCTGCTTGTGTTCTCTCTCTCTGACAAATAAATAAATAAAAAAAGTTAAGAACTTCTGTTCTTCTATAGACACCATTAGAGGAGCTCAAACGCCAGCCCCAAACTGGCTGGAGACACAGCCAGGGCATATGCTCTGCCAAAGGATTCGTAGGCAGAACAGAGAAAGAACCCCTATGATTCAGTGCAGCTGCCTCACAAACATATTTTTAAAGATTCTTTTTTATTTATTTATTTGACAGAGAGAGAGAGAGATCACAAGCAGGTAGAGAGTCAGGCAGAGAGAGGGAAGCAGGCTCCCTGCTGAGCAGAGAGCTAAATGGGGGGCTCGATCCCAGGACCCTGAGATCATGACCTGAGCCGAAGGCAGAGGCTTTAACCCACTGAGCCACCCAGGCCCCCTACAAACATATTTTTAAAAATCACGTAGGCCTGCCTTTGGGCCCTAGCTCTTCTCACCTGTTCGGCAAGATCCTGGATAAGTCTCCATGAGGTTCTGACCCCCCGAATTAATTCCTGTATTTCCAAACTGGGGATAAAAATCCCTGCCTCACCCTTGTGTTTCCTGTAAGAATCAAAAAAGGGACTAATTCGCCAAAAGTGGATCATGGGTCAGCTGGGGGATTCTATCAATAGCCCTTGGTCCCTCCCTCACGCATCCGGAGCTCCCCAAGGACTTGGGCCAGGTGTTAGCCTGGTCTCTGGTCTCTGGCAACGTGTTCGGAGTACGGGGGGTTATAAATCTGATATGGGAGTGGACAAGGAACAACATTCCTGGCTGAGGGAACAGCATGAGAGAAGCATGAGGGCGGAAAGGTACAGTCAAGTTCTTTGGGAGTCCCCGGGTACAATCAGGGGAAAAGTGAGAACACACTGGGCCTGGCAGCGGACAGATCTGAAATACCGGGCCCGGGATAATGCCAGGCATCATCTGGAAGGCCACAGGCAACCATAGAAGTTTTGGGGGACGAGGGGTGCATAAATGATGGGGAATGAGAGAGGGAGAGACAGAGAGCTTTGGAAATGAGAGATGAGGGGTAGTAAAAGATTTCTCTGTATGCGACAGCCATTTCAGGAATTCTGCTCCGAAAGAGGGAAGAAAGGAACCAGAGTAAAGAGAGAGTGTGCTCAGTGGGAGGGGCGGGCCAGACGCCATGGGTGTGTGTGTGTGTGGGGGGGAGACCAGGAGGGGATCCTGCTTCACCTCCTGGTGACTCCTGCAGAAGGGGACCTGCAGACAGAGGGGCTGGCCGGGGTTCTCAGATGGGGCACCCGGAGCTTGTTGGGAACAGTCTGGGTCCCCACCCCACGCCCACAGAATCAGGGTCTCTGGCGTGGGCCCTGCACTCCGCGGGATTCCGATGAGTGCTCAAATTCGAGACAGCCCCTGAGGAGAAACTCCTGCCCTGGTCTTCCCTTTCAGAGACACTGGTGAAAGATGACCGGTCGCAGAGCCAGGCTCCTTCAGGGCGGCGGGGGTGGCCCCGCTCCCCGCCCACCGTAGCCCGTAATGGCCTCAGCCCAAGCCAGGCTTCACCCTAAGGGGGTGCACGCGGAGATGAGAATCTGCACCCGCTCCTGGGGACAGCTCGGGCAGCTCTCCGATTTCCCACAAACACTGGCTCTTGGTGCCAGCCCGAGCCCAATCCTAAGACTTAGCCCTTAAAACTTTCTCACTCCATCTTGCCTCCTGGCCAGGACTTGGCCGGGCAGACTCCCATCCCATCCCTCTCCCAAGGACACGGGGCCTGATTGGAAGAGGCAGGTGGTGGCCACGCCCCGGAAAGGCACCTGCCCCAGGTTCTGACCCAGGGCTTGATTACCAATTAGGCTAAGGTTTAAAAATAGCAGCCCTGCCTGGGAGGAGGCTGTTCCTGGGTGTGGGAGGGAGGGTCCCTGGCAGGGTTAGGTCTCAGTCCTGCTGCCTTCCCCTCTCCGGGTTTGACCTTCTGCCTTCAGGGGTGAGTTTCCTGCCAGTGGGGGGATTGGTGAGGGCCTGACTTGCTGGCAAGAGGGTCCCGCTCCCCTGCCCGCCCCCGCCCAACCCTTAGCAATAACATTTTGTACTGAAGCTTGCACAAGAGTTGCCCAGTAAGGGGAGAGGTCTCTGCATTTCCAGCTCTGGGGAGAGAGCAGAGGAGGGTTCAGTCATGTTGATTTTTCCCCCTGCTCTTTCTAGAAAGCCTTGTCTCACTCTTAGGATGAAATCCTCTTCATCTGTGAGATCCTGGCTACATGGCCCCACTGCCTTTAAGCTTCACCTGAGGGCTGCTTGCCCGTCCCGTCCTGCCCATCCTCACCACGCTGGCTGGGGGTGTGTGTGCACGCTCTGCGCCTCGGCCCATTTTGCGGAGCCTGATGTGTGTCAGGGTGAATTTGTTAAATTATTTAAACAAGAACGTAGGCGTCACGAGGACCCCAAATTGTCCCTTGGGGGAAGATGAGAAAGAAGGATTTGGTCAAGAAAAGGACTCAAGGTCTAGCAATTTTAAAGTTAGGTTCAAAGAGCCACATCTGTGCAGAAACTATCCCAAGTTGGGCAAAGACCCATCTTCCTCCCGCTCATCTCGCCCGCGTGGCAATTTGCATTCCCAAAGGCAATTCCTCTCCCTAGGTTCTTCTGTGCAGACAAACATATGCAAAGATAGGCTCTAATGGCCATCCTCCTTTTACACCAAAGCTGCATATTAGGCACTTTGTTCTGAACCTTGGATCCACCCCTCTCACCGACCCACCTTGAAATTTTCCTGGTCCTCCAGGTTGTGTCCTTATTATTTTTCGAAGCGGCTTCACATTCCGGGCGATGCAGGTCCTGTAACGTTTCACTGGTCCAGGCTTTGTCCAGTCACCTGCTGTCACAGCCAGCGCTGCGGCTGGAACCTCACGTTGCCTGGACTTCAGTGTGAGGTCAGAGGGCAATGGCCTTTGTACCTACAGTGGGTGTTTTGTCTTCCTTCTCACGGGAGGCAGGAGAGGAGACTGGTCAGAGCCAGAGCTGGGCAGGGCGGGTGGGGAGGGGGGGGTGGATTTGAACCTTTTCCCTGTGCTTTTTAGTTATTTGCTCACCTGAGGTTCAGTTTTTAAGATATGTAAAATGTGGGGAGGGTGCAGTGGGATCAGCGGTGTCCAGTGTTTGGTTCAAGGCCAGACGTGGAGCAAGAGAGCTCGAGGCGTCCAGAGTAGCGGAGTCTGGCCATAAAGCTGCCCGACATTGTCTCTGGGGTTACTGCCGGTGCATGTGGGGAGCGTGAGGTCTCGGAGCAAGGACTGAGCTTGATCGGCAGGCACTGGTTCCCTGGGGAAGGTCCCCACCCAGTCGCATCTCTCATTTTGTCCCTGAGCTTCTGTGCACCACTGTGGAACACTGGGGCTCCCCAGGCCCTTTCTGGGGCTCCCCGTTGGGAAGGCCTGGAGGAAGAAGGCACGTGGCCTGCCTTACGTCTTCAAAGCTCTGGTCCTCGGCACAGTCCACAGATGAATGCACTCGCGGCCGCTGACAGGGGCTGCCGCTAGGACAGAATTCTGAGTATTCTACACGCACGAGGCCATTCATTTCTCAGAATTACCCTGTAGGGTAGGGGAGACCGAGTATCCGCACCAGCCAGCCTCTCCGTCATGGCAGGGCCTTGCTCCATCCAAACGGAACCTCATGTTTGCCCCATGCCTCTGGGTTCCTCCACGCTGCCCTCTCTAGGCAGGGAGAAAGCCAGTGACGCGAGAGGAGTTGCCCCATGTCCACCCTGGGGCTGAGTCCTCTGTGAGATGTATGCTGCCGGTCTAAAAGGTGACTTTGATTTCGTAGGCCTGGGAGTGTCATCTGTGTGCCTGGAAGGAAAAATGTAACCCCTGCTACTAACATCTCAAAACATCTGTGTGGCACTTGCGCCCTTAACACCATCACTGCCAACATGTAGGATAAAACACTGGTCCCCAACCAGTCTTTGGAACCCTCTCGCCAACACAGGTGCTCTCAGAGGCTTGCAAACAGACCCCCAGCAGGGCCCATCTGCCTATCCGCGTCTATTCTCTTGCTGCAGGGGCTCAGGACCAACTGGCCGCCCAGCCGCCGCCGTCGGAACAGCCCTAGAACCGTGGCCCAGGGACGGCACGGCTTGGAGAGCATGAGTAGAGAGAAAGACGAGGAGTTGTTTAGTATACTCAGTATTTATGACGAGCCGGAGGAGAGGAGGAACGCGCCAGAGAGCTCTGGCATTTCCTCCCAGCGTGAGCACCAAGCCCAGTCCCATCCGGAGGGGGTGTATGGGACGCCCCAGCAGCCCCCCGGTTCCCTGACACAGCGTGGCCTGGTTTGTCAGGAGATGAGCACCGGGACCCCGCAGCCGTGGGTCCTCCAGACTCTGGGCAGATCTGAGCTCCTGGCCAGTTGCTTCCCCCAGGCAGAGCCAGAAGCAGCCGCAGAGCTGGACCCCAGGTAGGTCTCGGTGGGAGCAGGGAGCTGTCCTGGGAAGAGGGCGTCCTAGCACGGAGCTCCCCAGATCACACTGTGTTCCTCCCCCACCCCCCACCATCCACGTGTCATAGCTTCCTACCAGGACCCGAGTTTGGTAAGTCCCAGCTGGGATACGAGGGCAGGGAAGGTGGCAGCCCAAGGCCGGGTCGCGGATGGGGGACAAGGCGCGAGGCCTGGTGTCGGGGAAGCAGCCTTCTCCTTGAGTCCTGCGGTTCTGTTGCTGTGGGCCGCCCTCTCCGTGAGCCGGTGGGCCTTGATGTTTCTCTGCAGGCCGGCCTTGCCCTTCGCCTCCGCACAGTGAAGAAGTCTGGTCGTTCCTCAGGGCAATTGTAAGTGTCTGATTTTTTCTACGCTTGGGAGCTTTGCCTTCCCTGCTCCCCGCCCCCCCCAAACAAGAAGCTAGTAAGAAAGGGGCGGCATGCGGTGTGCCTGGATTCTCTGTGCCATAGCGGTGGGTGTCCTGCAGCTCCCTGTGTGGGGCCTTTGGCTCACAGTGTCCCCTCTTCTAGAGCTGTGTCTGGGGTGGGGGGCTCTGAGCCGGGCCCTGCTCTCAATGCTGGTGCACAGTGTTGCCTCAAAACCTCGGGTGAACACTCGGGAATTCATTTGGAGGACCGGGCAGGCGGTCACCCACAGGGGATGGAAGGCCAGGACCGTGCCCCCTGATGGGCACCCGCGCTCTCTTCTCCCCAGCCGCCCGTTCCCGACGAAGTGGTGGTCAGGCAGAGGGTCCCCCGCAGTGGCTGGAAAGTTGGCAGGCTCCGCCATGGAAAGAAAGTCTACGCTGTGGCCATCAGCAGCTCGACTCACCACGTGTACACGTGTGGCCACGGCTACATTAAGGTGTGGGACGAGAGCGCCCTGCATTCCCACAGTAAGGCCCCACAGGCCCAGCTGGACTTGCAGGTGAGGGGTGTTCGGGAAGGGCTGGGGGAACCCAGATGTGACCTCTGTCGTGGGACTCGGAACCCGGGCCTCAAGGAGGTGAAGTGAGGGCGGGGCACTGTTCCCACAGGACCACCGGAACTGTGTCCTGGCCTGCAAGCTGTTCCCGGACGGGCAGCGCCTCATCACGGGGGGCCTGTCCCGGAGCCTCACCCTGTGGGATCTGGCGCCCACTCCGCGCGTCAGGGCCCAGTTGGCCTCCACGGGCCCCTTGTGCTATTCGCTGGCGCTCTCCTCCAACGCCCAGATCTGCTTGGCCTGTTTCAAAGGATTTGTCGAGATTTGGGATTTGCAGAACCAAATCTTGATCAGGTACGCCCCAGGGGAGGGCTGGAGAGTGAGGTCCAAGGGAAGGCCTGTGTCCCTTTCTGGACCTCCCTTGCCCCTCTGTGCGGTAAGACTCGGTGAGTCCGCGCGGAGACCAGATGTGGGGGCTTCCTGGGCCCGAAACGTCCCGGTGTTGAGCCAGGGCCAGAACCTCGGAGTTCTTCTTCCTCCAGGAAGCATGAGGTCCCCGAATATGGGTCCCGCTGCGTGGACCTCACAGGCAATAAGTTCTGGACAGGAGGTGAGGACACCATACTCTATTCCTGGGACCTGAGGAGCTACCAGAGGTTGCAGCAGCACAAGTTACAGGATGAGGTGTCTGGCACCCAGTGGGCTGCGGGCGGTCCCCGTGGTCGGGAGTGGGCTGGGGGGCTGCGGGCAGTCCCGGCGGCCAGAAGCTGGGGGGGAGGCTCCAGGTGGTCCCCGTGGCTGGGAACGGGGTGGTTGGGGGGGCTGCGGGCGGTCCCTGTGGCCGGGAGCGGGGGTGTGTGTGAATGGCAGTGTGGGCAGCTTGGAGCGCTGACCCCGGTCCTCCTTCCAAACAGATCCTCAGCATTACCCACGAGCCCAGTGAGGAGTGGGTGCTGGTGGGCCTGAGGACAAGCGACATCGTAATTGTCCACACGCACCGGAGGGAGAAGTTTAAGACAGTCTTCCATAAATATGTCAACCACCACAACCTCAAGTTCGCCTCCTGTGGTGAGTGGAAGCCAGGCGACCCCTC
>CM053620.1:10393889-10433958 GCA_028646535.1 Procyon lotor | reverse complement strand
CCATGCCTTCCCACACAGAACAGCAGCCCGGAGACTAGGGCCAGCAGAAGAGGCACGAAGCCCCATCTGATTGTCCTTTTGTGCAGTGATACTGAGCTCTGTCCTGTGTGGGGCGGGAGGGAAGGGCCACATGAGGGAATGGTTTAGTGCTTACCTCTGATTTTTCTAGATGGGCACACTGGGCCAGAGGAAGAGCTGCTCTTTGCCTAGTCACCTTGGGGAGGGAGCTGGGACCGGCCTGCAAGCTTGGTCTCTGGCCTCTCCACCTGCCTTTCCTTCGCCAGGAACCTACTTTGTGGCCGCGCTGGACGAGTCGATCCACTGCATAGCCGCACCTTCTCTGCAAAGGTTGTTTCAGGTATCGGGAGGAGGGCTCTGCAAACACAGGCTCTCAGCTCACAGGGCCAGATCCCAGTGGGTCCAGATCTCCCAAGGACAGTGATGGAAAGTATCCCAGGGGTGGTATCTGGGGCCCTTTACAGACTCAGGGGAATGAGGAGGTTCTGTGACCTCATGGGCTCCACTGTGAGCCTTGAGACCTGCCCCACTGTCTCCAGACCGAGCCTCAGGTCTGTCCTTCGCCTTGACACCACCCCAAGTGAGGACTTCACCTGTGGCCCACGCCTGGCCCCTGCCTGTGCTCACTCTTCTGGCCTCCTTCCCTGTAGGTAAAGGAGCCTGTGGATGTCCTGTGTTGTGATGTGTCTGCTGACAACCAATATCTGGTCACGGGCTCCAAGAACTGTGCCACAGTTTACCAGCTCTTGTACTAAAGTTTGCATGCTGTGTTCCTGCTGGCGAAGACCCAGAGGAGGCCAGCAGGCCGAGGAGATGGCAGCCTCCATACCCCGATACCTTCGCACCACCCTCCATGGCTGGGCCTCTGTCTGTTCCCTCCCCCCAGGACACACGTCGTCGCCTGTGTTCACAGGTTTTTATGATACAGTAGTGTAGGGGTTTTTCCTTTGTTATTATTCTTACCACTGATTTCTGGATTTGGGTGGGGAAACTTGCCTTTGTAATTAACAAAATAGAAAAGCAAAAACCAAAATGGCCTGATAACGTGGTTAGTTTTTTCGAAGAACAAACTCCTTGTGATGGATTGCGTAGACCCCATTCAGCAACTTCCAAGGTGGGGAAGGAATTTTGCAACAGACTTTGGTTGGCAACTTTTTTGGCAGGTCAGAGATTTCTTGGAACCTTCAGAAAGCTCAAGAAGAAGGGCATATACCTGTACAAACCTCCAGACTGTAGATTTTGTCAGAGAGAGAGAGAGAGCACAAGCAGGGGGAGGAGCAGGCTCCCTAATGAGCAGGGAGCCTAATGCGAGACTCGATCCCAGGACCCTGGGATCATGACTTGATCTGAAGGGAGATGCTTAACTGACTGAGCCACCCAGGTGCCCACCCTAAAAGAAACATTAGAACAAGGGTAAAGAGTGAAACTCAGAGAAAAAGATGCTGCTTCTATACACTAAATCAAAGCAAGCTGATATTATATTGCTATTAGACCACATGTAGTTTAAAATCAAAAGCAATACTGGCAGTAAAGGTGAACACTTCCTAAGTGTTCAATTCAGGTTCAGTTCCCCAGGAAGATACGAGAATTCTATGTTTGATGCATTAACGTAGCCTCAAAATATATACAAATTGACAAAATAGACAAATCTATCAACAACCAATAGTTCAAACAGGCCAAAAAAAATATAACATTTAAAAAAGAATATAGAAGATGAACGTGAGTAGAAAATATAGTTCAATGCCTACGACCAGTACAGAATACATACTTTTTCCCACATAAACAAAAAGCATTTACAAAATGCAACCATACACTGAGCTATGAATTTCAGTGGACTTAATTCTTATAGAATATATTCTATGACCAGGGTGCCTGGCTGGCTCAGTTGGTAGACCACGTGATTCTTGATCTCAGGGTGGTGAGTTCAAGCTCCTCACTTCAAAAGTTAAAAATAAGTAAAAAAAAAAAAAAAAAAGTAAAAAAAAAAAAAAATATATATACACACACACATATAAAAACTATATATTTTGATGTGAAGAACAAAAGAAATGTGAAGGCAAAAGAAATGTAAATAAAATTAAATTTCCTTCTAACTTGCAGCCCATTGATAGATACTTGAGGAAGGCAGAGTAGGCCATTCTTCCAGAAATTCCCAACTGTTTTTCTGTTAATGCTTTGCTGGAAGAAAAACCACCTTGGCCTGACAATCCCTAGGCCTCCAGGATCCCGTAAATCTTCTTTAACATATGAAAATCCTTTTGGAAACTTCCTTTGTCTTGACCTCCCCCACCTCCACACTAGATCTTCACTTGCTCCTCATCATCCCAGTGCAGCTGTTTCTGCCCAGGGTCCTGCCCCGGGGCTATAACGAAGCCACTTTTTTGCACCAAAAACCTCTCAATTCTTTCTCGACTCTTTGTTCGGGAATCCCAGTTCAAACCACATCACTATGACCACAAAGCAACCAAAATTAAGATAGAAACGAATAATAAAAACTAGAAATTTCCCTATTTTGGAAAATAAGAAATACCCTCCTAAATAATTAACAAAAGACTAAATCACAAAGTAATTGGAAGCTATTGTGAACCAAATAATCAAAACTTGGAGGGGTCAGCTAGAGCTGCGGGTAGAGCGTGGCCGAGCCTGGGCCGCTAGGGCCGTGCCCCACCTTGCCGTCCCGGGCCACGTGTCGTGTCCCCCCCCCCCCGCCCTGCGCTGACTGCCCAGGTCCTCCCCCGGCCCCACCTCGGCGGGCTCTTGAAAGCCGGGTCTGGGAGGGAGCGAGGGTACGGTCTCTGGAGACAGTCGGAAAGGAACGGAGAGACCCCGTTTTGCTCCGAGTAAAGTAAAGGGGTCCAGGAGACCCAGTTTCACAGGTGCTGCAAAAGCAAGCGCACCACTCGGCCACGCTCTGTCCATTTCCCCGAAGTCGCGACAGCACGAGTTTTCTCACTTACGGCTTTTTATTCTCGGGAGGGGGCCCGCGGTCCTTGCTCCTGCTGGAGGCTTTGCGTTCCTGCTGAGTGGTTTTTCCGCGCAAAATGGCCATGCCCTCTCTGAGGCTCGAACTCAGGACCTTCAGATTATGAGACTGACGCGCTGCCCACTGCGCCAAGAGGGCCACAAGGGCTGAAGTCTTTTTTTACTACTGAAGAGAAGTGTCTACGGGCCCCTTCCGCCGTCTGAGCCGTCTCCCCACTTCTGTCTCTCTGGAGCTGCTGCGACCCGGGGGTCCCCGCCCCGCAGCGGGCCCCACGCCGTTGACTTGTACGAACACGCAGGGAAGAAGGGTCGCTCCTGGGAGAGGAGCGGTCTCGGTGGAGAGGACGTGCCCGGACCCCCGGAGCCCCGCGCGGAGCCGGCCCCGAGCCGCAGCGCGCCAGGCAGGTGCACAGGCTCCAAGAGTGACCCCGCCAGCGCGCTCGGGCACTCGGAGGGCACGCGCCTGGCTCGGGTGCAGGGCAGGTGAGAGGGGCCCTCCCAGTCCAGGGGTCAGTCCTGATGGCAGGGGGGCGGGAGGGAGGACCTCGGGCTGGCGGTGCTGACCGGCCGGGACAGAGGCTGCAGGTGGGCGGCAGGGGGCGCCCCTGAGTAAGGGGGTGGGTAGGGCCCTGGTTGCCGGCATGGGGGGCGGAGCAGATGAGGGGGAGAGAGGGGCTGAGAGCTCTTTGGGACATAAGGTCTCCAGGCCTTAGCCCTGGATTAGGCGTAAGAGTGAGGTAGGGAAGGGAGAAATTATTTCAGAAAACTCTTGGGATGTGAATTCAGTAGGGAAGCACAGGGAAGAAACTATGGTTACCTTGGACTTGCCAGTTTATTAGACTCTGTATTTTTGTATTTTCTTTAGATAATTTGCTCCCTTATTACGCATAGGGGTATCTCATCTTGAAGGGCAGAAGACTGGCACCATTCCCCCCAGCAGGGTTTTAAGTTTCATTGTAATGAGAATGCAGGGTGGATAAATGGGTGGGTGGGCAGAACATAAAGCTGTCTCTTGGAAGGCATTCCTTCCTTATTCTTTTTTTTCCCCTCTTCCTTATTCCTGAAGAGAAATTTCTGCTGCGGATGTCCAGAGGGATGGCTCCCAAGGAATCGTTACCTGTTCCATTTACCCAGCGATTATTACAGGTAAAATGACTACATTGGACTTGTCAGCTTATTCATTCACTAGCGCTTGCGGAATTCTTGCTTTCGCCAGAGTAACAATATATTTTCATATGTGGTAGGACTAGCCCCTTCCCCCTCCTTGTGCCTTTTAGGGCTTTGGTGCTCCATTGCAAACGGGTTTCAAGTCATCTCTTGTATCACAGTTCACACTGATTCCCTCTCACTTCCCTGATTTCCTGTCCTGTGCTTCCAGATTGTTCTCTGTTGTTCCCTATGTGTCAGTCCTGCCTCCTTTCTTGACTGGGTGTTCTGTGATCCAGGGACAGGAGCTGAGCCACCCCTAAGTACACTACATTCTGAAGGATGGGTGGCAGGGGCTCTGGGACCCACCCAAGCCACACTCTGCTGCCATCTCCTGCCCAGGCTCAGAGCTGGTGGGAGAGTGTGCACTGAGCAAGGAGCACTTCAGGGACAGTCAACGGCTTGGGTTTGGTTTTCTCTCAGCCGATACCGATGACTTTGTGGCTTCCCCTTCCTTTTATCCTGGGGTGGCACAAATTCTGCCCCAAGAATTGGGAGGCCGACTCTGACAGTGGGAGGGTTTCTTGGGTGCTGTCAGAGCTGTGAGGCCAGAGCTCCCTCTCCCGCCTTGAGAAGCTGCAGAGGGAAGGACACATTTTGTTCTAGGAATCTCTCTAAACATGCTTTGTGAGGTGTCCCCGTGCCCAGCCTTGAGTCATTTCTCACTGTCCTTTAAGGCAAATAGCTATCCGGGCCCTGCAGTGATAAGGCGGACCCTCAGCCTCCCAGCCAGAGGAGACGGATTGTCCTGCAGAACCGTCCAGGGCCTTCCTGCCTTCCTCCCACCTGCCCGCTCCTCCTGATCTGTTTCCTGGGCTCCTTCTGCACGGCGGCCTGAGATGAGCAGATGCTTCTCTCTCTCTGTCACTTCTTCACAACCTTTGCTCTTCCCCTGAGATGATTTCTCTTTCTCCGGGGCAGAGTTGGATATGGAATATTCTGGATCCCCTGCAGCAGGTATATAAGAACTAGTTTTAGCTTATTGATAGGCCTGAGAGGGGAGGGCCTGAGAGGCAGGTGCAGCAGGGGGGTGGGGGCTTATTGTGAGGAGTCAGTATCAGAGACTCCCCAGGACTTGGGTGCACAGGGAGCGAGGAGCTGAGGGGAAAAGCAGGCACCAGGGAATGAGAGGGGAGTCTCTCTGCCTTCTCTCTTTCTCTGGGGCTTTCTTACTGGCTTCTTCATTACTGAAATCATTCCCTCTTCACACTTTGCTCAGCTACGGTGCCTGCCGTGAGCCCCTCCCTTGATTCTTTGGGGGGTATATTTGGTCTTCCCCTCTGTTCCACTCCAGCTCTCTGGGCACCGCAAATTGTGCCTGAGACACCCAACACATTATCACCTCCGAGGAGACTGATAGGTTTATCTCCTCTGCATCCGCCCCAGGGGCTCTTCCGTGAATGAAAGCCAATTTCTCTACGTGTTCCTGGAGTCCATGATTTCAGGGCCCCAGTGAGGAAAAACTGCTTTGTGTGTGCTAGGCCCCTGATAGGAGTCATCGACAGGGTCCTGGGATTTGGCAGGGGGTGGGCACTAGCCAAAAAAGCAGAATCCTCCCACCCCCTTCTGCCACTGCAGGGAGGGTCAGGGTCTTGAAATCCACCAGCATTTTTAAGTGAAGCCTTCCAGGGTCCCAGGAAGGGATGCATGCAGTTTTCCAGCCCTTCCTCCAGGGGGCAGCCTTGCACTGCCGCTAACACCTGACTTTGGCTGCTTGATCTGCAGAAAGTCTCTTCACTTTCTGGGCTTGTTTCTCCTCTATGAAGGAACATGGTCAGTCCCTTCCAGCTTATTCTAGGATGCCAGCATCCCATAAATTCCTTGGGCTATGGCCATGCCCCCCGGGGAGGGGGGACAAAGCCCTCTGCTTTCTACTTCTCATAAGTAAAAAAGACCAGGGAGTTGCTTGGGGATAGCCTTGCGTCACTGCTGGAGTGAGATGCCTCTTTTTGTCTCCGGGTTGGCTGTGATTGGCTGTCTTGACCTCTCTATTCCGGTAAAGTGGTGATCACACCTGCACCTGCCTCGCTGGGCTGCGGCCTCCAGCCTGGCTTGGAGAGGCAGCCGTGGTGACTGTTGCTCATCGCTGGTCGCTGAGCGCTGTGAGCCAGAGGACCTTTTCTGGCTTTGCTGAGCTCCCCTGCTCACTGCCTGGTGTGGAGGGTCCAGCTGTTCTCAAGGGCGTCTGCTGGGAACAGGAGCAGCCCCCAGAGCTGCCCCATCTCAGTCCCCTCGGTTCTGTTCCCCTGGTTTCCAGGCCTGGCTGCCCATCAGAATAATTGAGGAATGCTGGCTCTTCACCCACAAAAAAAGGACTTATTTACAGCATTAAATTCATCGTCAATTTCCAAGTCACTTGTAGAGTTGGTAGGAGCTAAACTAGGAAGGTCATTTGGTAGGAGGAATGCATTTAGGCCCCCGTCTCTGTAGCGGTCAGACAGTTTTTGAAAACCCCAAACCTCAGATTGTTGTCTGCGTGCACGTTCTTGGGGAAAAGGAAGTTCTTAACTTGAGGAAGGTGCAGATTGCGTCTTCTCAGTAGGTCTCAGGGAACTAACCGTTTGTGGAATCCTGGGCTGGGGGGGCCCAGGGGTCCTCCTGGGTGGGCCTGTGCTGGAGCTCCCCGGTGGAGTGGGCATTTTGTTTTGGGATGTTCATGGAAATCATAGAGATGACATGTGGCCTGTGACATCCACTCTTTCCGAGGAGAAGGATTTCTTGTATCTATTGGTGGGACCCCAGCTGGGCCAGCCAGGAGGGCTGCCATCCACTTGACACCCCAGATGACTCCTAGGAACTGGCTTGGGGGCTTCCGGCCCACGTGGGAGGCAGGAAGAATAAGACCCCACGGGTTGGCTTCTTGTTGGTGCCAGGAGCCGGATTTCACCTGCGTTGATGGTTGGGCCAGAGGAACTCTCTGGCCATTGAGGGTGTCTTTTAGGAAGTTTCTGGTGACTTCTTACTTCTTGGAGTTGTTTTGAGGGGCATGCTTTGTTGATAGTGAGTTCATGTGAAAAATAAATCTGTTAGAATATTCTGGGAGATACTGACACGTTGAAAAGGGGGAGGGTCTGTTAGTGTTTGTTCTCCAGACATTAAAACAGACTGTCAAGCCGCTGTAGTTAAAACAGTGTGGCCATGGCACATGAATAAACCAGTGGAATAGAACAGAAAGTGCGGAAATAAACCTAAGTACAAGTGGAAATTGAGTGTGTGATAAAAGTGGCATCTTGAATCTCAGCGGCAGCGATAGCCTTTTTAATACATGGTGCTGGGAAACTGGACAGTCATTTCAAAAGAGAATTAAATTCGTAGGTCACATCTATGGAAGAATACACTCAAATGGTTCATGAATGTAGATGTAAAAAATGAAACCATATCAGTATGAGTGTGGGAAAAAAAAAGCATGAGTAAATTCCACTTAAGCTCCGTGTAAGGAAAGGGTTTCAAACACCCTAAAGTCAAAAGGCGACTAAAAAATTGGGAGAAAATATTTGCAACACCCAAAACGAAGGGCCTCGCGACGAAGATGAGGAGCTTAAGTTCCCTAATACGTAGAGAACTCTAGCAAATTGAGGGGCAGAGGATGAAATCTCCAGAAGAAAAATGGGAAAAGACTTGGACAGACAGTTCACACACATGCCCAAAGTCCACGGTCCTCAAACATGGGACAACACGAAGAAGCACGTTTGGAGCTAGAGATCCATCAGTTCAAACAGCTGAGTGCCGCCTGTGGATTAACGTCCCCACATTCATTTCCTGCTTTGGCTCCTGGCGTTCACCGTTACCTAAGTGTGAAGGTCTGGAGAAGCTGGGTGAAGGGCATGTGGGAGCTTGACAATTCAGTCTGAAAATTACTTTAAAAGTTTAAAAATTAAAAAAGCAAATGGGTACAAGTGAATGCCCTCTGGCCTCCGGATATTCTCATTTGGTGACTCTTCGAAAGAGGGGAGTCTTGGAAAGACTCCCCAAGTCTTCCAGTATTCAGGTGCAAATTCCCCTGGACCAGGTGAACTTCGACATCTGTTTTATTCATTGGCTCAAAAAATGTTTGAGAGACTCAAACCTCAAACAGAATAAATAGATCAATAAAACCCAGCAGGCGTGATGGCGGCCTGACTTTGGAACTCCCCTGAGTTGGAGCACAGACCTGGGCTGTGGTGTGCCAGGCAATTTCATGTTTCTTTGTCAAGAAATACATCTAATACTAAAAAAAAAAAGTGAATTAAAAAAAAAAATCAAAGGCTCTCTATGAATCAGACACTTTCTGCGTTAACTAAATCCCCCAATTCATTCAATACTCAAAATACACTGATGGCTTTCTGTGCTGGGCCGACCCGTTTCGTGGGGATGAAATACGGAAGAGCCAGTTCCTGTCCCCAAGGAGTTTATAGTTCGCTGGCTAAGACGCACGCCACGCCGGGAACTAACGCTAACAGACGCCAGAGTGTGGTCAGGACTCAAGGGGGCTTGGATTTGAGCTGAACCTGCGGGGGGCTGCGGATGGGCGGTTGGTCAGTTGGAATGTGGGGAAAGAGAACAGTCTGAGAGGCAGTTGGAGGGGGGTGGTTCCAAACAGAGAAGACCGTTGGGGGAATGAGAAGGCTGCTGGAGAGGGATGGGTCAAGGGGAAAGCTTTGGTTCTCCGAGGACTGGATGAAAGGTAGTGCTATGAGCCGAAATAGGGGAGCCAGGAAGGCTTGCTGGCTTAAGATAGGTAAGTCCTCCATTACCGTGCTCAGGTCTCTGAGTGGCCCCTGAGGACTCCGAGTTGGGGCAGGAGACCTGCACGGCCACGCTGAACTAGCCTTCTGGAGAGAGTGGACCCAGTGCTCTTGGAGGGGGTGCCTGAGGCTGAGGCTGGAGGAAAGGGTCAGGCGCTTGGAGCTGGTTGGGTTTCAGGGGAAGACAGATATCCGTGTGCGTATACTCCACTGGCCTTTGGAAATGTGGGTCTGTTGATGAGAGGAGGGAGGCTCAAAACGAAGTGCGACTGGCCCCCACGGCTGCCAGGGGAGGGGTTTTGGGGGGAGAAGGCGTGACTCGAGGGTCCCGGATTGGGCCATGTGCACCCGGGCTGAGGAGAGGGGTGTTCGATCCAGTAACCCCTGTTCAGACCCCTGCTGTGTGCATGTGGGAGCTCTGTCCTTGAGTTTCCTCGCCTCTAAATCGGGCAGGACCACAACGTGTCTTGAAAGCGCTGTGGTAGGATTCAGTGGCTCATGTATGTAAAGTGATTTCAGGTGTGTGCAGGACTCACCAATGCTGCCGTTTAATTAGGGGGCAAGAGGAGACTGAAAGAGCAAGTCAAGGGGCTGCAGAGGCTTCCCGGGCCCTGGGAAGAGCGGGCAGAATGGAAGCAGAATGGAGTCGTCATGATTTCAGGCAGCCGCTAGACGCCAGGTAGGGAAGGCGTGTTAGCGCAGACGGTCCTCGCTGTAACCTCATGGGGGTTGTTTTTTTTTTTTTTTATTAAAGATTTTTATTTATTTGACAGAGAGAAACACAGCGAGAGAGGGAACACAAGCAGAGGGAATGGTAGTGGGAGAAGCAGGCTTCCTGCCGAGCAGAGAGCCCGATGTGGGGCTCGATCCCAGGACCCTGGGATCATGACCTGAGCCGAAGGCAGACGCTTAACGACTGAGCCACCCAGGCGCCCCTCATGGGGGGTTTTTTATCACCATCCCCAGTCTATGCTGAAACGGGCTGAAGATACAGGAGTGTGACTTAGATTTTCTGTTCTCCTCTGGACCTTGAGTATTAAGTGGCCCTTGGGTTAAAGGTTGGCCTCCTCTGGAGATGGTCATTTGCAGGATGTCTTCAAGGGCTGAGGCTCCGCTATGTGCGGGTGACCTCGAGTTGTCCCCGCCCTCCCCGGCTGGAGGGCAGGTTGATCATAGCCGCTGCAGAGAGAATGGCCACCCTTTGTCCTGGGAATCTCTAGAAGCACGCTTATTATGTCTCTTTCTGCATCCAGCCTTCCAGCTGCCTCCTGGGAAATATTCCTTGAGACGTCCCACGTCCCATGGACTCATCCTGAGCCTTCCTGCTCCAAGTCTTTGCTCCTAACTCCGCCTCTCCATCCCACCCCTGCACATCCTGCCACTGTTGTCCGCAGGGACCACATCCCTTCCTCCCCACTTCCGCTGGCCTTAAAAGGGCCGAGAGTGAACTTGATCCTTCCTCTGAACTTGTAGAGAAACTTTTCTCAGCATGTCTCCTTTATGCCTTTCCTGCTTCCCTGGGATGATTTCTCTTTCTTAGGATGGTTTAGACTTCGTTGAGTCCCCTGTGTAAGAAATATCTCCCAGGTATTGAATTTTCAGGTGTCCAGGTTGTGGACAGGGTTGTGCAGGATTCGGGAAACCCAAGTGTTCATCAGCAGGGCCGAGAGGTAAGAGGGCTGGGACAGTCCCAGGACGCCCACCAGACATGGACCTGGCCAGAGCAGGCAGCCAGCGGAGCTGGGTAGATTCTTGAGGTGGACAGCCACTGTGAGCCATGGTGAGTTAGGAGGGAGAGCAGGGGGGAGGAAGAGGAAGCAGTTGGGACAAGGGACGAATGAACAAGGATGTTGGCTGTGTCTGTTCCTGCCCCCAGAAATGCCTTTCCACGTTCTGTCCGCCTCCATTTTCCTCAAGAGCTCACTGAATCTGCCACTAGAGTCCCCCCCGCCCCATCCATTTGCTTGGTACTCAGTCCCCCATCCCTCCCCACTCACCTCATCAAATCTTTGCTTCCTTGTTTCCCTGGTTATCTGCTTCGCTCTAGAAACTCCACGGGGGCTGGAACAGTGGCTCGTCATTTCTGGTTCTTAACGTCCAGACCCAGTGGCTGGGCTGCCAAAAGCCGCTAAATATGTGATGCTGACCAGACACGTTCAGGGAGGCAGCAAGGGAGAGACAGGAAGTGATGGCGGGCATGAGGTTCCATTAACAGGGATACCGGCGGTTCCTCCGGGGTTGTCTGGAGTGAAAAGAGAAACTCTCCGGGAGGAGTATGCCCTGAACCGGACCCTCAGCTTTCCTGGGCAGGGGCCTTGAGAAATCTGAGAGGCAGACCGGAGGTTTGGCTTCCTTAGCAGTGAGACAGCAGGGGGTGCTCTGGCCCAACCTGGATCTCTACCCTGGACACCCTAGTCCTCTCCCTCTTGCCGGGAAGTGCCGGCCCCAGTGCAGGATGCCCACAGGTGAGATTGCAGCTGCTCGGAGCCTAGGACGGTCGGCTGACTCCTCTTCGTGGGGCCAAGTGTGGGGAAGGAGACCCTCATCGTCACAGCCTGTTCTCTGGGATGAACAGTGAGAAGGTTCTGATGATGCCACCCGCTCACAACTCCGCTAAGGCCTGGGACCCAGAGCGCAGGTCTGGTCCCTACCCTGACTCCGACTGTGTGATCCTGACATACTCTCTTCCCATCCCTGGACCTCTTTCTTCCTCTCCATCAGATGGCTGGCTTCACACCTTCCAACCCGTTCTAGGCTGCAGACCATCCCCCAGATCATCCTGGGCTGTGGTGCTGCTCTGTGGACCACTCATGCCTGGTGGCCTCAGACATTGCCCGTTGGGGACCAGAGTCCAGAAAACTCACCTTCTCCTGTGGGGACTGATCCTACACTGGGCATTTCCCGTCCCCTTCCCGGAAGCCACCCAGGCACAGCCAGGGGGATGAGAAAGGCAGGCAAGGAAAGGAGCTGGGGCCTCTTAAGGGAGGAGCCCCAGGCGGGGCCAGACGGAGGCAGTGTTGTACACACAAGGCAGATGGGGAAGGGCTGTCGCCTGGGGGGTGGCTGTTTCCTGAAACAAAAAAATGTTTTCAGTCGGAATATGCCTATTTGCAAACTATCAGAAAAATGTGCCTGTGAAGGCAGTTGGCTCGAATGTAGTCTCCTGCTTGTCACAGGCCTCCGGGGACGCGAAGGTGCCACGCTGGGTGGCTTTCAACAGGAAGCCGGTGGTGGGACTGAAGAGTCGTTGGCCGGAAATGAGGACAGAGGAGGAGTCTCGGGGCTCAGGTGTCTGAGCGAGGGCCTCGGTCTCGGCTGGAGGAGGAGAGTCCGCTCCGTCCCCACACCACAGCTAGCCCGCCGGCGCCCCGGCCACCTCTTGCCATGGAACAAAAGCAGAGACAGACTCGGAACCAAGGAGAGGCTTAATGGAGGAAGAATGAGGACTCCTCGGGGACTCCCCGTGATGCATTATTTTCCAGATGCTGGCTGGTTGTGGGAGCCTGTGAGGAGCTCAGAGAGGGGCCCGGTGGAAGCCTGGCTGGGCGGCTCTGCTGACCTCACAGATGCACAGGCGATGTGCCTTGGAGCTGACTCGCTGGCTCCGTGAGTTGGCCGCTGGGGCGGCGGGTGGCGTCCACAAGTGAGCACCGTTGGGGATGACGAGGTGCTGACCTGGATCGCAGCTCCCTGCCTGGCCCGAGCTCAGGGCGGCCCCTGCCCAGTCCTACCCTTCAGGGGAGGTGGCTCGGGGCCCTCTGCCCGCAGACCGGGCCTCCCGGGGAGCGCGCTGCCTCTGCTCTGGCTGGGTGTCCACGCCCTCGCCAGCACCTGCGGAGCCCGGCCCTGCCTAGGGCACTGTCACCGGGCTGGCTCGCCAGTGGAGGGTGGATCAGGAGCCTGAATCCCATGGAGAGCCAGCCTGGAGCCGGAATGCCCTGCATTTCCCAGGATCCTGAACCCAGAGTGCCCGGGTGTCGCCTGCGGCTCTGCCACTTGCTGGCTGTGTCACCTTGGAAAAAGTCTCTGTCCCCCAGTGTACTTCTCTGTCCCATGGTGATCATAACAGTCCTGGCCTGTTACCCGGCTGTGAGGTCTAAATGAGGTAATATGGGCCACAGGTTCTTTTGAGCAGGATTTCTTTTACTTAGAAGGATAAAAAAAAAAAAAATTGGAATACTCCCTAAGAAGGGTTCCTGACCTCAATATCTTTGGGTGTCTGATATTGGGGGGCATGTGGAAGGGCATCAGGGGTTGAATGGACTCCAAGACCACAAAGCCTTGTGTCTGTGTGTATGTGCATAAGTCACCTATGTCCCCCACCCCCCACCCCAAGCACAGGGTCTACATATAAAATGCTCAGGAGGTCAGTCCTGACTCCAGATTGGATGCCTCAGGGGTTTCAAGTGTCTTCCTTCGAGACTATTATTTCTCAGCCTTGGTGCTATTGACATTTGGGGCCGGATGACTCTTTGTCGTGGGGTGCCGTCCTGTGCATTGTAGGATGATTAGCAGCATCTGTAGCTCTTGGCCTCGAGATGCCCGTTGTGACGATCAAAAATGTCTCCAGATGTTGCTAAATGTCCTCAGGGAGGGGAGAGGGGGACAGATTGCCTCTGCTGGAGAGCTCCTGCTTTATCCAGTTTTCTAGGCAGCGAGCCCTCCATAAGTGGACATTATTCACTGACCCAAAATTTATAGCAAAGTTGCTTTTCTGAGCCTCCGTTTGCCTGCCTCCTCCTGTGCACGGTCTGCATGGGGTCCCGTGAAAGTCCCGGCAGAGGGTTTTTCAAAGTGGGTGGACCGTGGGCTTTCCAAACCCCAGCCGTGTCTGATACAAATTACTAGTTCCTTAACCTGGCTGGGCAGCTGGATCAATTGGAACTTGGTTTTTATTGTATTTCTTTTTTGCTCAAACCTAAAGGGTTTTTAGAGCGTTAATTGCAACATAAATCACTCAGTCCTTTACTGTTAAAACCCGAGCTACAGTGAAAATTAAACAGTTAATTCTGCGGAGAACAAGATCTTGAGGTAATCTTCTTTTGTGGTGAATACTTTTTTTTTTTTTTTTTTTAAACCACAGACCTCAAATGAGTAGTTCCTCATTCAGGGGAAAGGCCAGAGAAGGGTTTTAAGGAGAAGACCCAGCAGGAAACAGATGTGGAAAAAGACTCGGAGGCATTGGAGGTCCCCATTATCTGGGAAGTAGTCCAAGGGTTCCCGGCACGGGTGCCCTCGTGCTGGGGTATCCTGCTTTTTTCCTCAATGCTCGTGGAGCTTGTTTTGGGGCAAATCCTTCAGCCATGGGTTGGCCAGCACGATGGTCTCCCGTCCTTGGAACCGGAACCAGGATGCCTGGGAGCCGGCAGCAGAAGCAAGCTTTGGACATGCTGGGGTTGCAGCCAGGAGCGCCTCTTGGTGATGGATTGTCTTAAATGAAGTTTGCCCCGTGGGATTTGGAGGGGTCTTGTCGGTAACGCCCTGGGTCAGAAGCAGCGTGGTGTCCAGCTTGCGGAGGTGCGTGTCGGTAGCATTGAGTGCGGTCATTTGAGTCCCCTTTGTATTCAGTGCCCTGGGCTGTCATCTGCACAGCTGATCCGGTGGGCGCAGTGATTAACACCGGCGCAGTGATTAAGAGTCCGACTAGCCCCTGGGGACACCACGGCTGTGCCATGACAGATGTAACCTACACTGAGACGTCCAAGGTCCGGTGAGGTGTGCGCACCCGGCAAGGATGCTGGCTGCTTGGAGGCATCCAGCGGCTCTCGGCAGAGCAAATGCGGCTCTTATCCCAGGGTTTCTCAAGAACGCGCTCAGATTCTGCTGATTCTGCTCCGTGTGGACCTAGTCGATGGTGCGGGTCATCCTAGAGGGAGCTGTAGAAGGCTGTGACTCCCAGATGGGCATGGTAGCCCCAGGGCAGGGATATCCCCGTGGAAGCTAGTTGCAAATGGGCCCCTTCCGAGAGGAGGTCTCTTCAAGCCAGACAAGCTAACACCAAGGGTTGTGGTGCAGATCGCCCTAACAGCTTGGAGTCCTCTCGCTTGCTGTGTAGACGGTAGAGCTGATGCTAGAGTGTGTCGGGTCTCCACTGGTGGGGCCACAATCTCAGAAGAGCCGGGGAGGATGGATGGGGCAGGCGACAACTGGGTTGGCCCTGGATTGGCCATCTCTGTGGGCACCGAGTTGCATCCTCTGTGACGCTGTGACACAGTGGTTCTCCTGCATTGCCTGCCGTAGTGAAGGGTTTCAGCAAAGCAGAGAGGCGAGGTCAGGAGCCAAGACCTCAGATGAGCCTAGGACGAGCTGTAGGGGCTTCCTCTGCAGGCACGGACCCTGGTGGAGGCTAAGTTCCTCCAGGGAACCATGAGGAAGATCTTACAGTTTGGCTCCTTGCTGGAGCTGGGAGGAAGCAGTTTGAGCGATGGTCTTTGTAGTGCTCAGACGGTTTTTTGAACCCCCAAACATCAGATTGTTGTCTGCATGCACCCTCTTGGGCAAAAGGAAGTTCTGACTTGGGGAGGGTGCAGATTGTGTTTTCTCAGTAGGTCTAAGGAGAACCACAGGTAGGAGGATAGGAAGTCCTTCTGGGTGGGGTGGTGACCTCTCTCGCCAGTGGGCTGGGCATCTCCATCTTGGAAGTCGTGGAAATGATGGAAACAGTAGGTGGCCTGTGACATCCAGCTCTTTAGAGGAGAAGGATTTCTTGCCTCTATCGGTGGGACCCCAGCTGGGCCAGGGAGGAGGCCTGCCATGCCCTCGAGGCCTCAGATGACCCCTAGGAATTGGTGTTGGGGCTCCCAGTCCACGTTGGACTCCTTCAGCAAGAGGACCCCACCGGTTGGCTTATTATCGATGCCAGGAGTCAGACCCCACCTGTGATGGTTGCTGGGCCAGAGGTGCTCTCTGGTCGTTGAGGGCGCCTTCCAGGAAGTTTCTGGTGACTGCTTACTTCTTGGAGCTGTTTTGAGGGACACCATTTGTTAAAGCTCTCTTTCTATCTTGGTGTGTTTGTCCTAAAACATATCTCAGATTGGAGGCATCCCATCTCTGTGGCAAGAGCTCTTGTAACGTCCTGTGCCATGAACGGGAGTTCATGGCTTTCCTGTTTGAAATACAACTGTAAATTTTATAGGAACTTTCTTGTTGGTTGGTTTTTTTGTTTTGTTTTGTTTTGTTTTTTTTAGTTTTTTCTCCAGGGCCTGGATTTCCTGCTGGTTTATTTTCCCTTCCTCAAGCAGCTTCTGCTCTTTTCCCTTCCTGCTCGGCTGTCTGTGCATGGACATGACGTGTTGTTGCCCACGGCCTTCATTAGGGCCTGCCGAGTGCTGCCTTCCTGCTCCAAGCGGGCAGCGACCCAGTGCAGGGAGCACTTGCCTACTTCGTGGCTTCGCGCCCTCTCCCGGTTCTGGCTGCTGGCCCCGTGCTCCCGCGGGACTGGAAGGCTGCATCTTTCTCAAACCACCCTCTTTCTTCCCGACTCTGTGTTGCAGAGCCACAACCCGCTGCCAGCGGCCTCCTGAAGGCTTGTGTGATGTTCTTCTCGATTTTTGGGTCGTGTCTGAGCCACACATACTCTTCCTTGTTCTTCCCGCTACGGCCTGGTGGCACCTCCCCTCCTGGTGGAAGAGAAAGAGGCTGCTCGTTTCAAGCCAGGGTGGATGGTATTTCTGTCTTGGGATGATCATGATCTGACACGGTCATCAGACTTTGTATTTTCTCATCCTGGGATTCAACTGCTTTCTGACTCGCGGCGCATCGGAGGCCGGCGGGGGAAGGGGGCAGCAGCAGGAGCCCTGGTAAACGCGCCCAGAAGTGGGGGTGTGTATACCCATGGACTCCTGTCCAGCCTTCTTGGTGGAGGGATGTGGTGCAGGTGTCAACTCTCTGGAACTTTTGTAGCCTCCTCACCTTTTGGGGCCAATTTCTTTTGCCTGTGGCTCTTCTGCTCCTTCCCGGTTAATCCAGCTGTGGCTTCAGCTGCGTCGTCTTTGATGAAATATCCTGTCTTCTGAGGAGTGTCTCCTGACTTCAGTGATTTTTCACGAAACCAGAGGCCGAAGAAACAGTGGCCCCGGAAAGGGAGTCGTGAGCAGCAGCCCTGCTTCTCAGGACTTACAGAAGCCACCTTTGGAGTGGGACGAAGACTCTGACCTCTAGGCTGTGCTCCCCTTCAGTTTCTACTTTCTGTGTGCCGACAGTAACCGCTGGGGGGCGCGCTGCCCCGGGGCCAGGGTGCGGCTGCATGAGCTTTTGTGATTTAGGGCAAGAACCCTGCAAAACTTCACTTTGTTTTTAAAATTACCGTTCCCAAACCTCGCTTTTCCCTTAACCTTTTAAATTCTGTTTGCAATTTCTGCCCTAACAAATTGTAGCGATCCCTTTTAAGAGGTGGGCGTCCGTGAGACTCTGGGTCCTGTTCGGAGCAGTTAGTGGTGAGAGCCCAGGATTGGGTGTCGCAGGCAGGCTGGCCTGTCCTGTGGGGCCCTGGGTGAGTGATTAGAAGCTCACTGGTTGCTCCATGTCCCAGAGGGGCGGGGTGGGGGGGCTGGCTTCAGGGACTTGCCCCCTCTGCTTGGTTTAATGCTCTGCTGTCATTGTCTTGAAATTCTTCCTAATTTTTGGAAGAAGGAAGCCATGTGTTTTCTTTTAGCGCTGGGCCCTACAAATCACCAGCGTGGTTGGTCCCGAAGAGGGGCAGTTTCAGACTGGAGTGTGTCCCTGGAATATTGGGGAGGGCACCGGGGAAGAGGGGACAGTTGGCTGAGGGAGCTGTGGAAAGAGGCTGGGGTTGAGGAGCGGGGGGTAGCGGGTGGGTGCGGATGGGAAGGGAAGGAGCCATCTTCAAATCAATGGGATGAGGAGGGTGAGATGAGGCATTTTGTATGGGACTCAAGGCAAGAACGTCCGTGTGATTATCGGCCATCGCATCAGCCCGGGAGCCCTGGGCATGTGGGGACGGGTGCCCTTTGTTCTGTGCTCTGTGACCCCCGGCATGGGTGCAGCACAAGTCAGTTGTCAGACAGTGACAGACCTCAGAACCCAGCTGAGTGTCAGCGCAATGGGCTTCTTTGGCAACTGGTGAGTTTCCTCCTGGTCAGGGCACTGGTTGAGCAGAAACCAGCTCCTCATTTGATGTTGTCGCCGATAGTTTTCTTGTTGTTTTCCCATGATGGAGCATGCAGCCCTTGGTACATTCCTATCTGCGGCCCTGAGCTTGTGGATTACTCTGTGCCTTTTGAAGAACTTTGTTCTCCCAGCCTCTGGCCCTCCAGTCAGGATTCTTTGTGTCTCTGCTGGGTTCCTTTTTCTTGACCCCCACTCTCTCCCCCAGTTGGGCACCATGACACTCTAAATCATGCACCTTAAAAATGTCCCTCAACGGGATGACGGAGGCTTCCTGCACACCCCCTCCGCCCCCCGGCCATAGTTAAGATGCTCACGTGGCCTCTGAGCTCTCGACCTCCCTGACCTGCCTTCCCTGTCCTGGGAGCTAATCCCGCCCAGCTGGTGGATGTGGACGTTTCCCTGCTCCTTATGGTGCCCGGATTTGCTGGAAGAACTCCTCCGGGTGAGGCATCTCCAGGAAGGAGAAGGCTGGGAGCCTATGAGAGGGTCTGTGTGTGGTGTCCGCTCTGTTCTGGGCAGCTACAGCTCAGTGGGGGAGCCAGAGGTACTTCCTTTTGGGTGGGGGGGCTTGGGATCCTCCCCTCCCACATGCAGAGGGTAAACTTAAGCACACTTCTCAGTTCCTGGCAGGTCATTATCAGTGGCCTATGTGGGGTCCCTCTCTTGGGGTTGCACTCCCTTTGGATGAGATTTCCCGCAGTCATTCCTCTCCCTTGGAGACAATCTTTTGGGATGCTCAGCGGGTGCCCCCCTTTTTTTAATGCTCTAACAAAACATCGTTGCTGTCTTGTGTACAAGCATGTTTAATTCACATAGATGGAGTTGTTATGCCATTTTTTACTGTTTCCTTCCTCCTTCAGCACTATGTTTTAAGATGCAGTCTTCCTCTCTACGTTCTTAAAACCTATTGAGATTACCCAAAGAGCTTTTGTTTATGTGGGTTAAAACTATCGATACTCGCTCCAGTAGAAATTGAAACAGACATTTATAAGTATTTTTTGATCCATTTGCAAATAGAAATGGTGAACACATTGCAAGTTAAGGTAAATAATATTTTAGCATTATTATGAAAATAGTTTTGACCCTGCAGACTCCTTACCCTGTAGTAAGGTGTCTGTTTGTTCCAGGATGCGAAAGGATACTATGAAGGGTAAGGTTTGGAAAGTGAATTTCATTTGTATTGCTTTATAAAACCTGCATCTGAAGAGCAACTGTGAAATATAGGCTATTGTAGCAACGTTTGCTCAGGTTTGATGGGCTTGCCCCCTTGGCTTACTGATCATCATGAAGGTTATTCTGGGTAGCAGAGATTCTGTGTCTTACCAGAACACTTTTTGGTGCTTCATGTTGAATTTGTCCTGTCCTAGGATAGGTGATTTTAAAACACAAAAAACAAAGTTATGCCTTACGAACATGCCATACGTATATATGTATATGTATATAAATAGGCATTTCCTGTTTTACTTATTTTATAATCCATACCTGCATAGGCTTTTTTTTTTTTTTTTTTTTTTAAGGAAATGAAAAGGATATTCACTTATGGGTTAGTGGTTTTTAGTATATTATTAGGTTGGGCAACCACCCCCCCTAATTCTGCCTGATACCTGGCAGAAATAATTCCTAATTAATGAATTCCTCATTGTTAAGGCCCTAATTAATCCCCCAGTTCCCAATTCGAAAAGGAAACCCTGCGCCCGCTAGTGGTCGCTCCCTGTTGGGATACCCCTTCCTTCATCCCCTGGCAACCCTGACTCTACTTCCGGTCTCAAGGACTTTGTCCCTCGAGGCCAATCGGTATACATGGCATCACCCAAGATGGGGCCTTTTTTGTCTCGCCTCTTCCACATAGCGTCACATTTTTGAGGTTCATCCATGTTGTAGCACGGGTCAGCACTTCATTGCGTTTTGTGGGCGACTCATCAGTCATCGCATTGTATGGATGTACTGTACTTTGTTGGTCCACCGGTTGATGGACATTAGACTTGCTTCCACTCTTTGGCTATTATGAATAATGCTGCTGGGAACACTGCGTGCAAGTTTTTATGGGGACAGAGGGCTTCTGAATAGCCTCAGGTCTACTTACTTTTAACAGTTGGCACTTCATGACCTGGGTGACCAATGGGTTGTTTCTCAGGCGCTCATGATCGTACATTAGTCAGGTGTCCAAATCTCTTCTGACAACTCTTCAGATGTTTGCCTTCCCAAATAATTTAATAAGTAGAGGGTGGGGGGAAATAGAGGAAAGGGAACTTGTTAGGCTATCTTACACTTACAGTGGTCTTTGAGTCGTCTCAGAGGAGCCCTGGAAAATCACAAAGATTTGGGTTTGCTCTTTATTAGAAGAGGGCTGCTAGAAATTATTAGGTTGGTTTGATGTGTTCCTGTAGGAAGATTTGCACAAGAGGAGTTGTCAGATCAGAAGACACGTTCCACCTTCCTGAAGTTAAGCTTATATGGATGAAATGTGAGTGTTAAGTATTTTAGAATTGGGTGAGTGTGAGTGATAGGAAGTCCCTGGAGATTTGTCAGTGTCCTCACTGCCCACATGTGTGTGTACCCTCAGGGGAAGCGCCCATCTAGAGTCTTAGGAAATAGTTGTGTACGGTCCCCAGAGAGAGACATGTCCTCTCCTCCATTCTGGTGATACTGGTGAGAGTAATGGATGAACCACAGCCACGCAGGCTTCGTCATTGTACAGCTTGTTCTGGGGCATGCTTCCCCGGGAGGCTCTGCTCTAAGCCGCAGGCTGCAGTTTGTGTGTTTGAGACAAAGGATGGTCCTACAGCCACCGGAAGAATGACTGTACCAGGTACTTCAGCCATCCCGCCTTGAAAGAATAGACTCTAGGGTGTGGCCTTCCGAGCAGACGTTGCTTGAGCACCTCTCAGACTAGCCCTGTGGGCCGCGTCAGGATTTCCAGGACCCTCTTGGTTCCAGAAGCAAGATGGCGTCGTGACGGCAGGCTGCTAATCCAAGATCCAGTGGAACAAGAATGGATTATGTAGGACTGCATGAAATGACGTGGGAATTTTATTGTGGTTCTGTGTTTAAACTAATAATGTTTTATTGCTCTCTGTTTTTCTGCTTCTGTGGGGGAAGACTTTTCTCTTCTTTGGGCTCCCTGTAATCCACACAATTTAGTAGACTCTGCTTTTGGAAACAGAAAGAAGGCATTTAAAAACTATACTTGGTTTCCGCTGGTGTGTAATGGTATCTCATTTCGCCAGTGGCTAGCGATGTCAGTCTTGTGTTTGTTTTTAAGTGGGCTCCATGCCCAGGGTGGAGCCCAGCACAGAGCTTGAACTCACAACCCTGAGAGCAAGACCTGAGCTGAGATCAAGACTCGGATGCTTAACCGATTGAGCCACCCAGGCGCCCCAGTGATGTCTGTCTTTTTTGTGTTTGTTCGCCTTTCACAGACACTTTTCAGTGTCTTCCTGCCTCTGCCAGGGGGTCAGTGTGGGCCGCTCAGCTACTCAGCCGTGGCAGACAGACCTGTGCTCCTGAGGTGTCTGCAAGGTTTGGAGACCCCCATCCCTGCAGGAGGGGGCAGCGCACCAGGTGGGCACTTTCTCTGAAAGCTGAGTAGGGCTTTCCAAATTTGGAACCAGTTGAGTCCCCGAGAGTTTTGGGGCAGCAGTGGAACCCCCAGCCTGCGGGTCCAGGAAGCCTCCTGCTCTTGGGCCCAGGCAACCTCGTGTCTCTGCAGTGGACTCATCAGCTTTTGCTGTTGCATTTATCACAGCTATCACAGACTTGATGCCTTAAACAGCACCACACTTGGTGCCTTAAAAGAGCATTTTCTATTATCTTACCACCCTGGAGGCCAGAAGTCCAAAATGGGCTACTGTCAAAGCCTCGGGCGGGCTTCTGCAGGCTCTGAGGGAGAATGTTTTCCCGCTTCGCCAGGTTTCTAGATGCTTCTTGCTTCCACGCCTCAGCTCAGGTCACCTGAGCCTTTCCCACAGTGCATCACTTGACCTCCACCTCCCTCTTTCCCATCAAAGGACCCTTGGGATTACTTGGGGCACTGGGGTGATCTCCCTAAAGTCAGCTGATTGGCAACCTTAATTCCCCTTTGCCTGGTAAGAGAATGTATTGACTGCGTCCTGATGTCTTTGGGGGCCCATAACGGGGGAGAGCATTGGGGTACTGGGTGGGGACGCTGGGAGGAACGGGGCCCCGAGGGGTGTGGGTGGAGCAGGCACAGGCAGGGGGAGCTTGCCGCCCTCAGGGACACCTGCTCTGGCTGGGGGAGCGCCCGGAACACATACCAGGTCAGGTGCTCTGGTGCCACGGGAGGAAATGCTGCCAGGAAGGAGCTATGGGGTGAAGGGGTGCAGTGGCTACAGTTCTATCGGGTTGGGCCTCACTGAGGAGGTTCTCCATCTGAAAATAGGATCCATCCCATAGGGTTACTGCAGCATTAAATGTAATGTCAAAATGCATCCTGTAGACCTTGAAGGATTGCATCAAAAAAATTATTTCTCAATTCTAGGATATCAGCTCTGTGGACACCTGGGCCAGGCTGGCCCTCTGCCACGGGGCATCTGATGAGTGGTGGGGCTCATCACATTTTGAGGAGGGGAGGCTGACTTTGTGGTGGTCTAGACCTCCTGGTTGGAGGGGTCCCCTGCTTGGAGGACATCACCTGGTCCCACTGCTGCCACACCCAGCCGGTGTCCCTCCTAGAGAGAATGCGGATCCAGTGTGTGGGGGCCATACCCCGGCTCCGCCCCACACTGGCCATGAGATGTAGGGCTCTTCCTTAACCGCTTCAGTCTTGAGTTTCCTTGTCTGTGCAGTAGAGGCAGTCACCGCACCTCTCTCCAAGGAGTGGGGGATACCACAGGTCAACTGTTTAGCATAATCCGGGGCACTTCGCTTTCAGTGAAGGGATCACGGCTGTCATTATCTCAGAGGTGGAGAAATAGACATAAAGCAAAGAAGCGACAGGTTGATGAGACAAGCAGGGAACTACAGGGGGAAGCCCAGAGGCCTGTGGTCCTATGCCCCTGCTTTTTGTGGTTACTTCCCAGTTGGGTGGCCCCAATACCCCCCTCCCCCAAAAGAACAGGCCCTGTCCTCGTCAAGAAGAGCTGCTGACTGCAGAGAGCAGTTGACCACTTGACCAGAACTGGGTGAGCTTCCACGCAGAACGTTTCCACTTTATTGTCTGTAAACTCTTCTTTGGTAAACAAGGAGACAAGGAACCCACAGAGCAAAGGAGCACACTGAGTCCAGAAGACAAAGGGCCATCACCCTCCACGAACAGGGACTCTGAGAAGACAGCTAAGCCATTAGCGAGGTGGTGGGTCTAACTCGGGAGTTTGGGTGGATGGTGGCAGTGGGGAGAGGGGAGGGGAGTGGGAAGGAAGAGTCCGCTCGGAGGGCAGAGAAGCCTAGATCATACAGCAGAGGAGCTCATGCGTCACAGCGATGAGGGCAGGGAAGCTCCGCCCGTGTCCCCGCCCACCGCCCACGCGGGTGGCGCCCTTCCGGGCAGAGCAGCTTGCCGGGTCTGTTCAGGTGCGGGGAGGTTGGAGGGGGCTCCCGGAGGCCCGTCAGCAACCCACCCACTCTCTCTCCTCTCCTGCTCTGCAGGCTGATGGGTGCAGGTGGCAGGGGCGGAGGAGGGGCGCTCGCGATCTGGGGTCCGGGGAGAAGTGGCAGGGCAGCGGGGGCAGGGTCTGGGGGAGGCGGAGCAACAGCCCCCGACCTCCCTTTACATGGGGGGCTCGCTGCAGAGGACGATCTCCAAGTCCTTGCGGTAGAGCTTCCCCGCCTCAGCCAAGGACATGACGCTCTTCCTGTAGTTGGTGAGCTGTTGGATATTCATTTCCTAGGAGACACAGGGAGAGAGGAAGAGCCCCTCACTGGGTGGCTCATCTCATTCACAGACACGTCCGCCAGAACCTTCCCTTCTCCCATCCCAGCAAACATGGGCTTTGCAGTCAGAAAGCCTTGCGTTAAACCTGCTCTTTCTCTCATCCTGAGCTTAGAACAGGTGGAAGCCTCGAAGGTAAAGGACTGTATTAATATCCTTGTTCTCCAGCCTTCAGAGTTGCTTCCTAACCAAAACACCTGTTTTTGTTTCTACATCTCAAGTGAACCTGTGTGGTTGTAGGATTTGTATTTTGTGGTAATTAGGAAAGAACCTAGGAGCACCTGGGTGGCTCAGTTGGTTAAGCGTCTGCCTTCAGCTCAGGTCATGATCCCAGGGTTCTGGGATGGAGCCCAGCATTAGACTCCTAGCTCAGCAGGGAGTCTGCTTCTCCTCCTCCCTCTGCCACCGACCCCCCCCCCCCATTATGCTTTGTCTCTCAAAATCTTAAAAAAAGAGCCTCGTTAGGTGATGAGCAAAAAATTCAGGTCACTCCCAAAATTTAACGCTTGCCTTCAGGGTCGATCAACCTCAGGTGACGCATGGAGAATAATGATGCCTCATTAACACAATTACAGGTAAAGATATTTTCCACTAGGATGCCCAACATTCCTTGGACGCATAAGGGCGCATAAATTTCTCCTGGAGTTTGGTGCCAGGAAGGAGTCTGCTGAGTTCAAACACCTGGTGAAGACATCCTTCTTCCTAGGAAGTATGTGCTTACCTAGAATTTATTTTCTGCCTCTTTCAGAAAGCATTCGTAGGTAACAACAAAAAATAAATGTGGGATGAAATAAATGAATCATGATATTCAGGACAAAGGTGAAGCGGTCAGAAAGCAAGCAAGTGGAAGGGGAGACAGACTCAGAGGCTGCAGTGAATTTTTTCCCTTGAAATTGAGCAGTAAATTTAGCTTGCGCCAGGCAGGCAAGGTGGTTAGGCAACACAAGGAAGTATGGAGTGTTCATCTAATTAAAGAAAACAGCAAAACCAATTGCTCAGAGAAAGGCATCTTCCAGGAGGTGAAGGAAGGCGGCTGCAAAGAGCCATGGGCTCTCGGTGTCCCCCCCCCCCCCAGGCCCCAGATGAGCCCACCACCTGGGGTCTGTTTTTCAAGCAACAACAGGCAAAGTAATAGTTTGGTTCCCTGTCTTTTGCCTTTTCTTTGAGGGGAACAAATGCTTCCGTGGCTCCTCTTACCCTCTTGCCCACCTCCAGACTCTGCATTTATTATTTTTTTTTCAAGATTTTATCTATTCATTTGAGAGAGCAAGCGCACAAGGTGAAAGGGAGGGCAGAGGGAGAAATATCACCTCCCACCAGTCCCTTCTTTCCCAAATCTGACCTTTTTTTAAAATTTAAATTCAGTTAATCAACATATAACATAGTGGTTTCAGAGGTTCTCCCAACTCTCTCTCTGTGGGAAAAGTCTTCTCTGGTGGGGGTCGGGCTGCCAGCGCCCCATCATCACGCCACTGTGGATGTGGGTGGGGACACCCTGTGTGGCCGGGGATGGGTGAACAGGTAGAAGGTGGCAGCCACAAACCCTGGAGTATTACTCGGCCTTAAAAAGGAAGGACATTGGCGCTGCCACGACATGGGTGAACCCGGAGGGCATTATGCTCAGTGAGGTAGGCCCGTCACAGAAAGGCAAGACCTGGATGCTGTCATTTGTAGGAGGTGCTGAGAGCGGTCAAGTTGGAGACACAGTGGCCTGGTGGGGGGCTGGGGGAGGGAGGGCTGGAGAGCGCTTGTTTGCTGGGTGCAGAGTTTTGGTTTTGCAAGAGGAAGAGCATTCTGGACGGGGTGGTGGTGACGGCCGCCCAGCAGTGTGGATGTACTCAGTACTGCTGAGGGGTACTCAAAACCGGGTTTGATGGCCAGCTTTGTGCTAAGTGGGTTTTCCTACAATTGGAATGTCAACCAAGCACCCAACCAGAAACCAACAACAGCCCCAAACTGCCGTTGCCTAGTTATGGGTGATCAGAGGAGAGCAAGACTCACCCCCCATCCCTTCCCCCCTCCCTCAGGAGCCTCTCTCCTGCCCAGGGCCACCTCCCTCGGCCTCGGAGCTGGGGGGCTCACCTTCTTGTTCTTCTCATACAGGTCCTTCAGAAGGGCGTCCAGCTCATTCTCGTCTATGTAGCCGCTCCCGTCCTGGGGGTGGGGAGCAGGGGCAGCACAGGGCTCGAGAATCAGGCCCCACCACCCCTTGATCTGGCCTCCCGATTCCCCCAACTCCTCCCAGGGAGCCTGCAGAGTCTGACCTTCCCTCTGCTCTGTGCAGAAGGCGTTCACACCCTGCGGTGTCAAAATAACACCGAACTGCTGACTTCCCCAGCCAAGGTGGGAACGGGACCCTCCAGGGCAAACGTGCGTCCCAGTGTTTTTCATTTGCATTGAAAATACAAACGAGGTTCCAGAAGCATCTAGCTAAGTCCCTAAGATGTCAAGATGAACACAGGGGCTATTTAAAGCTTACCCTCCACGCTTTGGTTATAAGTGAGATTATTGGAGTCACACAGGTTGGGGCAGCCAAGGAAGGGGAGACGGCAGTAAGGGGGTCCTCTCCCTCCCAACTTCCTAGCAAAACAGTTGGCTCTGATGCGAAATTATGAGCTGGCAACAAGGGAGCAGTACTGAGCACCTCCTTCCTCTGAAGGACAGAGAGGGGCCCCGTGGGGGCTGGGGGCTCCCCTGCTGATGGGGCCCCTGCTTTTCCCTCCCATGTTGCTTTCCATCTTACCTTGTCATAAAATGTGAAGATCGCGTTGAACTCCTCTGAGGTCAGCTTCATGCCCTGTAAGGCCCAAGGTATTAAAGAGAGAAGCAAAAGCCCCGGAGAGTGTGTGTGTGCGTGTGTGCAAGTGTGTGTATGCAAATTAGTGCATCGCTTGTGTGTGCATGAGTAATCGTGTATGTGTGTGCGTGTGCACGTGTGAGTAAGCGTGTATGTGTGTGCACGCGTGAGGGTGTGCACATGTATGCATGCGTGTGTGCGTGTACAAGTGAGCGGGCACATGGCTGCACACACGCGCGTGTGTGCACACGCGTGTGGAGGGCCGACAGGAGGGTGGCAGCATGAAGTGTGTGGGGATGAGGGAAGGGAGGAAGTGAAGAAAAGCAGAGGCTCTTTTACCTGAAATTTAAGCAGGAAGTTTTCCTGTACAGGCAAGAGTCTGGAAAGGAAGTGTTAGAGCAGAGCTTAGGAGACAGGGCAGAGGCTAGAACGAGGGGATGGAGGGGGGTGTAGAAGCGGCGCCTGTAGTTCTAGAAACCGTCTCTGAGCACGGAGGAATTAGTGGCAAGGTCTACAAGGAGGGAGGCGGACACACTGAGGTGCTGGGACCCTCTCTAGCTTGGTCTTGAGCTTCGTGACACCCGACCTGTCACTCCCTACCTCCCTCCACCCCCAACTGGACTTCGAGCCAGGGAGGGTGGCACGGAATGGTCTGCAGAGGTCCTGGGAAAAGTGACCCTGGGGTGGGCTCGGGCACTTACCGGGACATCTCCGAGAGGCCCAGCTTGCCATCTCCGTTCAAGTCGAACATCCGTAGCTGTTGGGGACAGACAGAGGTGAGGTGCCTGGGTGATTTGCTTTGACCTCTCACGGGGGACCTTGACCCGCCATCCCCTTGCACTGGACAGGGAGGGAGAAGGGTGGGTGTGCTCTGCCCCCTCTGAGGTCACCTGGAGGCCAGGGACCAGTATGGCCCCAGAAGCACGGCTGGCCAGCAGCAAAGGCCCACCCGCTCCCAGAGCCGGGAGGTTGTCATGGAAACAGATGCTCCCATCTCCTCCTAGTTCAGTGTGCATCTCAGACAGAGGGTGTGTGGGGCCAAGGACCAGCATCCCTTTTGCCAGTTGCCACTGGGAGTCACTTCACTGGGGCTTGAAGACTCGGCCAACGAAGGACCCTGGAAACCCAGACTCCCGCTGGCTTGGGGCCCCAGGCCTGTGCTTCTGGAGTGGGGAGGGACACTCCTGCCCACTCACTATGGTCTGGGTGTATTCTTGCAGCTTGGGTTCATCATATGGCCGGTTCGCCTTCTTCAGCAGGTCAGACAGAAATCCCTAGAACACAAAAGGTCTCTCGAGAGCTCCTGCCGCCGTCAGCCCCTCCCTCATTACTTGTTCCTTCAGCCAGTCAACACTGTGTTCTGAGGTCTCCCGTTTGTATGGCTTACATCCCTCATAACTCCCTAATCCCTAATGCTTGTGGGATGACCACGAAGGCCTGGAGGCAGCTGCCGGATGCAAGTTCAGCCCCTGGGAGAGGCTGTAGACACTGGCTCTGGCACCTCAGGGAGCCCAGGACCAGGGCTAAGCTGTGCCCGGCAATTGCTGGTTGCAGAGGAATGGGCGGGGGGCGGGTTGTAGATGAACAAGCTGGGAGGCTGATCTGCGGGAATTGCCTGGAAGGTGCCTGTCCCGGGCACTGATGTGCAAAGGAGTGTAGTCTGGTCATGATCCTTGGCCCCACAGCACATGGCTGTCCTGAATAGGCCCGCCGATTCGGAGCCGGGCTTGAGCATTCCTGAGCATTCTGCAAACCTGTGTTCCTCACCCAATGTCTCCTCTCTCCCCGGTTCCTTAAACCTACCACCACTCTGGCCTCAGTCCCATTCTCTGTGCCCCCCACACCCTCCCCAAGGCCTATCCTACCTTGAGCTCGTTGGCTTCAATGTAGCCACTTCTGTCTGTGTCATACTTCCGCCAAGCCTGCAACAGGAACACCAACCTATTTGCACAGACCCATCAATATCTCTACGCCTCCTTCTAATTCCCTTTAACGGACCAGGTTGGGTCTTGATGTTCAAGAATGTTACTGGGAAACGGGGACGTGGAGATCGTCTAGCCCAGCTCCTTCCGTGTCACAGATAAAGAAATGGGGAAAGTGTCTTGGCCAAGGTCACACAGAGAAGGAGAAAAAAAATCCCTGGAACGATGTCTCCCTACTCTAATTGGCCTGGGTCTCTTTTTGGATCAGTTTGTAACTACAGTTATAGTTTTCTTTTCTTCTTTTTGGACAGGGTTGTGGTTTTCTAAGGTGCTAACCAAGCAACTTCTAGCACTAGGATCTTGTGGATCCGATTTTTGCTGTGGGTATACAACATGTTCTTTTACTTCTCTGGAAGCTTCTCATTCTCTGGGTGGGGCCTGGGCCAAGGGAAAGAACCTTCTGGAAGAGTCAGACATAGGCTTTAGTTCCTCGTCACTGTACTCCCTCGTCCATCCCTTCATTGTGCACACGGCATCCACGTCTGAAGGGAAACAGAAGTGGTAGTGTGTTCAGCTAATCTTTAGACTATCCCAAGGCTACTCCCCATCTGTGTGATAAAAAGCATTCCCTTCTCTGTTTTTTAAGGAAACCACCCCTCTCCCTGCTCAATCCAGAGGACCCTATTTCCCCAAATCTTTGATCTAAGTTAGTGCCTGATTATATTTCTTCTATTTTCTTTCAAGGTTTCTGCCCTTGACTTTTCCTCTCTTCTCCCTCACCTCCTAAGTGCACACCACACACAGGCGACGCCTGGTTTCCTAAGAATCAGCAAGCATTAATTATTTTGCCAATTTTGGATCCCCTGCCTCCCCTCCCTTCTCCATGTTGTGTCTCCCTTTTATTTTCGGGAGGGTGAGTTTACAGATAACCCAGGATCTTTCTTCCATGCCAGCAAACAAGGCTATATTATTCTCATGAGATAGTGGTGGCTCAGGGAATTTGGTAGTGGCCTTTTTTTTTTTTTTGATCTTGATTGTTTAAAAAGTCATGAGACATGAGCAAATATCAGCAAAAGGGTAGACTTATGCCATGGACAGCTTGGATAGATGGTATTTGATTAGGGGAGGGTCTTTTCTCTGGGGAGAAAAAAATTGCTTTGGTTCCATCCAAATATTCCTTCCTGTGCCCAGAAACCCTGCCCTTGAGAAAGTACCAGTATGTGCAGATTTATAAATATGACTTCACCAACCACCTGCATGTACTTAGTGCCTTAGAATGTAGTTCATCTGAGTCTTGACTGAGAAAATAGGCAGATAGCCCCTAAGTTGCCTAAAAGGAGGGTAACCTGCGGGCGCCTGGATGCCTTAGTTATTCCGCTCAGGTCATGATCCCAGGGTTCTGGGATCAAGCCTGCCTTCGGGCTTCTTGCTTAGCAGGGAGCCTGCTTCTTCCTCTCCCCCGGCCCCTCCCCCTGCTCTCTCTCTCTCTGACAAATAAATAAAATCTTAGAAAAGGAAGGAGGGTAACCCGAAGGCACCTCAGTCCTCACTCAGAGCAAAGCATCGCTTTGTATTTTGCTTTTTTTCTGGGGGAGAGATCCTCCGAGAGCGGCTCTGACCTCTCTTCCTCCCTGGCCGCGCCCCCACCCCCAGGCTCTCCCCCCACCCCCTCTTCTCTTCCCGCCAGCACTCTGTGCTCCTCCATCAGTGGGTCATTCTCTTCTCATTCAAGGAAAAGAGTTCAAGGGACCTGGGCTTTGTGAAATCTCAAAGAAACCCTGAGGCGTCACTAAAATTAGAAATTACAATGTTGTGCTTAGCAGTGGGACAGCTCTCTGCCCGCACTAGCCTTTCAGGGTGGCACAGGGACCAATTCATGTTTCCAGCTGATAAAAATGGAACAAACGGCCAACCCCAGGGGGCTGGTGCTGTGGGCTGGTGGGGTCCCGGGAAACTTGGCTGGGTGTTGGCTCAGCAGTTATACTGTGGATTAAAGGATAAAGACAGATAAGAATATGGAATCATGTCAGTGAACACAGAGAGAAACCACCAATGATTTTGAGAGAGGGGGACAGAGAGAGAGAAAGGTATTTTTTGCTTCTCTTTAAAGCGTCTCCAGCTCCCTCCACCCCCGCAAACTATCGTCATCCCCATTTTCCTGACCAGAGGTGGAACAGAGGCCAATCTTTGGCTGCCTCCCTCCCCATTAGGGAGAGAGCCATCAGGCATATCCCTTTTCTACAGAGAGAAAAATGGACTCTCACAAAAGCAGCACTCTGACAAAGAGATACAGACTTTCCACCCCGCCAGAAGACAGGCAAGAGAAGGACCAAGAACAGAAGCCAGAATGTCAATGACTAGCTTACGGAATCTGGCCATCTTGAAAAGCCTGGAGAAAATCCTTTAAGGTGCCATAAAATTAAATCCATATCTGAGGCTTAGGCAAGCTGCCACTTAAAAAATGTCTTTTCTGCCCCGAGAATCGGGGAGAGATCCTCCGAGCGGCTCTGACCTAGAGATCTAACCAATTTTCTACCCATGTGGGGAACTCCATGCTGTGTGGGTTTCTGGGCTAACTCTCCATTAGTTTTAGGCAGTAAATCACGGAGAGGGGATTACCGGTATCTGGACGTGAATTTAACACAAGGAATGGCAACTCGAGTCAAGTTGAAGGCCAGTCATTTTCATGGCAGGCAGTGTGTGGGGGGGTATCGGTTAAGTTTCCCTCTGGGGGACATATATCTTGAACAGCTAGGGTGCAGAGTCCAGAAAAATGCCAAGAAATAATTGGCAGTTTGCTGGGTATCAGGATTAGTCATGTATTTAGTTGGATCATATGGAATTTCCAATTTTTATAAATCAAAAATGGTCAAATATCACTGATTTCACGTGGTTGTGGCTATCAGTTCAAAAAAAGTATGTGAGTTTGGATGGTCTACTTGAGGATTTCGAAGAATTTCTGTTGCAAAGTTCTCTTTTAAAGGGGGGCACTGATGTGTAGACCACAGTCAAGAATCAAAACTGGAATCCCGCTCCTCCCCCTGGGCTTTTCCAATTTTGGGATGGCATGTGAATCTATGCTCCCTGCGCATGCTCCCTGAAACCCTGACTTCAAGGGACACCATTGTTTTTGAGAACACAGTACAAGAGATCTGGAAGCCAAATGATGTGAAGCAGGTCTCTTCACTGCAGGATTTCTCAGAGACCGTAAGATGCAAATGTCTAGGACCAAATCCCAAAGGGGAGATAAGCGTGTAGGTGGCATTTCCCACATGTACTTGCCCACATGTACTTGCCCACACTTACTTCTCACCATATCCCGCATGCTTTGATGTGCACCTATCATTTGGGGGTCTTGCTGAAATGTAGATTCTGAGTCAGTGGGTCAGGGACTCTGCGTTTCTCACACGCACTCTCAGGTGATGGCGATGCTGACGGCGCTGGGCCAGGACCACACTCTGAGTCGTGGAGCTCTAAGGGGTTTAGCATCGCCTGGGGGACTGCTTCCAGGCACTGGGGTGGGCCTGGCCCTGAACATGGGAGAAAGGCAGCGCCTTAGCCTCACCTCCATAAACTCGGTGCTGGAGCCCACGTGCTGCCGAAAGCACAAAAGGAAGTTCTCTTCTGTAGGCAGGATCTGCGCCAGCTGCGGGGGGCCAGAGAGCAACAGAGGGCAGAGACGTTACCAGAGGGCCCTGCCAGGGAGCAGAGCGAAGCGGACTTTGCCAGTGGGAGGAGGGTGAATGGCCAGTGGCAAGGCAGCGCGGGACCCGCATTTTGCTGTTCTTCCTGAGAACAGCCCCTCCAAAGGGAAGAAGGATGTTCTGAGGAGTGCATCTGGGTCGCCCCACATCTTAGGTGTGAGCAGCTAGAGGGAGAGATAGTGGCGCCCCTTTAAAAATGCAAGTGTCCGGTCTCCAAAAGATTACTTGATAGATGATCCCATCGATATAAAATTCTACAAAATGCAAATGAATCTGAGATGAGTGGCGGCCTGGGACTTTTAAGGGCTATAGAAATGCTGTATCTTGATCGCGGTGCACAACTCTAAGCTCACAGAACTTGGCTCTCCCAATCAGTGCAGCTTATTGTATGTAAATTATACCTCAACAAATGTGGTTTTTAGAAAATGCAAAAAGACCTTTGTTCAGCCCCCCTTTAGTTTGCTCCCAGCGTCCTCGGGTCACAGGCAAATCCTGATTGGTCTGAGTCAGGTAAATGTGCTAAACCCGTTTCCCTTGCCAGGGATTGGCTTATGTGCAGGCATGTGACCTAGTTCTGGCCAATGGGATGTGAGGGGAGGTCTGCTAAACGTATGATGAGATGGGTCCTTTCTGCACCCCGACGTGGGTGCTCGCGGAGATGGCTGGAGCAGTACACTGAGGATGAAGCAAGTTCTGGGGGGCAGAGAAGTGCGGAGAAGCAGGGCCGGGGAGCCGGCCTCCTTCATCTAGAGCCATCCCTTCTCCGGCTTGTCTCATTAGGAGCCTCTCGTGGTCTAAGCCAGGAGTAGGTAAACAATGGCCCGTGAGCCAAATCTGGCCCAATGCCTGTTTCCATAAATGAACCTGTCTTGGAACAAGGCCGTGCCCATTCATTTACATACAGTCTACGGCTGCTTTCCTGCCACAGTGGCAGAGTTGAAAGAATTGTGACAAACCATTTGGCCTACAAATCCTAAAACATTTACCATAATCTGGATCTTTCCAGAAAAAAGTCTGGTGACCCCCAGTTTAAGCCCATTTGAGTCAGGATTTTCCGAGACCGGCAGCTTAGACATCTTAGACACCAAGACTGGTGGGCCATCCCTCCCGCCATGAAGGTGTCCTTGCTCGTGGCTCAGACCTGCCACCTGCGGCAGAGCTGCCCTCCGACAAATCACCACTGCCTCAGCCACCCCGCTCCCCCCCCCGCCCCCCGACCTGGGGCAGGGGACAGCCTGTACCCAATGACTGACCCAACTGGGGTCACAAAGGAACACCCCGTCCCTTGCCGCAAGGTGAGACCACCTCTAGCACACACAGCGGATGTACTGTGTACGTAGGAATGTATGTGTGCATATGGGTGGATCCGTAAGTTGTTTCATTAAACAGGGAAGCCGTTAAACTGAGGCGGCCTTAATGCCTTAGTAGCCTATGTGAGCAAACCCAAAGGGAAACAGTCACAAGAGCCAGGAGGGTTCCCAAATAATGCAACCACTGAAGCGAGAGCCAATCAAATAACTTATTTGCTCTGCTCCCCCCTCCCACCTCTGCTCCCAGACTCTCTAAGAGTCTTTCCCCAGCTGCTGTGGGTGGAGTGTTCCCAGTCACTTCTGGTTTGGCACTGCCTCATCTGAATCAATTTTTGCTCAAATACACTCTTTAAATTTTTAATATGCCTCAAGTTCTGTCTTAGCAGTATGTAGTGATGCAAATGTATGTTTGTGTGTCTATCTATTATACATAAATGATACATGCTATATATGTAAATTATGTGCTTAAAAATTAATTAATTAATTAAAACTATTGCCTTCGGATGCCTCTCGGCGGGGCATGAACTTTCTTGTTCTCCAGCTGCCGTGCTCCTTCCTCTCTCAAGCTGGGCTCCTCACCCATTTGCAGTAGCTGCTGGGACCGTGAGAGCGTGTAAGGTCCCCCTCCCTGCCTTAGGCCACTGTTTGTTGCTCCTTTCCTTGTGAGGTTCAGAAAAAGTCCCGCCTGTTCTCGTTGATCAGCCTGAGTGCTGGAGGTGGGGTGGGGGCTTCCAGACCACCACCCCCATTTAGAGGCCTAGAAAGACACTGTGCCTCGTGGAATGGAGGTGGCAGAACACCCCCCGCCCCCCACCGCCCATAGCTCTTAGCCAGGACGTAGGACTCACCTCTGCCATCTCGATTTTGCCGTCCGAGTTCTTGTCATATTTCTGCATGAATTCCTTCATCTTCTCCCCAAAGTTGTCACTCTTTGACATCTGGGGAAAGACAGAGGGGGGGCTGACTGTGCTGCCGGGCCCCGCGGGAACCACGATCTCTCACCTGCTTGCTCTGGCCGTGGCATGAATCGTTCTATGCTCCAAATCTTCAGGCGCGGAACCGGGCCGGGCCGCTCTGACTGGTCGGGGCCACACTCTTCTCCTTCCCAAGATCCCTCCGAGCCCAAGCGATCTCTCTTTTGGCTCGGTCACGTGAGGACGGATACCCCTGTCCCATGCAATTTATACAATCCAACACGCCCCTCTGCCTTTGAGACGAGATTAAACTACAGCTCTGTCAGAGGGTGAGGACTTACTCCCATCACTCAGATGCGAGAACTGAGGCCCCTACATTTCACCAAGGCAGCTTCTCATACAAGCCAACTCATTCCAGGAGGAATATAACTGGCACTACCCCAGGGCAAGGTAAATCACACATTTTCTTCTCTACGGTCTAAAGGGAACCCATGGTATTTTCCACTCTGATTTTAGGCCAGGAGGAAAGTGAGGAGAAAGTCTTCATATCGCTGAGGGGTAATTTCAATTATCTGTGAGATTTTTGTGACTACTCCAAAGGCAGGGAACTCCAAAAGCTCCTTTAGCCCACCCCTGCCCACCTTAAATCTAAGGCTCTCCTAAATTCTCCAATCTTAGGCTGTTTTGGGTGCTGCTGAATAATTCCATGTATGAATTCGTTTTTCCTTAATCCTCACCGGTGGGCAATCTGCTCGTGCCGCTGATGTCACTTGCCTTCCCTGATGGCTTCTGCATGGGTTGGGCGCTTCCTCGGAATGAGCCCAGGAGAATTCTACCCATTCTTCAGGTTAGCCTCTGGTCTTTATCCCCTTCTATCGCTTTCTACCTGGGAAGTGCTTTCAGTTTGCCTGGATTTAGTCACCAGTATTTCCTGCCTCACATGTACCAGTATGCACGGAATGGTGCTCGGCCCGGCTCCCAGATGGGGTCAGCTGATTGGGTTTTCACAGCAGCCCCAGTGGGGCAGGTTGCCTGTCCATTCTCCACACCGGTGCGGGCTGAGGTGATGTGTCTTCTCCCGAGGTCACCAGCGGTGTGGCTAGAACTGGAGCTCGTGGCTCCTGCTTCCAAGGCCACTATTCCTTCTGTCCTCTAACAGCTTCTCTGAACACCAGTCCCGGATGGTGTAGTTGAGATGGTTGCTGACAGACTTGAGAATCACCCCTGAAGCCATCTGAGGAAGGGAGTGACTAAGATTTCAGACTAGAGACACTTCATCAAAAGCCGTTCCTTCGCCTACCCCGTGATTCCAGAATCAATTTTGATGCCTGGGTTTTCTGTGATGCAGGCTTCATTATCCTAGTAATGAGGGGTGATGGGGGAACAGTTGCTAAACAAACCCATGAATCACACCGCCGTCGCCTAAGCCCACGGCTGGACCTCCTTCTCACTGGGGCGCTCTGCCAGGCTCTGGACCAGGAGCTCACTGGTGGCTTTGCAACTCGTCTCCCCAACTGCCCCGTGGAGACTTGCAAAGAAGCATTGGATTGGCTAGCGGACACGCAGCAGGGGAGGGTGGGGAGGCCCCCAAAGGACCAGCAGGAGCCCGGGGAGGTAATGGGTCTGACTGTGTATATCTGAGAACCAGACGTGGGGATCCCAACACACTAGCTCCAGTTACCTCAGCTTTTCAGTATTTCAGACAGTCCTCCCAAGGCTTTAGTGAATTTAATAGTGTAAGCTCGTGACTACAGGCCCCGCAGTGACCCTGACCTGAAGGGGCTGGGACGTGATCTGGAGTCGCTTCAGGCAGGCTAAGAAAGGCAGCGTGACACCGCCACGAATGAGGCCAGGTCGTACTCTCTGGTTCCGATGCTGGTTCGGAGCAACCCTGTTTCCCTCCAGGTCCTTGCTGAGGGTTCCAGACTCTGTCGGTCTAGAACAGTGGTTCTCTGGTGGGGATTATTCTGTGCCCCCCACAGGGGACATTTGGTAATTTCTCGAGACATTTTTGATTGTCACAACTTGAAGGGAATGCTGCTGGCATCTCATGGGGAGAGCCAGTGACGGCGCTGCACATCCTACAATCACAGGACAACCCCCCCCCCCCCCACCCTGCACCCTGCCGCCACAGGACAAAGAATTATCCAGCCCTGTCAATAGAGCCGGGTGGAGGAACTTTGGTCTCAAATAAAGATACTTGAAACCCCTGAGGCATCCAATGGAGTCATGACCCCCCTGAGAGTCTTAGATAGGCTCTGGACTATTCCTTAGGAAACTAAAAAGCTTTTATACACATCTATACAGACACAAAGCTTTGCAGTTTTGGGGGGCTGACCTCTGGCACCCCCTCACGAACACCCCTCAATCCCAGATACCCAAAGACATTGCAGGAAGGTTCTCTTTTTAAGGGATTATTCCAATTAAAAAAAAAAAATCCTTACAAACGAAAGAAAAACTTGGAAGGTCAAGACCAGAGATGTGAGGCTGGCTTAGGAGATGTGGAACTTGGGACAGACGATGCTGACCACAGCCACGGTCCGGATGATAGAAAAATCAAACAGTGGGACAGTACTGGGCTTACCATGCCAGAGCCTCTTCTTGCCTTCTCCAGCTCTTGGAAAAAGTTTTCTAGCTCTTTACCTTCAATATACCCATTTCCTGTGAAGAAAGCAAAGCAAAAAAAAAGAAAAAAAATAAACAGTTGACCTCAGAGCTGAATGGTAAGACTGATGGGCGCGTGGTGAGGGGGTGGGGAAGCCAGGAGAACTTCGCCTTGGTCAACAAGCACTGGGGTGGCCTCGGACCGTGCAGCGTGAGGGGCGTGGGTCCTGCTTTCAGGGTGTTTCCAGCTGTGCAGCCGCAGCACTAGTGACCGGGGCTCTTTGGGGTGTACAGTGAGCAGTCAGAGAATACCAGGAGGGACCAGCATCTGGGCCAAGCCGGTAGAAGTGGGCAGAGACGGAACCGTCCGCAACAGGAGCGAGAATCCAACAGCGGACAGCAGGTCGTCAGCATCCAGTCTTGTCAGCAGGTGGCAGACCCTGGTCACAGGGGTGGATGAGGCCCGAGACAGAATTTGGGTCTCTGGAGTGGGAGGGTATCCTGAGTTGAAGAGTGTCCCGCATCCCCCCATCTAGAACCTCAGAATGTAACCTCACTAGGAAATCGGGTAATTAGTTAAGATGAGGCCATGGTAGATCAGTAGGCCCTAACCCAATGACCTGTGTCCTTATAAGAAGGCCATGTGGAGACACAGAGAGACACACAGGGAAGAAGATTATGCAAAGACAGAGACAACATTGGAGTGATGTATCCCCAAGCTAAGGAATGCCATGGATTGCTGGCGACCACTCGGAGCTGGGAGAGAAGACACGGAAGGATTGTCCCCAGGAGCCTCCAGAAGGGAGCGGTGCTGCCGACACCTTAGTTCTGGACTCCAGCCCCAGAATGGGAAGAGAAAAAACCTCTGTTGGTTTAAGCCACCCGGTCTGCGGTACTTTGTTACAGCAGCTCTGGGAAACTAGCACCGATGGGAAGAGGGGGAAGAGAAAGGCAGGGCGTCCTCCCTTTGGGCTGAGGGCACCCGAGAGCATCAGTCACTGGAATTATGAGGAGGGGAGGCAATCCACTGCACGGCCATGAGGAAGGGAGGCCCTGAGGTCTGCGAACGCAGAAGATGCTGTTCTGCTCGCTCACCGCCTGTAGGACTTTGGGAGAGTCATCTAACCCGTATCAGCTGCAAAATGAGTTATGACACTTAAATGGGATTTTGTATGTACCAAGCCATCTATTATGAGTGGACCATAAATGTGGCTGTTGTTCCAGTTCAATGACCAGAAGCTGTGTCGAAGATGGAATGAATTGGGGTGAAAACTGCAATGATCAAGACTGGGCCCCAAGGTCAGTGCCTGACTTTGAAGATCACATTAAGTGGTGAGAGGCCCTTTAGGTTCTCAAGTCTTTTTTTTTTTTTTTTTTAAGATTTTATTTATTTATTTGACAGAGAGAGGTCACAAGTAGGCAGAGAGGCAGACAGAGAGAGAGAGAGAGAGAGGAGAAAGCAGGTTCCCTGCTGAGCAGAGAGGCTCGATCCCAGAACCCTGAGATCATGACCCGAGCCGAAGGCAGAGGCTTTAACCCACTAAGCCACCCAGGGTCCCCTAGGTTCTCAAGTCTTAAACCGAGATGGCCTAGAGACTGGGTAAGCTGAGCCCATGGCCAAGGTCACTAGTCGCTGCTGTGACTGAGAGCAGGCATTTGTGGGTGGGAAATCAGACGGGCCGAAGGCATTGCTCCCCACACTCCACCCAACTGGAATCTCCTGGGATCTTTAAAGAAAAATATATGGATGTCTGGCTCCCACCTTCAGACACGCTGATGTCATTGGGGTGTGAACTAAGCATCATGATTTTTTTTTTAAAGCTCCCCAGGTGATTTCCATGAGCAGCAAGTTTGGAAACCACTGGCCTAAAGTCAAGTTTCAAATCTGATCTAAAACAATTGAGCAAAGTTCCTATAGAGGAGTCAGCCGGTAGCTTTCTTCAAGGGCACAGGGAATTACAAATGAAAACAGAGACAATAAAAGAGTATATATCCTGACCCTCGAGGGTGGGATGGCGTTGGGGGTTCCTCCCACCCTCTTCCCCCTGGCATCCCCTGAGGATTTAGATTCCCAATAAATAGCCATAGAGGCGCCCCCTAGTGGACAAGATGCCTCGATGAACATTGCATGGAGAGGATCCTGGGAGGTAAAGGATGTATCTTTGTCTGCAGGGAAAAGATGTGATTATATTTAGGGGGTTGGGGAAGGGGACTTGAGCTCCCTTTTTTCGCCGGGCATAGAGTGCTCATCGTTCTTGGGACAGTTGGAATTTCACGAGCATGCGTCTAATGGCCCGTGGGGCCAGCGGGAGGAGGCATGAGCGGAAGGGCCAAGGGCTTTCTAGGCAAAAGGCAGTCTAGTTGATGATGCTGTGGAGTTGAAGGAACAAGTACTTTTTCCCTGCCTCGCCGCTCCGCGCAGTGATCTGGAAGGATGGGTTTCAGCTCTGAGCGGCGCCCCTCCCCGCCCTCAGAGCCGGCCCTGCTCTGCCACCTCCCCAGCCAGCTCCGGCACCTGCTGTAGAAGGGGTGCGGGCGAGTTACCCACACTTCTTGCAGAGACACCCACACCCACTTCTCCTGCCTCTATTCCTCACTGGTTCGCTCTGGGATGTCACCTCTCCGGACCTGTTTCCTCACCTATAAAAGAGGGATAATGACGGTGCCTGCCTCCTACGGTTGGCAGTGAGACTCCACAGGGGTAAAAACATATGCAATGTGCCGGCCCACAGTGAGCCTCCAAAATGCCAGTGGTCATCACCACCACAGCTGGCGTTTCTGCCCAGGCCGGGGGACACCTTGCCCTTGGGCTGCTGGCTTTCGGCCGGGAAGATTTGGGGTGCAGAAGGAGGCCAAAGCAGGTGAGCCAGCA
>CM053620.1:10371860-10393789 GCA_028646535.1 Procyon lotor | reverse complement strand
AGGCCCTGTGTAGGTTGCCATGGGGGGGGATATGACAATGCACAAGATCAAGCTCCTGTCTTCCAAGTTGTCACAATCCTTCCAGACACACAGGATCGTAACAGGGCAGAGTAGAATCCTTTTCTTGTGACAAAGAAACTTGAGGCACAGAGAAGGTAAGCAGTCTGTTCAGGGACACACAGCAAGGCAGGACCAGAAATGGAGTATCCTAATTCCTGATCTAGGTTTCATTCATTCATCCTAACGGGGTGGGAATGGGGCAGGGCAGACAAACAGCAAGGAAAAGGAAAGATGATGTATTGGAATGGGGAGGGGCTGCCAAGGCTACTTGACGGGGTGGGCAGGGAAGGCCTGAGAAGATCCGGCTACAGGGCAGAGGAGGAGAAAGGGAGGACTAACAGCGGACGCCAGGACACAGCGACCGTAGAAAGAAGTCCCCTCCTCGAGCCCACCCTGCACAGCGTGAGCAGCAGGAGGGCCCCAGGGGCTGGCAAGGCTCTTGCACCCTGCTAGGAATCCCACCACCACTTCCTCTCTGTGCCCCCAACAAAGAGACAAAAGGTGGCTCAATTCAACAAACCTATACCTACACTGTCAGAAGTAAACAACAGTTCAACTTTGTGCCCAGTGCTCGGGGGCCGTAGACAAGTCCTCGATGTGGGCTTATTCCCCGGGAGCGTTTCATGGTCCAGTGGGGCAAAGCGGCCAAACAAGGCTTGGCAGGATCTACTGGCTGAAAGCAGAGGGAGAGGGGCGGAGACCTGATAGGGAGGCAGGGGCTGTGGGGGTCAGAAGGGGGCGTCCTCCACCACTGGGGGGAAAGGCCTTTGCTTGGTCTCCCTCAGGGGAACCCCCATCCACCCCCCGGGAGGCAGCTGCTATCCCTGTCTCGGCCCGTCTCGGGCCCGTCTCTCGCCCGTCTCGGGGGGAGGACGGGTTGACCTACATCCTTCTGGAGCAGACTTCACCACCAGACAAATGGATTGCTTTCTCTCTGACTCCCGTATCGGGGCATGGGGTGACTGGCCACCCAGCAAGTCTCATGTGATGGGCATTGATGAGAATGTGGTTACCATAGCAACCGCCACTCCTTCCTTTCCTATCAGACCACATCCTGAGAATATTAGGAAGAGGGGGCTGGGTGGGAGTCAGGGACCCTGCATCTTTCCTTACCGTACTCTTGCTACCATTCTTCATCACCACCGTGCCTCAGTTTCCCCCAGTTGAAACTGAGACAACACTTCTTGGCACCTGGGTGGCTCAGCTGAGTGTCTGATTTTGGCCCAGGTCAGGATTTCAGGGTCCTCGGATTGAGCCCCTTGTCCAGCTTCTTCTTCCCATTCAGTGTGGAATGTCCTTATCCCTCTCCCTCTGCTCCTTTCCCACCCCTCGTGCCTACATGCATGCCCTCTCTCTCTCTCTCTCTCAGATAAACAAAAAAAATCTTTAAAAAAATAAAGGGAGACACCACTTCTTTACAATTAAGCCGATCACAGCCACCTGGAAAGCCTTGACCAAAGGATGCTTTGCGCCCTGTTGGAAAGAGGCCCACTCGTTTCTCACTGAGATTCACGAGTACAGATTTTCTAAGAGTTGAACAGGTAAGAGCATAAGAGGTATAATTCTGCTACCAGCTCCGTGACTGCCTATGTGACATCGAGTGAGTCAATCTCTTTGAGCCTCCATTTCTTGATCTCTAAATTGGGTATATTAATGCTCTTTCTGCTTTATAGGGCTTTTGTGAGAGCCATGAGAGCATTCCGGAAAATGTAAACTCTCCCACGAATGGAAAGCATCATTTCTAACCTCTGGCCTCTGAACCAGTCCACGGCTGTCAGCTCTTCAGCTCAGAGTAGAGGGCCTCGGTTCCCAGCCCAGGCTGTCTATTAGAGTCACCTGGGAGGTGCTCAAAACAACACCATTGCCTGGGCCCCGCCCCTCGAGCCTCAGATTTAATTGATGGGGTGGGGACTTCTGCGGGGCCTGTTTTCAAAGCTGTCTCGGTGATTCTAGCGTGCAGTCAGGATTGAGGACCGATTTACGGTGAGCCTCAAGTGTTAGGGTTGCAAGAATTACCTGGGGACCTTATTAAAGTGAAGAGTCTAATTTAGCAGGTCTGGAGGGCAAGGGCTTGCTGTTCCTAGTGGGGTCTGGGGAACAGCAGCATCAGAATTACCTGGGAGCTTGTCAGAAGTGCAGAATCCCAGACCTTCCCCAAGAACTCCTGAGGCAGAAGTGCTGGGAGAGAGACCCCGAAATCTGTGTTTTCACAAGGCCTCCTTCACGTTCAAGTTTGAGAACTACGAGCCTGGCCAAGGTAGTGCTCACCAGTCTGTGTCTCCCCGTGATGCACACGTTAGAGGAATCCAGGACGGGGGCTGCCGAGTTCCAGACTTCCTCGTTAAGGAAGTGTTCCTGAGACCCAGCCACCGGCTTATCTGTCCCGAGTTCAGATTTAGGGAAAGGCAAATAGCCCTCCGCCCCCAAGCCCGAGCAGCCTTCGGGACAGTGAAACCCCACCCTCTGGGGCAAGAAATTGGCTTCCTCGGATTCTGCCCCGATATTAATATTATTTTCCGGGGCACGCACCATTTATAAGGGGTGTCCCCTTCCCCACCCCATCTGGTTTCCGGCACTCGGCCAGGTAAGCAGACAGGTGAGGACGCTGGAGAGGGGGAGTTTGAGGGGGGAAAGAGTCACTGTCAACAGCCTCGTGTCCTCTTCATCCCGGGGGACCTCTGCCCACACCTGCATTTGTCCTGGCTTCTCTCTTGGTCAGTCATATGCACACACACGCACATACACACTCACTACTGCACACTCTTTTCCCAGTGGCTTCCAGGGCTGAAAAAACACAGCTTTCAGACATGACTTTCAGTCTGTGTTTCTGGGCCGTGCTGCTTCTCGAACAGTGGTCCTGGAGCCGGGCTGGGTCCTCTGGGCCTGGGGACATCTGGCAACCGAACGCTGGGCTGCTTCCCAGGCTCGGGGGAGACAGAAGGCTGGGGCAGATTGGACAGCACAGAGCCAAGGAGGAGCGGGGGAGGGCCAAGCGAGGCCAGAGGCCCCAGATGGGCCCGGCTGGGCCAAGGAGGGCTTGGCCTGCCACGGGCCGGGAGAGCTGCCAGGAGAGCCCTGTTTTCCAAGAGCCTCACGCCCGCTCTAGTAATTAGGGCTTCCCAGGTGTGGCAAGAGATTTCCCTGAAGGGTCTTCTCAGCCCTGGAAACCTCCCTCGGGGGTTCAGCCAGGACAGCCACTGAAGTCTCGAGGGGAATCAGCAAGGTGAGCCGGCAGGGATGCAGGCTCCCCGGGCTGGCGGCTGCCCTGGGCGAGGCGGGCTCAGGCTGTCTTGTTTGTGAAAACTTGTCCCAGGGCTGCCTCCCTGGGGAGCCCCAGCTCCTCACAGACACAGCACCTCCCTGGCTGGTGCAATCACTCCCAGGGGCGGCTGCGGGGCCCAGGGCACCCTCAGAGGCCACGAGCGCGGGGCGACCCAGCATGCTGCAGACACCTCACGCAAAAGGGCACTGTTAGCAAAGCATTTGGGGGTTTAGGGGTGAAAGCGGAGTGGGGACCGATTCCTAGGGCTTACCCCGGGTGGGCCAGGAGGCTGCCCCCAAAGAACCCCACATCCTGCCATCATGACCCCCAAGCCCATCCCTTGCTGTCCCAGATGAGAAGCACAGACCCCGCAGAGATTGGCGGACAGGGTTAAAAGACAGCTCTGACCTCGGCTCCCAGCACCAGACCCCTCAGACTTTCTTGTGCCAAGAAGTGATCGTTTTTAGGAGTCCTGTAATCACCGTAGGAAAGGCACCGTGATGCTGCATCGCACATGTCAGTGTTTGCAGAAATACTCACTATATACCAGGCATTCGGGAACTCTGTTGGGGTAAGAGTTTTTTTTACTTTTTTTACTGTTCCAAGAGCCTTCACTTGGTATTTCCCAGTGCAAGCTGCCCAGACCTCTCCCCACCTTGGAGCAGCCCTGTGGCTTCGCTCTCCTCCCCTCTCCCTGCAGGCATGCAGACTAAGCCGTGAGGCTCTGCCAGGCCTGCCTGGGTGCCCAGGCCTCCAGGTGCAAGGATCTGGGGGACTCTTCTGTCCCTACCATCGGGCGTAGGAGGACAGAGGAGGGAAGACAGGGCAGGGCCTTCCTCTCACTAATGTTCAAAGGCCTCGAGGCCCCCACGGATAGGGAACAAGGCTTTTCACTCCCTGCAAGGGGCTTTGAGGATCGTCCCCCCCCCCCCAACACCAGGGCTACCTGGAGGCAGACAAATGCCCAGAAGAGTCTGGGCAGATTCCCACACCTGGAGATCTAGATCTTCTTACATCTTTACTGTTTTGCAGATTCACCCAAGAAACCTAAGCTCTTACAAGACCTGCAAACACTCCAGAAACTAACTTCGTTAAAGCAAATGCCTTTTAATTTTTACCTCAGCCACTCTGTAGAGAGAACCACCATTTCCTGTTCCCTATAACGTGTGATATTCTCTCAGATACCTTCCAGCATTTGCGCTTTATGAATAAGGAAAATGGGTTCCTTCAGTAATAGTGTCCTGCTACCATTAAAAAAAAAAAAAGTCTTAATAGTCCATCTTGGAGATTTTCCGACAGTGGAAAAGCTCCACCTCACTGTGCTTGGATGCACGATATTCCCCTGTAGAGATGGGGACAATTCATTTTTCTCCTCCCTGGTGAAGCGCATTTCCCTCCAGATTTTCAGCATTCCCAAGAACTCGGTAATAGATGCCCTTGTTCGTCTAAGTTTTTGTACGCGTCACGATACATCTAGGTCAGAGAGATTCCGGGCGTGAGTGGTAGGCCCTATTAGGATCCAGGTGTCTGCTGGCCTCTGGGAGAGAACCCATCCCGTCCCTGTGATTTCAGTGGCTTCTAAAGGCTACGGTGTTTTTCCCTGTCGAACCCCACCTTGCCTCTACTGGTCATTCCTAGTGGTCATCCGTGGAACAGGAGCCTGGTAGCCCGTCTGATCGGAACCACACAGACAGGCCAGTGCGGGCTCCGAGCTGGGCATCCCGCGGCTGCTTGGATCATGCATTCTGGAGGAAGAGGTGACTGGGCAGCACGGGACCGGGGCTCAGACATGGAGGGCTGTGTAAGGGTCACTGCGAGCATGGAAGTGGCATGTGGGTCAGAGCATGTGCTTGGCTGCCGTCCTCCCTGCCTCTGCCTCTGGAAGATGACCTCTGAATCCTCCCAAAGACGTGACTGCTGAGGGAGGGTCCAGGGATGGAACCGGGCACGAGGAGACAGGGTCCCTGGGTGCCTCCCACCCTCCCACTTTGCCAAGTGGTCTCGTGGAAAGAACTTTGCCTCTCTGAGTCCCAGTTTTTCTCTCTCCAAACACCCACTCCTTCCATCCTCCGCAAGACTGATGAGGATTTTGAAAAGAGTCTCTTAGGTCAACATCACCGGAATGACGCTTCCTCCTGGTCAGTAATGGGCTGAGTTAGGGTCAGGGCCCCCCGCCCCAGCTCCACTCCCTTTGGCATCCAGCTTCTCCTAAGTTTGCCTCGTCTTTGTTTCCTAGAGGTTCCAGGAGGAGTGGGGCAGAGGCTCCCTCCCCTGGGGGCTGTGCCTGACTGGGCTCCAGGGACCTGGTGGGCTGCAAAAGGGGAGTCCTCCCAGAACTCTTTAGGTTTGTAAGTGGCAGCGGGACTCCGTATCAGGGAGCAACCCCAAGATGAACACAGAAGCCAGAGTTAGTAAGGGGGAGGCGCAGATAGGGCAGGGAGGGCCTCAGGGGAGAGGGGTGGGCTCCCCGGAAGCCTCCTGGTGTGTGGGAGGGCTTGGGTGGGAAGGTACAGAGCAAGTCCACAGCCTCTTTCAGGATCCTTCAGTGGAACTCCAACCTGGCTGTATCCTCATTTTCCTATATCACCTCTGTGCCATCTCTGGCACCGTAAGCCCCTTTGTCTTCTCTCTGTTGGGTCTGGGGCTCCTCCTTGGGACCTCCCTGAGGCAGTGGCCAGAGAGGGCAATGGGGTTTCTGGTAGACAAGGAACCAAGAAGCAAGCATTGAGCTCTCCTTTCCCACTGGAGCAGGAGGGAACCAGAGGCATGGTGGCTTTGGGGTGTTTGTGGGACTCTTGCGTCCAGCGCTAGCTTAGCTTTGCTCCAGCCAGCGCAAGGACCCCTTTCCGAGATCAAAGGAACGGCTCATCGCCTCTGGGGCTGGGGGTGGTAGAGGCTCTTTGGTGGGCAAGTGGGAAGGAAACCGTTCCCAGCATCACGGAAAAGCCCCTCTTGCAACCCAAATGCACGTTCCCTGGGAATAAGCCCTGGCCGGGAGGCAGCCCCACGACTCCCTCGCTATACAGCCTGCGAGAACTCGCCCCTCGTACCTCGTCCTCATCCGCACAGGGAGCCCCCGGCCTGCCCAGCAGCCTCATGGGGACTCCAGGAGGTGTGACTGTGTTCAGAACAGTATGAGGTCTCAGAGAGATGGAAGGATTTGCGTGATTATTGAGAGTGCTAGTGGTTGTCCCCACGAGGACGACGGGGGAAAGTCGGAACCGTGGCGTCCTCTGTTAGAGCTGACTCATCTGGCAGGAGGCTGGTGGTGTAACCTTGGCCACTTGGTAACTTTCCTGGAATCCTGCAAGTCTCTGGTGCAGATAAACTGGCAGAAGCATCCTCCGGGAGTGTGCACGTCATCTGGAATGCTAAGAGGCCGCACCTTACAGCCCCTTTTCCCCCAGGCAGTTTTAGGGCCCAAGCTGGGGATCGGAAGTACAACCCTTCCTTAGCCCCATTTTACAGGTTTAACAACCTGCCCGCCTCCTTCAGTAATTCACAGGCAGATCACCATCCCCAACCCGGGGATTACCTGCCTGGTCCTCAGCCTGGCTCCCAACCCAGCTTTCCCAGGTGGCTCCCAGGGAACAAAACTTGACTCATTAACTTTCCTGGACATTAACCCTTGCCTCTCCAAGCACCCTGGGCAGAGGGCGTCTGTTTAACCACCTGCATGCCCTGTGGAGATAAGGAAAGGAGGAGGGAGGAATCAAGTGAGCCACCCCTGATCCTGCCTCTGGTTCCCATCCCCCCTCACTGTTAATGCCAGGATAAACCCCCGATGCCACCACCCTGCCAGTAGTCCCAGATGCCTGAACATTTGGGATGCCCATCCCAGCCAGGACCTGAGAAGGGCATCAGATCACTCAGTTTTTTTTTGGAGGGGTGGAGAAAACGTCTCTAGCCATATCAGAGGCTCCTAAAGGGGGGGGGGGGGTCCTCCCTTTTTGCCTGAGTCAGACCATCATAGACTCTTGGAATGCCAGCCCTGGGAGATACCTCCTAAGGTCATTCAGTCCGGCCCTCAATTTTGGGGGGAGTCAGTGTCTCAGTAGGCATTTAAGATTGTGCCTCCCTCCACCCAGAGATGTCACCCAAAGCACCCAGGACTATGACCATGAGGGATTATGTCAGGCTGGTCCCCCAACCCTGCCTCCGCCACACCCACTGCCACTGTGTATGGAACCCATTTGCCCAGGGAGGATGGGAAACTGACAAAGGAAGCCCAAGGGGTGTTCAGGGCCCTGAGGTCACTCCCCACTCCCGCTTCCAGCCAGTTCATCTGGGGCAGGCCCAGGCTTTCCCTTCAGTATCCCCCAGCTTGGCCCAACCTCCAGGACAGTGGGGGTGGGTGGCCAAAGCTGGCATTAAACAAAAGGAGAACCCCAGAAAAGAAGTGAGTGGGCTTTTGAGACCTGTGGCTGCAGCAGCTGAAGGCAGGCCATTACCGTGAAGAAAAAGATGGGGAAGAGAAGATGGCAGGGGAATCACGAGGAGCCTTGCCTGCCCGGGCCTCGTCTCTGGGAAAGCTTCAACTTGCCCAGAATGAGGCTGCAAAAGCTGGCGGGCTGTCCGCCGTCTATGTCAGGGAAGAAAAGTTGCTGACAGTTGTCACCCGAGCAGCCCGGGCGTCTCCCAAACTCCAGACCCCGACCTCAGCAGGCTTTGGGGCCCCAATACACGCCCCCCCCCGCCCCAGGGCAAACGTACACCTGCCCGCATCAGCGCTGTCCCCTTCCCTTCCGCCGCAGGTTCCCTGGGGGCGAACGGGCCCAGAAGTTGAGAGATCTACTGACCGTCTGCGTCAAAGTGCTTCCAGATTTCCAGGAACTGGAACGCCGTCAGCTCGGCCAGGTGCAGGTAAGGGGGCTGCTGCTTCGGGGTAGCCATGGCGAGCGGCTCGGAGACCTCAGGCGCACAACGCTGTCCCTGCGCCCGGCTCCGCTCCCGCACTCCACCAGGTCCTGCGCGCCACGCTGCCTTTATATACGGTCGGGAGGCTGCGCCCGCCCCTGGCCGCCGGCAGGGGGCGCGCGCGCCCAGAGAATCGGCCAGGGCCAGGGTCTCAGCGGGGCGGCGGCGCGTGGTGGGGGGGGCGGGTTCGGCCCGGAGCGCGGGGGGGGGGGGGGGGGGGGGGGGGGGGGGGGGGGGGGGCACGTGGGCGCGGAGGCCGCTCGGCTCGCGGGCAGGGAAGCAGAGCCCCCCCCCGGGTGCGCAGGCCGCAGAGGCCACTCTTGCCTCTCTGACCTTCTTGAGTACTGCCACTCTGTATTGTTATTAGCAGGAGCAGTAGTAATAACAGTAGTAACAGCAGCACCACGAGTAGTAATAGTAAAAGCTTGACAAGTAGTTAGCACCCGCAGCTCGCAGTTCACTACGTCTCTCTCAGGCCTGCTCTCAATCGACCCTTCCACGGTAGGAAGAACAGGGACCAATTTTCTGAGGAGAGGACTTGAGCCTTCACATGACAACCCGACTTGCCCAGCAAAGAGAGGCCGAGCTAGCGTTTGAACCCAGCTCTTTCTCATGCTCTCATGGTCCCTCAGTACAGCCCATGTTTGGGGGAGACGCCAAGAGTTCTCAAGGCTTTGCTGGGGTGGGGCAGCTGAAATCAGGGATACCCTGGGAGGATCCAGATGCAGTGGGGGAGGGGGCTTCCACGGTCCCCTTGGGTCCTGGTTGTCACCCTCCCCTGCCTGTGTCCTTCAGCACTCTGGTTACCCGCCTCTCCCTGGACAGGCTGAGGGCTTTTAGACAGTTCAAGGAGTGTCTCCCCTACTGGGGCTTAACTGCATCTACCTAAGGACACCATGGGAACCTGCCTCTCTCAGTGGGAAGAGAACATCCATTCCTGACCTTGGAATGTTCCATGCTGGTCTCAGAGAAAACAGAAGTAGCTGCTGAGGGCATAGTCCTGAGACAGCTGACCGGACTCCCTAAGCTGGGCACTGGCCTCCCTCCCCGTTCTCTCCAGGAGCCCGAGGCCTGGGCCCTCCCAGCCATGGGCACCCATTACCCCTGGAGCAGGCCTCCTTTTTCTCCTCTCCTGCTGAGCAGCTGAGAAATGAATTAATGCTCATTAACACGTGCTAATGAGTGTTAGCTGAACGCCTTCCGAAGGGAGAGCGAAAGGGAAGGAGGTAAGTGAGAATCAAAAGAAGGTCACTGGAGCTGAGGAACCGAGGAGCTGGCAGGAGACCTGGGTGGGGGGGGTTGTCGCTTGGAGGGAGGGACGAGCCTAGAGCGAGACTCAAAGGGGCAGTACAGAGCGAAGGCTCCAAAACCACTTGATTTTGCTCAGAGCAAATGTGTTTAGAGTCTCTTGCAGGAACACACAAGGGGAGAGAAAGAGTCCTAAAAAGCCAGAGGCCCTAATGTATTCCCCTCCCTCTTGTGCCAGCAGAGAGCCCGGGGCTGGGAAATTCACCAAAGCTGCCGGGTTTCTTCTTGGGCTGCCTCTGGAGAGGCAGAATGGCTCATTGGTTTTGGTCGGACGCTCTGGAATCAGGTCCCAATCCCAGAATAAGCTGTGTGACCTTGGGCAAGTTACATAACCTCTCTGTGTCTCAAATGTTCTCTTCTGCAAAATGGGAACGTGGCTATTTACCTCTTAGGATTGTTCTGAGGTTTAAATGAACTGATGTCCCCGCTGCCCTTCATGGAGCCAGAGATGAGTAGTGATTAGCTTGGCAAGAGATTCCTTGGCCAGCATCCTTCTCTGGGGTAGCGATGGCTCCCAGAGGGGCCAACCCCAGAGGGAGGCCAAGGGGAAGTCTAAACACAAGCTCTTCACCCCAGTCTGCAGAGCCCCACAGGGCACAGGCGCAGCCCCTTCCAGCTCTGCTACTGTCACTTGGGCTCCTCTGTCTTGGCCCTGTCTGTGGGGCCAGCGAGCACATCCCTGATTCTTTAAGAACCAAAGCCAGTACCTCCTTGCTGCTTTGGTTTTCCTGGTGAAGAAGGGAGAGTGGAGCTCCTGCTTCCTACTTTCCGGAGGCCGAGATGGGAGTTGGGTATTTTGCGGGGGGGAGGTGTTGGCTTGCCGGGGGTGGGGGGGAGGTCCTGGGTATGACTGCAGTGTGGCCATAGTGAGTGCCAACTCTGCCTTGGGACAGCCCAGCATGGTTCGTGTTAGATGCATGATTGGAGTCTTTCCGGGAGGCCCATCCCTGGGCCCATCTCAGACACAGAGGGCTGTGAAGCCCAAGCAAGTAAGTCCCTTTGTCCTTTGTCCTCAAGCCAAGCACTGCAGAAGCAGTCGTGTTGAGGAGTTACAAGCTCTGCTCAGGGCTCAGAAAGCTGCGGGTTCAAAACCCACTTAATATTTGTAAGGCCACGAGCAGGATCTTTGACCCTTGGGAAAAAATAGAGGTAAAAAAAAGTCACATTGGGCACACAAAGTCAGCGTAAGGACCATAAATAATGTAGTCAAGGAGTTAGCTAGCAAGGATCCTGGCAGTGGCACGTGCTTAACTAAAACATAGTTATTACATGAACACAGGATGTTAAGAGGGATTTTTTTTTTTTGGTGGTTCTGAAAAGGGGCAAAGTGCCCCCTTGTAAAGCCAGTCCTGCAGAGGTGAGGCACCTCCTGTCTGCGGGACTCACGCAGCCTGACCTTCGATTCAAACCAGACCACAGGCTGTACGGAGAGAAGGCTGTGGAGCGAGGGTGGGGGTGTAGGGAGGGAGCCTCCGTCTTTCGGGAGAGCAGCCTTTGTGGCTCCTCTGAAGCCACATTTTATTGGGGGGTCTCCGAAAGACCTTTCCAGGTCAGGGGGAATGCCTGCCGTGGAGGGAGGGGGGACTGTGACCAGCCCAGCCAGTCCTGCAGCAGAATTCTGGAGTCTTGGCCCCCTGCGAAGACAGGAGTGGTGCTGTTTGGGACCTAGGTTGTCTGAAGGCCAACCTTCCTGGAAGGCCAACCAATCCTGGAAGGATTGCACCCCATCCCTGCTCTGGTGGCTGTGTCTCCCGAGAACGGTACATGGGGCTTGAGGACGGAGCAGAAGCCAGACCTGCTGGTCTGCCTTTGGTGTTGAAGGAACTCAGGGTAGAGCTGAAAGCTGATCTGGGAAAACCTTTGTTCCTCTCTGCTGGGTCCCTGACTCCCCAGCCCATGGGGAGCAGATTAGGGAGAAGTGCTCTTCCTCCCCTTCTCCTGCTGGGGAGGAGATGTCCCCGAGCCAGCCCCCCCCCCCCACACCCCGGTCATGCTTAGGCCAGGAGAGAGCCAAGGCCCTCGTTTGGCTGCAGTGGGGGGAATGGGAAACTTTGCATCGGAGAAAAGACTGAAGTTTGAGGCTAGACTGGACCAAGTTTAAATAACTAAACATGAAGGGAAAACCGTGGACTCAACAGGAGATCGCTGAAGGATGGGAAAGAGAGATTCGTCTGTCTTGTTTGGTTTGGGCCTTACAACTAGCCTTTCAGGTGGGCAATGTCCATTTTAAAGATAAGGATACCAGAGCTCAGAGAGATTAACACCCAACCCAGCCCCAGCCGGGGTGGGTTCTGGGAACACTCAGGCTGGGTATGTGTAGGTATCTTCCAGGGAATATGCAGTCCTTGGGGACCAGGCGCCAGGGCCCCACTTTCCCCCACGTGCTTCCTAGATCCCGGCCCCGGGTCACCTCCCTGTGACCAGGAGTGATGCCATGCCCACCGTTGGCAGGATACCCATGAATTCAAGCTGACGGCTGGCTCCCTGCTTCCCCAGAAGGGGAAAATTGGGTGCCATTTTCCTCTTTGCTCCCCCAGCCCACCAGCTGCACCCCGAGTGCTGCAACCCAACGTCAGGGATCGGCGCAGAGGCCTGCCCAACTCGCCCTCTGCCTCGAGCCCCGAGTGGCTTTCCAAAGGCAGGGGGGCCTGCGGTGAGCTGGTGAGAGGCTGGAGAACGGATGACAGCGTTGCCGCCGGCACCCACTGGGCCCAGCGGATGGGCAGGGCTCCTCAGAGCACCTGGCGTTAGTTTGGAGCACATCAAAGAGAAAACCAGAAGCCCGATCCGGTTCCTCCCTCTGCCTGGAACCATCTCTTCCAGATATTGCTTCTTTGGTCTTGATAACGGTCAGGCCTGGCGGCCCGGGTGCCAGAAAGCTGGCTTTACTTCCCGGGAAGGAGGATAAAAGGGAGGCAGGAGCCCAGCAGTTTCCATGGAAACGGAGCAGGTGGAGGAGAATAGCGTCCAGAAGAACCCAGAGGTAGGAGCAGGACTTTTGAGTAAACTCGGTCTGAAGCCTGAGAAGCTGCGGACAAAATAGTTGCCTCCGAGGAAGGGATTTGGGTCACCAGCATAGCAGCAGGTTGTGGGGTGACAAGAGCCGGGGCTGGCGAGCGACACCTTCTCCCAACAGGCAGGGCATGGCGGCTGAGAGCTCAGGCCCCAGAATCCCATAGGTCCCTTTCAGCTTTTGCTTCTGCTGCCAATTGGCAGTTCTGCCAGCGGATGGCTGTGTGAGCCTGGGCAAGGTGTCTCCTACCCTCTCTGAGCTTTCATTTTCTCAGTGGTGAAACGAGGACAATTCCAGTAACTTCCTTGAATGGCTTTTGTGAGGGTTAAACATGGCAACGCATGTAAAGGGTGATATAGGGCCTGGAACGTCATAAGCACTCCCAATATTATTATAAGTGGGAAAACTGATGGCAGTTGATAAGTCTAATTCAATCAGTGTAGCCCATCCCCCTGACCAACGTGACCAGTTCAAGGATAGGCAATGAGAGATTATGTCTCAGAATGTGAAGGAGCTACAGAAAGGGCTCCCTCTCCACTTGCAGATGTTCTGGTATGAAGCTGTGAGGTCTGGAATTGCTGCAGCCATCTTGACACCATGAGTGAAGAATCTAGAGTGGCCCTAAGATGGGGAAGGGCACAGATTAGAGACTGAGGATGTAGCCCACATTACAAAAGGTGGAGCAGAGAAACTGAGAAATTGGGTTGACGTGATGTTGGGGTCCTGGAACAGCCGTCAAGAAAGAATTCTTGAGACAATTTTTGGGCAAAAAAGGTGGTTTTATTATAGCACGGGGACAGGACCCGTGAGCAAGAAGAGCTTCATAGGGATTGTGAGGAGTGACTGATTATATACTTATCAGTTAGTGAGATTAGAGATAGTGTGTCTTGCTGCTGTGAAGATAGGATTCATGAGACTGTTCAGATGTTTATCAGTGGGCCATGTGTTTGAAGGAAGATTGCTAACATATGTCTCGAGAGGGGTAGAGGTAAAGGAAGTTTCTAAAGGGATTTTTATTTATTTTTATTTTTAATTATTTTTTAGAGAGGGAGAAGAGAGAGAATCTCAAGCAGACTCCTTGCTGAGTGTGAAACCTCCCCCCGCCCCCAATACGGGGCTCGATCTCAGACCCTGAGATCATGACCTGAGCTGAAATCAAGAGTTGGATGCCTAATGGACTGAACTACCCAGGTGTCCTTCCAAAGGAATTTTTAAAGAAGACTTAAAGGTTCTCGGAGGTCAGGCTAATGTCAAGGTAAGGTTGCTTTTCGCGTCTATCAAAGTATTGACATTAAGGCAGTTGAGTTCCTCAAGGAAGTGACACCCCTTGAGGTCACTCTGCCTGTCTCAGGCAACTTGGGCTGCAAGTTGTAAGGAAATTTAAATTTAAAATTTTTTTTTTTTTAACATCTCTTTGGCCTTTGACATGATTTGAACTGTTGGATCAAGCAGAGCCTGAAGTACCTTTGGACTTCTTGTTATATGAATCCATATACACCCATTAGTGTTTAAGCCTTTATGTTGGATTTTGTTTCATTTACAACCAAAAAGTTTTAACTCCTGGCCCAAGAAGAGGGCCGTTGTTCTAAAGGAAGCCGGAATTGGGAAACCTTTTGGAAACAAGGCGTCTCTCTTTCCTGTTTTCTTAGGGTAGCAGGGCCCCTTTCATAGATTCTGTCTCCATCTGGATCCTTCCTCCATTTTCTTCTCTCGCACAGCAAGCATCCTCAGACCTTGCCTCTTCCTTTCTACCCACAGCCGCCCAGCGTCAGTATGTCCTCGAGAGTCATAGCTTCCATTTCTCCCCACAGCCTCGGCCTCCGTTTCCCTATTCCAAATTTCCAAGGGAAGAATGTGATTGGTTCAGGTCCTCTTTTTGTGTTGGGCCATTTAGATCCTAGGTTGCTGTCATGCTGGGCACGGCCCCCACCCCCTGATCTAGTCAGCCATGGCTGGGGACAGGGAGCGAGGGCAGGGCAGGGAGGTCACAGGATCTCTGTCTCAACTACTCAGCTCTGCCTTTATAGCACGAAAGCAACCACAGACAACATGCAAACAAATGAACATCACTCTGTTTCAATAAAACTTTATTTATAAGAACATGTGCTGAGCTGGACGCGTCCTATGGGCCAGAGTTCACTGACCCCTGATCTAGTGGAAAGAATTCTAGGCTCTCTCTAACCTCTCCAAGTCTCAGTTTCTTCTATGAAATAGGGACCGTAGTAGAACCCCTGGAGAAGGACTCTTGTAACACATCCGTAAAATGACGAATGGAAGTTATTTAGCGCAGTGTTTGGCACAGGGTGATAGATCCTGGCTACTTTTACTCTCTTTATTGTTGGATGGGATCGCAGACTAGCCACCAATTTGCTTTGTGATCTAGAAGAGTCCCTTCGGATTCTCTGAGCCGAGCTGGGAGCTGGTCCTCTCCTCTTTTCAGAACGTGGGGCAGGATTACTAAAGAAAGGGTTGGAGGAACTGGAGAAAGGCAAGACTCAGGCAAGGAGGGCAAAGGGAAGTGTAGCTGCCGTGAATCCAGATCTTTGTGGCCTCCACGGGAGGCTGGCTTGGCCTCTGCTCGGGGACCTGGCAGGAAGCCCTGGGCTCCATTTGCAAACAAACCTGCTCTGTTTCCTGCCAGCATGGGGCTTCCTGGTGGCCAGGACTTTGGAACTGTTCACCAAGGCTGGGGAAAGGGTCCCTGAAGGATCAGTGTCCCACTTCCTGAATTTCCCCGGATGCAGCAGGGGTGCTGGGATGAAGCGCTCAGAGATAAGGGCTGCGTTCCATTCACGATTGAATTCCTTTAAAATTTAATCCTTCCGTGCCGAGGTGGGACCCGTGGCCAGGGGAGAGGATGGGGGGCCCGCCAACAGTAGTTGCTGCCCCCAACATCGGACGAGGTATAGCTGAGTGGTCCAGGTGCGGAGAGGCAAGGCTGCCATTCTGGACCAGTGGCCACGGGGAGGGCCCAGTGTTTCTTCAAGTGACATCCACCCGCCACCGCTAGGTCTCTGGTAATCCCTGCCCTTCCTCATGCTCAGACACTGTCCTGGAGACGGAGGCCAGGAAAGGATGGAAGAGACGGCATGTATCCAACAGAAACTAACCCCTCCAAAAGTTCCCTTCTGAGCCAAACAGCACAGTGTGGCCCTACGTGGGCAATTTTAATGCATGTTCCCCCATTCCCGTCCCTGGTTCCCTGCAGGGTGGGAGCCCCTGGAGGATGATCACACCAACTATGGGAAAGAAACAAAATCCCTGTGTATTCCTTGTGCATCTGTCTGAGTGATCTGTGACCCGGCTCCACTCAGTTCTTTGTCACCCCCACTGGAAGGGAAGTTGGGACCCATCCGTCTGTTCAGATTTGTCCCAGCTCTCATGGGCACTCAGCGAGTAATTGTTGAATGAATGGACGGATGGCAGCAGAGTGGAAGAGGATGTTTCTGTGTATAGAATCAGGACCCTCCAGAGGCTCTAGAAACGATCCAAGGCGCTCACCCGGCCGGCTCATCTCCTGGCAGTCGGGGCCGGGCAGTGGGCCCATCTGGGTTGCCCTCAGGAGGGCAGCTGCTCTCTCTGCCGGGGGCTGCAGCACCGGCTGGTGGGGAGAAGCAGGCTGGCTCTCAGCCGCTCCCCTCATTCATTAATCCCCAGGCCTGTCTCCCGGCTGTTGCCCTGCCCTGCCTTCCTGACCACGTCACCGGGGATCCCCTCCGAGGCCGGCCACAGGATGGGGCTCGCGGGGAGCGGGTCTAGGCTGGAAGAGACCGCAGTGGGACACTTCCTGGAACCTTCAGCTCCGGCTGGGATCACCGATGGTCTGAGACAGGAGCCAGAAGCCCTGGCCAAGCCCAGCCCAGCTGGTGCCGGAGGGTGGCAGAGGAGGAGGTCCAGAAGGAAGAGAGGAAGAGGGGGAGAAGGGTAGGGAAGGGAATGTGGTTTTCCAGGAGCTGCAGAGCTGGTTAGTGAGGTCTGGGCCTCCAGGGTTCCCTGCTTCTAGTGGATGCCAGTGGCACCCTGCCCAGGTCCTTCTAGCAACGGGACAGCGTTCTCTAGCAGCTGTGTTGACTGCCAGGGCATCGTCCTCTGGAGAATTGCCACCTTGTCCAGAGATGCTCCCCACAACCCCACATGGGACGATCCACGGCCCGTGACTGACGGGTACGCTGTGTCATGGGCCGGCCCCTTGCCTCAAGGCGAGAGAACCCCGCGGTACCATACATGCTCCAGAAATCCCTGTGGGATCCAGCCACGACCAGACCAGCTGACCCTGTACCTTTGCCTGGCTTTTCCCCTTGCCCCATCCCTCTTCCCTACTCTTTCCAGGTTTCTCCTGGGTCCTGTCCCTGCTCCCGCAATAACTCACCAGCCCAAGAATCCCTGTCCCGGGCTCTGCTTTCAGGTCAGACCTGAGACGTGGTCTGAGACTAAAATCTCTCTTGCCACTTGCTGGGAAGCCCAGCTCTGCTGTCAGGACCCTGGTTTCCAACGGTGTCTAGAAACGTGCATTTTCACATGAGGGCAAGTTGGTTTCCAGAATCTTGGTGTGTCGGCGGCTCTGACACAGAGCTCTAGCACCACCGCTCATCAGATGCTTGAACTTGGACCAAGACTTTAGCTTCTCAGAGTTTCTCTTTCTGTATCTGAGGCACTGGAGTCATTGACACAATCTTGCAGGGCAGCTGCGAGATAGGGAGAGCCAGGGGAGCCCGGGCAAAGAATCTGGCTCGTTCCCTGCTGTGTGACCTTGGGTTTGCGGCTAGTGTTTCTAGGCTCTGTTTTGTCATCCATAAGACGAGGATAACGCAAGCAGTGAAGTCACAGCTTCCTGAGAGCGCTAAGGATATGGATAGCACTTAATACAAAGCCTGACCCCTTAGTAAACATGGACCAGAGGAAGTTTCTATGGGGCCTGCCCAGACTCAGTACTCAATACAGAGTGAGTGTTGTTTTTAGTAATGGATATAAGTCTAAAGTTAGTTGGTAATAATAGTAATAATAATAATAATAATAAAATACCTTAGGTAATTTGGGAGAGGTGGCCCAGGAGCATGGCACGTGGGGCCCTGGGGCCTGGCGCGTGGGTTGTGGTCTTCAGCAAGCCAGCGCAAATCCCGAGGCCACGGTTCTGCCGCCCGGCCCGCTGTTTATCACCCTGTCATCTCCTCCACACTTGAGAGCAATTCCCCAGGGATCAGGGGCCAAGCACGCAGAACAAGGAGCCGCTTTTTTCTCTGGAGTCTGGAGGCGGGCAGCAAGGATGGGGAAGAGTGAAGGGTGACCAGGGGCTTGTCCTTGCGGAGAGGATGGCTTGATGGGAAAGGTGCTAGTTCTGCGGCTCAGGTGCAGCCGGGGTCAGTGACGTGTGGCTCCCTGGTGCATCCAGCCGCCTCCCGTGTCTGCGTGGCCCACACGCGAAAGATGGCCTTTTCCTTTTGTAAGGGCTTGGAAAGAACGACATGGAAAATGATATTTTTATGAAAGTGATATGAAATTCCCACTTCATTGTCCGTAGTCATCTTATAGAGCCCCAGCCGTGCTGTCTGCGGCTGCTTACATGGGGCAGCGGCAGAACACAGTGCTCCCAACAGAGATCCCACCGCCTGCAAAGCCGAGAGTGCTTACTCTCCGGCCCTTTCCAGGACAAGGTGGCTGGGTTCTGACTTGGAGTATCGGGCTGATCAGGAAAGGTCAGAAAGCAAAAAAAGCAAAACGCATGTTGCTTCTCCCCTGCTCACATGTTGGTTTTCCTCTGCTTCCTCTCTTGAGTAACCTTTCCCTTGCAACTCTCGGTCCTTTCTTAATGCCTAGCTGATGCAGAGGGAAGAATCTGATTAATAAATGGGCACTAAGGTGCTGGTGACCTAATGCATCGCACCCTCCTTCTCCCAAGAGATTGGACTAAAGGGATAAATCTTTGCACGGTGGAATTTTGGGAACCGTGGACTGTGTCTTTGTGTGTGTGCATTTGTGCGTGCGTGTGTGAGAGACAGACAGGGAGAGGGAGAGATTTCTAATCACAGAGAGTGGAAGCTGCTGCGTCCTGGCCCAAAGGAAATGGCCAAATAGATTCTTGGGGAAGAAACCCCCGGAGAATGAGCGGGAGGAGCTCACCCTAGTGGCTCCTGGCACCTTGGAGGACAGGTTAGATCAGGTGCTGCCTCTTCTGATGTGAGCTCTAAATCTGCCCGGGGTGAGGCTCCTTTGATGGCCAGAGGAGCTGAGAGGATGTGCAAACTGAGAACAAGTTGGGACAATGGGGGTATCCCCTCTCCCCTAGAGGTCTGCCCAGGAATTCGACCCCCTCCCCATGGCTTGGCCAGAGGACAGGTGATAGCTGACTTTGTGCCTTTGTGCAGCAGTGTACCTTTGTCCTTCTCTTCTCCCTGCTGCCTGGATCAGAAGGGCAGTCCCAGTGGGAGAGCGGTCTGGTTCAGCGTGCCCCTGCTGCTCCAAGGACCACGGCCTCAGCCTCCTGACTTCAGGCTCTCATTGGCTGGACGGCTGCCATGGGGTTCTGCCCAGCCCGCCTCCCCTGCTGTTAATTTCCAAGTTGCCCTCCCATACCAGATTCGGGGTGAGCTTTCTGAAATGCCAGCTGTTATGGGCTGGATTGTGTCCCTGCCACCCGCCCCCCCCCAAACTCCTATGTTGAAGTCCTAACCCCCAGTACCTCAGGATGACTGTGTTTGGATATAGGCCCTTTAAAGAGGTCATTAAGTGAAAATGAGGCTGTTGGGAAGAGCCCTAATCCAATCTGGTGTCCCGAGAAGAGGAAATTTGGACCCACAGAGAGTTATGGGCGGTGCACACACACGGAGCGAGAGGGTCACCGCCCCCAAACCAGAGACAGGTGTCTGAGGGAAACCAGCCCTGCTGACACCTTGATCTTGGACTTCCAGCCTCCAGATTGTGTGAAAATAAATTTCTGTTGTTGAAGCAATACAGCTTATGGGAGCCCTTGAAGACAGACATCAGCTTACCTCTCTGTCTAAAATCCTTGACTCTCTGTCATGTGCCGTGCCCTGGGTTAGAAAGCTCTTTCCCCAACCTGGCAAATCCCTCCCACCTTCTAGATTCCTTCCCAGTGCACCTCCTCTTCCAGCCTCCCTGAGGGGGATGCCAGGTGGGGCTGTGTTGGGTGTTCCATGCTGGGTTCCCCAGTAGCCAGTCCAGGTGCATCTGGCAGACGAAACCTGCATCCAAGGGTTCCCTGTGGCCCTGGGACTCGGCTCACAGTCAGACGCATGACATGCATGGCTCCTCTTGGTGAGTGCGTTGTCGGAGGTCATTGCCGGGCTGAGACCTCATCTGCACACTCTCATTTACCTTCCAGTCTTTAAGTGGGCGTCCAGCACTTTCCATCTCCTAATTCTGTGGCAAGGAGTAAATATAAGGAACCTGAAGTGCTTGGCACAATGACATAGGCATGTGACAGCGTCTATGGGCTTTGCTTCCACCAGCTCACATCTGCTCTCTTCTTCAGGGACCCCCCCCCTGAGCCGCTTCACCTGCAAGGTGCTCAGGCAGAGGCCAAGACTTCACTCGATGTCACATCCTGGCTTGGCCTCCTTCCCCTTTGTCCTTTTCCTTCTACTCCTTTCCTGGTTCCTCCTGTGGCAGCATTCCCTTGGTAAATTGCTTGCCCCCAAATCCTTGTCTCAAGTTCTGCTTTTGGGAGAGTCGGACATAAGACCAGGAAAACTTTTCCTGCACAGGGCCCGATAATAAACACTTCATAAATATTTGAGGCTGTGTGCGCCAGATAGTCTCTGTCCTAAATACCCAACTCTGCCACCGTAGCAGGAAAGCAGCGGTAGACAATATGTGAATGAATATGCGTGGCTGTGTCCCAATAAAACTTTATTGACAGAAAGAGGAGGGGGGCCGAAATGAGTCTGAGGGCCAGGGTTTGCTGATCTTTGGTTGAAGACAACAGCCCTAGAAGCTTGGTGCTCTGTCCCATCCTTACAGATGAGAACATTGAGGTACAGAGAAGCTAAGTAGCCAGCCCAAGGTCACGTGTGAGTCACATACAGGCAGGGCTTGTGGCCCGGTTCTGAAGCCTCTGTGCTGAACGGGGCCCTGCAGTAGGTCTAGTAAGCGAATGGCTCCAGGTGTCCAGCAGGGAGGTAAGAAAAAGGACTGGCAGGGGAGAAAGTTCTCAGTGGCTTAACTCCCTTCCACCTCCAGAAGGAAGACTGGCCAATGTGTGCTTGGGGTGGGGTTGTAGGGATGCATCTCCCCTAAAGTCCTAGGTGATCGCCACTGAATTATAAGTGTGTTCATTTGCCTCCATAAAGCTCTGGGTGGGCTAAGAGGGACTCCTGGAATCCTTTGCGATCCCAACCTACAGGTTGGAACCATTTTAAAAATAGCAAATAGCCCTTTGACAAGATGAGCGTTAATTACCCTGCCACTCTGGCACCCCAGTGGTGCGCGGTGCAGTGGAGGCTTGGAGGGAGGCTGTCAGCATGCCCCGAATTTTCCGGCGCAGGCCGGGGAGTTGCCTTACTGTCAGGGTCTCCAGCCTGAACGTGACTGTAGCGGGGAAGCCAGAGCCTGCTTTCTTCGGGGTCGAGGGGAGGGGGCTGGGCAAGAGGGGCCAAGGCCACCCACCCAGGGGCTGAGCTTTCTGGCCAGCCTGCAGCCCTGTGTGTGTGTGTGTGTGTGTGAACTTTTTCTTAGTAAAAACAATTTATATTCATTGTAGTAAATGCTGCTAAACAAAAAGGAGAAAACTCCCAATCCCGTGCCCCAGGTTAACGATTAATACTTTGGTTTAATTCCTCCCAGTCTTTTGTCTACGCTTATCTCTAGATATTATTCTTTTTTTTAAGATTTTATTTATTTATTTGACAGAGAGAGATCACAAGTAGGCAGAGAGGCAGGCAGAGAGAGAGGGGGGAGCAGGCTTCCTGCTGAGCAGAGAGCCGATGCGGGGGTCGATCCCAGGACCCTGAGATCATGACCTGAGCTGAAGGCAGAGGCTTTAACCCACTGAGCCACCCAGGCGCCCCTCTAGATATTATTTATTTATTATGAAAATGGGATCCTTCTGTGCCTTAGTGTCAATGGCATATTTTGACCGTGACATTGTATACCCTCCTTCAGTGTCTTTTGAAATGGCCATGCGTGCTATACTGTTTGCATGCCTGGACCCTAACTTCTCTACTTACCAGTTTGCTGTTATTAGGGAAAAGACATCAATTCTAGTCATTTTACTGTTATTTTCTTTAAAGATTTTATTCATGCATTTGAGAGAGACAAAGAGAGAGAGAACAAGTAAGGGGAAGGGCAGAGGCAGAGGGAGAAGCAGGCTCCTTGCTGAGCAGGGAGCCTGATGTGGGCTCGATCCCAGGACCC
>CM053620.1:10326051-10371760 GCA_028646535.1 Procyon lotor | reverse complement strand
TGAGCTGAAGGCAGCTGCCTAAGTCATTTATTGTCATAAACAAAGCAGCTAAGTCTTTGTTTGTGTCCTTGATGACCCCTTTACCTTTTTAGGTGTAAAATGGCTGAGGCTTGGGGGAGCCATTGGGGAGGTTGAAATCTCATCGATCTGTTATAAATGATCTACAGCCTCTTGACAAGCGTTCTGAGGGAGCAATTAAGGGCACAGGCTGTAAAGCTTGAGTGGCCCGGTTTGGATCCCAGCTCTGTCTAAAAAAGGTTTGGGACCCTGGGCATATTCCTTAACTTCAGTTTCTTTATCTGTAATGTTGGGATGACAGTACTGCCCAACTTTGTGCTTCTAGGATAACCACGTGACTCTCTGCCCCTGCTCTGGCAGGGCCCCCTCCTGCTTTTCCCTTGGTTCTGCTCCCCCAGCCTCACTGAGGGAACACGTGATTGGCAAGTCTACAGCAGGGCCTTTGCACTTGCTGTGTGGCCACAGTGCCCACCTCTCTCCCCCCTCTGCTCGCTTCACAGGGACACCACCCCTTCTTCCCCAAACACAGCGCCTCCTCCCAGTGCATCCCTCCTTGAGCAGTTTGATTTTGAAGGGGAGCCAGGCAGCTGGAAGCCCAGGGAAGAACTGAGGGCCCTTCCTAATCCTGAGCTCCCTAGTCCTAAGCTCTTCTGGGGCTTCATTTCTCTTCTTCTTCATGCTCATTCTCTGCTGCAGTGGCCTGGAATTGCTTGCTGCCCTGGACGTTCTCCCCATCACTCCAGTGCTTTTAATATGCTGTTCTCTCTGCAGGGGGGACCCTTCCAGCCACGCCCCCTTCCCCCACCGAATCCCCCACCTCTTGCCCATCCTTCCAGGGCTCAGCTCAGGTCTCGACTGAGATGTGCCCCTGACCCTTGCCCCCCATCCCAGTATGGTGCCTCTGCAGCCCCCATGCTTCTGTCCACGTTGCTTTTCTCACACTGTTTTCTTACTGGCCTCTCCAACACAACTGTCCTGGTGAACACGGGAACAGTGCCACCCTCATGCTGTGTCCTCCATGCCTTTCCTGACACAGAATGTGCTCGTGTTGTTTGGTGAATGAATTAATAATGATGAAATAATGCACCAGAAATGTCAGGGGTGGAGGTCGGTTTCTGGGTGGGACAGCTGCTTGTGGTCGCATGGTGCCGTGGTGCCGGGGCCTGGGGTCTCGGGGTCTGTCTCGGGCTAGGCACTTCCTCAGTGTTTTGGATGAAACATCCTTATGTGTCTGGGGGAGTGACATTCTCTGCTTGGTGTCCCAGCCCTGTCGGATTCAAATGCTTTAGCCAGTTTCTATAAATGTGAACATTTCAATCGGGCTGCAGCTGCCATGGTAACGGGCTGAATCTTAGGACTTGGGGACTGGAAGCAGACCGGAGACCAGGTAACTTTCAAGAGGCCCTTTTTGAATTGTGCTAGTGTGTGGAAGCTCACTAAGGAGATCTGACTTTGCCCAAGTGCTCCCTGATCTGATGCTCAGTGCCTCCCTCTCTCTGGGAAGGGACCTTCAGGGGTTTCACTGGCCATATGTGTGCTATCATCAGCTTATCCTCTTGGACCCCGGGTGGTTTGGGGCTCAGATGAGGTAGGCTGAGATTTTTCTTTACACATTGAGGTGGTAGGACTGGGGAGGGGCATAGTAAAGCAGGGAGAGGAAGGTCACTCTCACCTTTAATACTCTGCTCCAGTCAAACTTGCAAGTGACAATCCATGCTCAGGGGCACGTCCTCCTCCTGGAGCTTTCTCAAGTGGTAGGACACTGTTTTTGAAACATTAACTAATATTAGTTTCCCCATGGCATTTTTTTCTTCCCATTCAGACTGTACTGCTGTGTGGTCAGTATTTTGCAACATATACAGCTGTGCATATGCGTACAGTTGTTCAGGTTGTGCACTGTGTAAGTCCATCCAGGCTGTGTGCATGATTCTCCCTGAATTGTGCAGTGTGCTTGCCCTGAGAAGGGAGGTAACAGAAGAAAAGGGAGATGCTTCAGGGATTTTGCATTCAAAAGCCTTGGCCTTGGGGGAATGAAATGAACTCTAAGTATAGATGAAAAGATGAGAAATGGTGGATAACCAAGAATAAAGATTCTTCAGCCTCAGTCTAAATAAAGATTCCTTGAGGTAGCAGAGGGAGAAGAGACGTAGTGGTTCATTGAGAAGAGGACCCTGAACTCTGCAACCTGGGCCAAGTCCGGGTCAGGGCATGGGAGGGGTGTGTGTGTGGCAAAAACCCTACCAAGTCAGCTGAATCGAGGAGTCTCTGAGACCTGTGCCCCATTTCCCAGATGGTGCTCCAGAAAAGAAAGTGCTGCATGGTAGATCCAGGCCTCAAAGGGTGAGGGATGGTGGGCTGATTTCAGTGCCGTGGGCACAGCATTGGAACCAGCCATGGAGCTGCTGAAAATGAATGATCCTGGAGCCAGGATGGGCCATGACTGAGCAGCCTTGTGTGTGGGCCCAGGTGGAGGGGGATTGCAAGGGTCAGATCTCCCTCTACCTCCACTCCTCAATGGTCTTAGAAACCTAGGTGCAAGTGTATGGGAAATGGGACTGCAGGTCCTCAATTTGGCCTAGATTTAGTGTCTATTCTCTGGCAGCATGAGGAGTGAGAGTAGAGATTAAGTTGCAGTAAAGACAAATAAGGTCTAAATTTCTTTAGAATTTTTTTTCTTCGGTAGGAGGAAAAGAAGCAGCAGGAGGAGGAAGAGAAGGAAGAGTAGGGGGTATCCAGTAGATATCCCAAGTTAAAGCAATCTTAGGCTGTCCTCAAAGAGAGAAGTCCAGGCGTCCAGGGGACTCAGCCATCTCTCTCTGCCCCAAAGGTCACAGTGCCTACCAGGCAGAGAGACACATGACTGGTGACCTAGACAGAGATTTGGGAATCACAGCAGTGAACTGGATAATCCATTTAGAGGCAGCTGGCTGAGCTGGCCTGGCGGAAGGGCAGCCGGGAGCCTGTCATACGCAGAGAGACCTGGGGAACAAGGAGTTGTGTGCCTCAGGTTTGTAAAGCAAACAAATCCCATGTCTTTAAAGGTGATGTAGTCCTCCTTAGAAGGGATCCCTGGGAAGGTATCATCTGATATCCCTTATGAAAGTAACGTAGTCTTGGGGCGCCTGGGTGGCTCAGTGGGTTAAAGCCTCTGCTTTCGGCTCAGGTCATGATCTCAGGGTCCTGGGATCGAGCCCCACATTGGGTCTCTGCTCAGCAGGGAGCCTGCTTCCCCATCTCTCTCTGCCTGCCTCTTTGCCTACTTGTGATCTCTCTCTCTGTCAAATAAATAAATAAAAATAAAATCTTAAAAAAAAACCCCACCATCTTAAAAAAAAAATAAAGTAACGTAGTCTTAATGAGATGTTATTAAATAACCTGACAAAAAATCGTAACATGTGGAAGGAGCAAAATAGAACAGAATAAAAAAAAAAAAAAAAAAAAAATAGAACAGAATATAGATTGTAGTATTTAATTTATATCGAACTCAAAAAGAACAGAATTAAACTATGTATGTTTAGAGATACATGATTAGGTGGTGATTTTAAGAAAAAAGAAGGATGAGAGGAGAATGGGTATCTTTGGGGGAGAGAGGGGGCTAGGGTCAGAAAGGCCACAGGTGGGGCTTCTGGGGTCTGATCCAGGTGGTGGTTATGTGGGTGTTTGTCCTCCAGTTTATAATGCTGCAAATTAATGTTGTATGCATGGCCCTCTAAATATGTCCTGTTTCACAGTATGGAAATAGAAACAATATACTTTGCCCATAGAAAATTAGGAAAGCAGGGAAATGACAAAAGAGGAAAAGAAAAATCACCTATGATCACTCTACCTAGAAGCTGACATTTTGGCGTGAATCCTTTTGGAAGGAGAGGGGCTTGGCAGGGAGAACACTCTGGAGTTAAACTGACCCAGCAGGGTTCAGATGTTGGCCTTGCCACGTACTAAACGTGAGAACTTGGGCAAGAGACACAAGTTCTCAGCTGCAAAGTAAGGGATCCTGACAATACCTGTCTAGGAGCGTTGTCATGGGGATGGAATTAAATAATGCACGAGGAGCACCCAGAATGAAATAAATGTTCAATCAGTGTTAGCTATTTTTAGTTCATTCCGATCTTTTTTAAAGCATACGTACATGTATACCTAATTTGTATATTATATGCGTATATATGTAACCTATATGTTATTTGAAATTACGATCACAGTTTTTAGTAGTTCTGACTTGAGACAATTAAAAAAAAGCAATGATCCCTTACGGAAGTCTTTAGAGGGACAGTTTGATCCATTAAAGCCTGAATAATCTGGTACAACCTCCCCAGCTGTCTGTAACCCGCGGCTCCATCATTCTCCAAAGACTGAGAATCGCCCGTGCCTTTCCTAACATACCCTCTTTGTCTGGCGTCGCTTCTCCTTTTTTGCTGGTTGAAATTGGACTCAGTCTTTGGGACCTAGCGCAAGTGCTTTGCATGAAACCCTCCTTGGTCCTCTGAATCGGGGGAGAAGAGATTAGTCCTCTATCTGGATTCACCCTGTACTAGGGAGGGTGGGGGAGTGGAGAGAAGCCCGCAGCATCTCCTACCTCCAGGGAACAAGTTGAGCCTTAGTGTTTACCTACGAGGGTGATGGATAGGTCCCCGGATTGCTTCCTGCTGATTTGAAAGTCACAGGAAAGAAGTCTCAGGTCAGGGTTCAGGGTGGGACTAAGCTACCCAGATGCTGGGCCTTGAACAGAATTTTAAACAGTTCAAGCTACTCTGACTCCTTCCCGTCATCTAAAAGCTGAAAAGGATCACAGACTCGAACATAGGAGAGACTTTTTCTCATGTTGAAGAAATCCGGAGGTGGGTGGCTGGGCCTCCCCCTGGAGACTCCACAGTGTCGTGAGGCCAGCTGTCCTCTCTCTGCTTTGCCATCTCCAGGGCACAGCCATCCTTAAGTCACCGCAGGGCCCAAAATGACTGCCAGTGCACCTGGATTACATATCCAGGCCAGGCTGTAGGGCCAGGATGGAAAGGGACATAAAAGGGGGTATGTCTTCATTTTATTTTTTAAAGATTTTATGTATTTATTTGTTAAAGAGAGAGTGAGCACAAGCAGGCAGAGAAGCAGGCAGAGGGAGAGAGGGGGAAGCAGGCTCCCCACCGAGCAAGGAGCCCGATGTGGGACTCGGTCCCAGGACACTGGGATCATGACCTGAGCCGAAGGCAGAGGCTTTATTTAACCAACTGAGCCACCCAGGCATCCCTCTGTCTTCATTTTAAAAGGGTCTTTCCAGTAGTCTCATTTGACACTTCTGTTTATATCTCACTGGCCAGAGACATAAGGAAGACTCAAGGAAGTCTGGGAGGTATCGCGGCCGAGACACAGCCGGCATGCTGTTATAAAGAAGGAAGGTGGGGATGGTTGGGAGAAGCAGCCAGCAGCCTCTGCCCCTGCGGGAGGCTCTCCCACCAGGCAGTGTTAGCTGCATGGCTCTCACCTGTGAGGTGAGCAGGCACCGAACAGGCCCTTCTCGGGGGGACAGTGGGCTAAGGTGGGGCACATAAATGTCCTAATCACATAGAAGGGCCTTGGGGTCCTGGAAAGTCGCGGTCCTGCATGGCAGTGGTTCCCTCAGGCCTCCTACAACTTCTTGCTTGGGTGTGTCCTTCTTCTGACCCCTCCTTGAGGGACATCCTCCCTAACCCCAGCTCTGAGGTGCACTAGCGTGATTTCCAGAAACCCCCAGGGTTTGCTGTTTGTTTTGTAGTACTCTATTCTAGTTCTTTAGTACTCTTCTCAAAGTCTTTCACACACGGGTCTACTTTATTCTCCCCAGAGCCTCATTCGGTAGCAATAGATGCTGTGGACGGGTCTTGCCACAGGCTACGGAAATGCCGAGCACGTCTGTATGCTCCCTTCTCACGGTGCCCGAGGGCCGGAGCTGCCGGAAGCCCATTTCTCAGTTGAAGACGTGGAGGCTCTGGGAGGTGAACTGGCTTGTCTCAGGTCACGGAGGATGTGGTTGGGGTTTGAGCCCGGTTCTGTCTGATTCTGAAACCCCTGCTCCTGAACCGTAAGACCAGGTTAGCTCTTATTCTGATTTGACAGTTGAGAAAAAGAAACCCAAGGGAGGTTAAAGTGACCTGTAAAAGCTTGTACACCAAGCGGGTGGTGATCCAGCATCAGGACCCAGGCTCCGAGGCCTCTCACCACCGGGGTCCCATTGCTCCGGACCTCGCAGCATCACCCAGGCCACGCGGACTGATGTGGCCCAGAATCCCCCTGAGGATCCCTGAGGCCAAAGGGGGATGGTGAGATGTCTGGGACAGCCTGCAGACGTAGCGGGAGGGAGCGATAAGCATCTTCTGAATCGTGAGCCGAACCTCTTTGATCTGGAAGTTGATAGGAGGAAGTTGGTCAGACCCACCAAAGCCCTTCCCTGCCGAGGCCTCTGTGCGGCAGCTCTTGAACTGGCCGTGGTCCCCAGGCTCTTGAACTGGCTGCTGGTTTGTCCTGTTAATAGCTCTGAGGTTTTCTGTGACGTCCTCAGGACGGCCCCTGCCGCTGCCTTCATGGGAAAGCAGGCATCGGATGGAGCTCTCCTTCTGTCAGCACTAAACAGGACCGTTTTTTGTTTGCTTGCTTGTTTTGTTTGCTTTTTTTTTTTTGCTGGTTCCGGCCCATGCCCTGACCTTGACATTTCTTCCTTACTATTTGGCAGGCACTGTCCCAGAGTCTTCGCTGTAAGAAGGCGCAGATTTAAGAGACCTTTATAGCAAATGCCAGCGGGACCCTAGCAAAGCGTCCTGGAGACCCCACAGGGGACACCTTGGGGCTCTTTCAGGTCTTCCCAGCTTTGTTCAAGGGCAGAGCGCTGTGACCAGCCAGGCATTTGGAGTGTGTGCGCTGCTGGTTTGTCCTGTTAATAGCTCTGAGGTTTTCTCTGGCCCCGTAACGGTTTCAGGAGCACCTGGGATCAGCATGCCCAAAGCTGGACGGGAACTCTATAGTCATCTTGTCCACTCAAAACACGTGTGAGCTCAAGAAACCGGCATCTCAGTAGAAAGAAGGGACAATAACAGTAATTACGTATTAAGATCTCACTATTTGCTAAATGCTTTCTATGAATCATCTTTTCAAATACTCACAAAAACCCTACAAGGTAAACATTATCCTTTTAAATGTTAGGAAACTGAGGGCCAGGGAGGTCAAACACCTAGTGAGTGGCAGACCTGAGATTCAAATCAGGTTTTTCTGATACTAAAATTCATGGTCTTAGTCAATGCACTTAAAAAAAAAAAAAAAAATCTTTGGGCTCTGGAACTAATGATAAAAAAAAATCTTTGGGGGAATTCTCGCTTCTCTTTCCTTCATTTGCTCCTTTCTTCTTCAGAGAAAGTCTTTCAAGAAATGGTAAGAGTGTGGACTGATAACCCTTTGTGTGGTTGGACAGTGGCGCCACTGTATTTCTCCTGAGCCACATCGACAAGGCAATAGTCTCTGAAAATTTTGAGGTGTTCCATATATTTCTCTTCTCAAAAGGGGCCTAAGATCTTAATTTATCCATCCATCCATCCATCCATATATCACAGAGATACACTGATGCTCTGAATATGTTCCATGCTAGGGATACAATAGAAAATAAAACAGACACGGTGAATCCCTGTCCTCATGAAACCTACTGTCTCCTCTCCAAGTACCTTTAGACAGAGAAGGCCAATTCTATGATGGGCAGTGAGAGTGACCGTATACTATCCTCTGGTCTCCGTAGGTAGTAGAAGGAAGGCAAAGTAGTAGGGTATAGTACAATAGAGAAAAGTGGGGGGTCTTGGTTAACTAGAAGTTCATGGCCCACCTAAAGAGGACAGCCAGCCCTGAATTCCAGCTGAATGTGATTCTGAGGTCCAGTGTGGTTAGATATTTGTATTTTGTCAAAAGAAGCTGGATATTACATGTTTACGGACGTGAGAGCTCCCAATTTTAGGATGTGGACAATTCTTTCTAGTAAATCTTCCCCTGTCTCCCTCACCACCCCTCTCCCCCTCCATACACATTCTCTGTCCCCTCAACCCTGAGTCTGATCAATCTATGGGTTGTTGGTTTGCAATTTTTGCTTTAGAGCCACCGAGTAGATTACGTAAGAGTGGCAGTCCGCATTAAATAATTACTATTTCATCTTTGCTACTCTCTGATCTTTTTCAAAATTCAAGATTGGCACTTTAGCTCTATAACTATTATCCATTAAGAATAACTTCTCTGGGGGCACCTGGGTGGCTCAGTGGGTTAAAGCCTCTGCTTTCGGCTCTGGTCGTGTTCTCAGGGTCCTGGGATCGAGCCCCGCATCGGGCTCTCTGCTCAGCAGAGAGCCTGCTTTCCCCCCCTCTCTCTGCCTGCCTCTCTGCCTCTTGTGATCTCTTTCTCTCTCTATGTCAGATAAATAAATAAAATCTTTAAAAAAAAAAAAAAAGAGTAACTTCTCTGAAACATGCCTCTCTGGCTAGGAAGATTAGTGAGGTGGCCCGGGGGGTGCAGGTGAAAACGTGCATTTAGCCGTGTGTGTCTTACTATGATTGTTAAAGCCACCTAATTTAAGGTGGTTTGAGGGAAACTCTCTGATGTTTCAGAGCCCACTTTGATAGGAAGAGAAAGAGCAGAGGGACAAGACAATTCGGCTGCGAACCTAGAACTGGGACACAGACAGTCTCCCGTCTAGGTCACTGAATTGTGCCCAGCCCGAGGCAAAACTGTCTGAAACACGTAAGCGTCAACAGCTGCCCATTGGACCGTGTGTGAGGGACGCGGGATCTCAATTTGCTATGATATTTGGGTTTTCCGTCCCACTTCGAGGCAGTGCTTAGGTGCCACCCTTGAGAACAAAGGCGCGCACACCGCCAGCACTGCCATTCCCCGCCCGCCCCCCCCAGCGAAAGGGGGGATGGGCTGCTGTGTTTAGCGAGCCCAACCAGAAGCCACGCTTCAAGGGGTGATCTTGAATTTAGGTTATTTGCCTGCCACGTGCAGTGTTTCCTAAATGTCAGGCGCTCTTATGTTGCCCTGATGATTCTTACCACATCTTGGTACCGCCTCCGCTCTTGTTTACATAGTTAAAGAGCCATCGACCTGTATTTTTTGCTTAAATAATTTATTCTATAAGGAAAAAAATTTTTTTTTCTATAAGGGAAATTTATCTCACCACCGTTAGGCCAAGGCCATTGTGGCTTGCCATAAATAGAAGGTGATGATAAGGTTGGCTACAGTTTTATAAAGGTATCTGCGTGTTTCGCATCTCGCAGGCCATCTGTGGAAGGCGTCAGGTCTGAATCCTTCCGGGCCGGGGTGTGGGTTGTACGTAGGTAACATGCTAGGGACGCCGTTGTCCTGTAGCTCCTTCTGGGCGGCTGTTAGTTCATCAGTTCATTCACTGGCTTGACATTCAGTACCTCCCTCCTGTGACCCGTCCTCAGTAAGATGGTCTCTGGGGGTCACGAATGCCACGGTGTTCTGCCCTGGGTGTTTGCTGTGCTCCTTCAGTTGCAAACTGGGCTGAGCTTTAGCCAGCACACACCAGGATCGTCACCCCTGTTGTCTACGGCTGTCGCCTGCTCTGACTGCTGGATGCCTTGCCTTTGGTTCATTCAATATTCACAAGATATTTTGTGAAATATTTTGAATATCACTCTTAGTGGCAAGCGACAGAAACTGATTCAAAATAACAGAACTCGGTTCATTGGAAGGAACTGAGTTCTCGAAGAACTTGGTTGGAGGCTGAAGAACCAGGTTGGGGATGGGGCAGAACCGAGGTCAGTTTGGAGTGGTGTGATGGGGGACACGCTGGTCAGGCCCCGATGCTGGTGAGGATTGACCCCGTAGGACCCAGTCTCTCTTTAGCTCTCTGATCAAGGCTAAAATCCAGAGAAGGAGAGTCCGACTGCTTTAGGCTTTGGTTAACCAGACGCAACTTGAGTGGCAAAGGGCAGGGCCTGGATTATTGTATCCCAAAGAGGTAAATTCGCAAAAGGAAACTCTGGGTACTCAAAAGGCAACATGTGTGGGACACCTGCATGGCTCAGTGGGTTAAGTTATTCTTCATATCAGCTCAGGTCCTGATCTCAGGGTTGTGAGTTCAGGCTCCTAGTTGGGCTAGGAGCTGATATGCTCAACATATGTTTATTATCTTATCTTATCTTATCTTATCTTATCTTATCTTATCTTATCTTATCTTATATTATTATACTATATTAATATATATATAATAAATAGGCAACATGTATCCAATATATTGTCAGATTTGGGGGAGAAAAACTTAGGTACCTTGCTCATTAGGGGAATAATTGTGGGATGGGAAGAAGATGAGTTTTCCTATAAACAATAAGGTTGGAAAATAATGGCACTATTTACCCTTTGACCGTTTATGGGAAAGAAGTACCTTTTTCGGGGCACTTGGGTGGCTCAGTTGTTAAGCGTCTGCCTTTGGCTCAGGTCATGATCCCGAGGTCCTGGGATCGAACCCCGCATCGGGCTCCCTGCTCGGCAGGAAGCCTGCTCCTCCTGCTACCATTCCTGCTACCATTCCCTCTGCTTGTGTTCCCTCTCTTGCTGTGTTTCTCTCTGTCAAATAAATAACATTAAAAAAAAAAAAAAGAAGTACCTTTTTCTTAGAGATTTTATATTTCCGCACTACGTGATGATACTGACCAAAACTTGTGTGCTTAATGAGAAAAATCACTGTAGCTGCAGTGTAAGTTTCTTATTTTGCTTAATGTAGGTAAAACTGTGAGCTTAATATGTGTAAAAGAAGAGCAAGGAAACCCCACAGACGTGGGATTTAATGAGTATATGAATAGAGTATTTGTCTTTGAGCCCCAGTTCCTTGGCGTAATTTGTGAGATCTCTGGCAGAATGCTCTCTAGGAAACTGTTCTGTGGCCCGAGGCCAAGGCGAACCTTCCAGTAGCTCTCCTGGGTTGGTATTACCCAGGTTGGTGTTCTGAGGCAGGTAAGTCTGGGAGGGCCTCCCTAAGTCATAAGCACTTTTACTGGTGCCTCAAAATGAACCAGCTTGTACGTAGTACTCCCCAATTTATCAGCCGTGTGTGTGTGTTGGGGGGGGGAAGTAGTAGTTAATTTTTTTTTTGGAAGTGGTATTTAATTATTTGGCACTAAGTAGATCAAACCTCGAATGTTTGACTGAATTTTTTTAAAAAGACTTTATGTATTTATTTGAGAGAGAGATAGCAAGAGAGAGCACAAGTGAGGGATGGGGAGAGGGAGAAGCAGGCTCCTTGCAGAGCAGGGAGCCCAATGTCAGGCATGATCCCAGGAGAGTAGATTTTTTAGGAGAAAAGTCATCTAATGGATCAGTGGTTTTCCAACTTTTGACTTTTAATTTCAGTACACACACACAAAACACAGGGAAGCTCAATGTTTATGAAATAGTACGTAGCCCGACTGCGTGCAAGTACACCATGAGTTTTTATTCCTTTCTTTTCTTTCCAAAATGCTGGTCAAAACCCCCTCATATGGATTTTGCACAGTTCCACAGTTTTAAAAACACTGGTAAAGATGGTCCAAGTTTAAAGCCAACAACTTTGGCCCTATCTGTTGCTGGTGGAGCTGTCCATATTCTTGATTTCTGCCTGCTAGACTGCCTTGTTCTATAGGAAAAAGCATCCTACAACCTCTTGAGTTAGCCAACAGAAGAGACACCTTTATGCTCAGTTTTCCCTCTTTCCCACCCTGAAAAGATATTCTCTGGCCACGGGGCTGGATGTATCAATGCAGAGCTGCGTGTAATGAAAACCGTGCTTGCTAACAGTCAGCCACTGTTCTGAGCGCTTTGCACGGGTTCTCTCTCTCCATCCTCCTAATAACCCCATTCAGAAGAAGTAGACCCAATTCTTATCTCTATTTTCAAATAAGGGGATTCTCAAGGAGATTTCGTAACTTGCTCAAGGTCACACAGTTACGGAGAGGCGGGGTTGAGATTTCAATCCAGACCTTTCTGACTTCAAAGATGTTTGGTACAGTTTTTCCTTAAGATGTGTAGGTGCGGGAGCTGAAGAATTCAGATCAGTTCCACAGCACAGTATTTACTTTTCCACAGACGGTCCGGATAACAGCGCCCCCCCCCCCCCCCCCCCAGGGCCCTGGGCTGTGGCGTGTTGTCCCAGCGCACAACTGCACTTAGAGTTCAGTGCGGGTGACTGGCCAACACTGATGACTCGGCCTTACTCATGGCCCAAACTGCATTCCTCTGAGCTCCACGCAGCCTGCCATCTGGAGAAATGCTTCTTTTATGAGGAACAGCTAAACCCATGAGACCCTCCGGCAGCAGAACATACCTTCCACACGCCTGCCTGTTGACTTGCACATTCCAGCCAAGGGAATTCAGCCAACTCACAAGCGCAGGGAGGGAGCGTACATATTCAAAGTATGTCTATTTGCGATCCACGTAAATACACGCTCTGGTTCAAACTAGAGAGTCGGAGATATCTATGTAAATGGCCAATATCATACCAGTGCAAGCTTCCCCAAGGTCACCTGGGCATCGCGACATTTTGCAGTCCAGACATCTGACATGAACCAGATGCCTCCCTTCTTTTTTCACAATAACGTGTTTACTTCTTCTCATCCTCTGTCTGACATTTATGGAGTACCTGGTCAGACGAGCAAAGAAAAATAAGACCAGGCTCATTTGCTGTCAAAGTGATGTGGTCCCCTCCCTTCCACAGCCTGTCACGGGGCCTTGTGCCTTGCTCCAGGCATCATCTGTCTCTTCTGGTTCTTCTGCTCTGTTTTTGCAAATTCCTCCCTCCTTTCCCCAGAGACCAACGCAAATTAATGTGTGCACTGGAGACCGGCACAGGGTGACATCAGGATTTGAAGAAAGCCAGTTCTCCCTGTTGCGCACACGATAGGCTCCGTTCCCCATGGTTCCTCAACTTCTACCCAACGATGCCCATTTGAACCTCATAAACGAGCAAAGACTCGGAAGACGGTGGCTTCAAAGAGGCTAAGTGTGCAATGCTGTCCTGAACTCTGCTGATGTTGTGGGTTAATATTTTCTACCCTCCGTTCTTCCCCAAAAAGTACTATTATTCTGCTCTCAATCTGCATTCTCTTACCTACCACGCAGGATTCCTGAGAATATGTTGCCATCATTTTTATCGTAGTTAATAAGTAGCGTATATGTAACTTTGGTATTTGGTCGATTGATACTCCATAAGGGCAGGTATTGGCATCTTTTCTGATCTCCTTTTGACTGCACATGGTAGGTCTGAATACATGTTTGTTGAATTAATTAATTAGAATTCTAACATTAATTAGAATTAGAATTCTAATTAATTAGAATGACATGAGCCAGATGGTCATGTGTGTGATGATGGTCTTCATATCAAGATGTTGGACAAAGCCCATGTCATCTAAAATGGTTTTCATTGTTCCTGGTGGTATAATATGGAACATTCTCAAGAGAAAATACTTACAAAATGAAAACCCCAAGAGTCAACAGACAGCCAGTGTCAACCACCATCTTTTCTGATGGTGCCCTTTTGATTGTCGTGGGATGTGATTCTGGGCATATCGAAGACATCAGAAAGCTAAACCCAGGAGTGAGCCATTACCGGGAAAGTTTTGGGGACATTTGCACAAATGGAAAGATGATTAAAGCCTATTCCATAGCTGGGCCAATGTCAGTTATCTCTAACATCTCCTAGAATTCCACAATCCAGACAGACCTCTCTCTCTTCTCTATCGGCTCAGGACCCCAAGATGCCCCCGGGGGTTCTTGGAATTTTAGAGCTGGAAAGAAGTTTTGATACTATTGAATTCAAGTGACCTTGGTTTCCTAACAGTCTCGGGCTAATTGAATTCCTTCGTTTATTCATTGGTTCAGCCTCTGTGTCTTCAAGGTCTACCAGATGCCGGGCACTAAGCTCGTGTTACTAAGGGGCACAGTAGTAAACAAATGGGGAGAGTCCGGACTACACTCTTAGCTCTCGTATCATTACATTCTAGTGACACAGAGAGAAAAGCGGTTGAAGAAGTAAATGAGCAAGATGGTTTCAGATGGCGGTGAATCCTGTCTGGGAGGGAGAGAAAGCAAGGGGACGAGACCGCGATTGAGAGAGGGACTGGGTATGAGCATAAGGGAACGTGTCTGGCAAATACCACAAGATGAGAATAAGTCGTGCGATTCAAGAGCAGAAAGAAGACCAGTGTGACAGGATCACGGTGAGGGAGGGGGAGGCGAGAGAGGGGCGGCCGTCATCTCATGCTCGGCTTTGCAGGTCATGGCTAGTGGCTTGGATTTCACTTTTGGTGCAGTGGGAAACCACGGGGAAGCTTTCAGCTTGGAAGCAAAGTGATTCGATACTGGTTTTTTCTTTTTCTTTTTTTTTTTTAAAGGATTACTCTAGCAGTTTAAGGAAAATACTCCATTGGAGCTGACAACAGAGAAGTGTGATCCAAATACGTGACACCTCCTTAATCACACAGTGACTTAATAATGACAGAGCCAGGGGTAGAAATACTAGGTTTCTTCCAACAACAAATAGATTTAGTTCAGTTGAAGAATTGTAAAAATAAAAGAATAGTTACCGGGCACCTGGTTAAGCAACTGCCTTTGGTTCAGGTCATGATCCCAGAGTCCTGGGATTGAGTCCTGCATCGGGCTCCCTGCTCAGCAGAGAGTCTGCTTCTCCCTCTGACCCTCTTCTTCCCTCTCCTGCTCTTTCTCTCTCTCTCAAAAAAAAAAAAAAAAAAAGAACAGTTACCATTTATTAAATGCTTAGTGTCGCCAGGCTCTATGCAGCATGCTTTATATGCAACATTGTATCTAATAGTTGTCACAATTATCTAAGGCGGGTCTCATTCTTCTTTCTATTTTATGAATAAAGAAACTGAAGCTTCAAGAATTTAAGTATAGTGATCAAGTTCACACAGATAGCAAATGACAGAGAGGCAGGGTGAGGATTAAAACCCAAACTAACTCCCATAGAGCCCACGTGCCCCGAAGAGCCGTCTCATTACTAGCAGTGGGGGGCCGTTCACCCTAGTGGTTAGGCAAGTGGGTGTTGGGTCCCAGCTGTCTGTGTTCAAATTCCAGCTGTCTTGCTTACTAACTGTCACCTTGGGCAAGTCACGTCATTGTTTGTAATATGGTTGAAATTTCTGCTATACCCCACCACTTCCCATGGTGCTTAGTAATAAAACTCTGGAAAGCAATATGACCCTTGTGCTTTGTCTCTGCAAAGAATGGAGAAGCTGGGAAGACAGGGTCCATGTTTCAGCTATGGCTCATGGGGTCGATGGTACCGGTGCCTCAGGGAAAGGAACAGATGCCTATCCTCTGGATTCCCAAGAAAAAGGAAAAATGGAGTCAGGTGGGAAGATTCTGAATTAGTCCTAAGGAGAGGCCTTGGGGCTGGGAAGGCGGAAAGTCCTGGTGGGTTCCTTGGTGCACATGCAGTCTGGCCATCTCTGAAAGCCCAGTTCAGGGATTTCACTGTTCAGTGTCTGTGCTCTTCCATGTGATGGTCAGCAGGGGGCAGTGTAGCCAATGTATTCCTTGTGAGTGAGGGGTTGTTTGCTTGCAGCCCAGGGGTCTGGGAAAGAGTTTATGCAGCCCGAAACTGCACCTGTCTGAGCAGCTTTTGAGGAGAGAACGTCACCTTCTTCCTCCTCCAGGATCCTATTCTTCTGTCTTTCCCCTTGCCTCCTGTTCTACATCCTCTTCTCTGCCTTACATCCTCGTGTCTCACCTTTTCTTTGTAAAGCATGCTCATACCTGTTCCCTCCTGGCGTCTTCCCAAATATTCCTTGAGAGGGGTCGGGCCAGGTTAGATATCTGTCATTTACAGATGAAGAAAAAGACGCCTAGGGAGGTGCCCGGTCCCTAGCCCCTGATCTTCCCTCCAATATACTTACAGGACCTGAAAGCCAGTGGTCAAGGCTTGTCTTGTTTATCATTCTGGAGAAGGCGATTCTACCACCAGTCAACCACATTCACCTTGGAATTGGAGCAGAAGCTGCCAAAGCAATGAAACAAGAAGGGGCTGGTTTAGAGCTGTGGGCCCTGGGGAACCGTCTCTCTCATGAGGGCCTCCAGGGAAAGCATCCCAAACCAGAGGGCGAAACCCTTTGAATACACACTCAGGACTGGGGGGGTTTGATCATCTTTGTGCTCTTTAAGAAAAGAAGCTGCCGGAGTCCCTGGTTCAGGGCTCAGTTGGTTGGACTGAGCAGACGAAAGCTAAGACCACAGTCCTTTGTGCAGAAACATCAGACTGTAAGCAAATGTCTTCATCTCTTTAAACCTTATTTCTTCTCATATATGGGTCAATCATAATGGGGCGGTCGCGACAGAGTCTACACACACTGCATTCAGTCAATATTGCTGTTGGTGTCAAATGGGAGCTTTACTATATTCATAGCCACTCATTGTGGAAGATTGATGACATTGATGGCTCTAATTAATGACTCCCTGTATCTTTACCCTCTGCCATGATAATTTCTAGACCCTACCCTTTCCGGCTCCAGGCTGGCCTGTGTCTTGCTCTGGCCTATAGGATGTGGCATCTCTTAGTTTCAAGCCTGGGCCTCCAAGAGCCTTGCACTCTTTTGCAGTCTCTTGCTTGCTGCAAAAACCCTGCCATGACTGTATGAGAAAGCCCAGCTAGCCTGCCAGAGGATGAGAACCACACAGTGGGAGACGTCAGACTGGGCTATAGCCCTTAGACCCCCAATCACGTGAGAGTGCCCAGCTGAGATCAGCAGGACTGCCCGCCGCACCCACAGTTGACCTCGGGTACATGAATAAGTTCAGTTGGGACCAGAAGAACTGCTCAGCTGACTCATGTATCGTGAATAATAGCAAGTACTTATCATTTAATGTTGCTTAATTCAGGAGCGTTTATTATGCAGCTAGAGCTAACTGATACACTAAAAATTTTACGTAGGCTCACCGTAGGAGCGTAATGCGGGGTGAGCCTATCTGGATGGTTATGTACTATGTTACTGAATACTTAAGCAGGATGATATTTTTAGAGGCTCAGGGTTGGAGACAGTTCATGGTGGTTCCGCCTAAACCCTGGAATAAAACAGGCCTGGTTCCAAATCCCTGCTCTACCACTTACTAAATGGGCATCTTTGGCCCAATTTCTCTTTGACTCAGTTTCCTCTTCTGTAGCATGGGGATAATAATAGTTACTGGAAAGGCCGTGAGGATGAAACAGGCTCACGTATGTAATTAGTATGGTGGCAAGTGCTGAGTAAATGTTCAGCATCCTTGCTGGCAGTATCTTTAACCTTCACATGACATTGCTACATACAATCACACAGTTGCTACAGGCCCAACTGGTAACTCAGGAAAGGACTTTGCAGTGAAGTTTTCTACAGCTTTGAGAAAAGAATTGCAATTGCATGCATATTTTTCCTCCTTTCTTTAATTAGAGAAGCCACCTCTATTGTATACCTTGATCAACATCTCTTCTAGGGCAAAATTGCTGATTCAAAGAAAATCTGTATTGTGGGCTATGACTTATAATTACGAATATTGAACCCTACCTCAGTGCATCATGGTAGACCTTATTTTCTTAGAAAGGAAATGTGCACACCATGCTCAGTTGTGAGATAGGAGCATAAATCTCTCTTTGGTACAAGTTGCAACAACTTACCTCCTATTTTGTTGAACAAGGAAACAGAGAAATTATCCACAATATCGAAGGTGGAAAAAAAAATCATCTGCCTGTAGAGATTTCACGTAAAGGCTTAACCTGAGAACTTTCAGATCCTTTGAGATCTGAAAAGGAAATCAGATGTAGGTTTGATGTTCAGAGCAAAACTTCCTTCGCTCATCAATTCCTCACTGGCTTTTGGATAAACTAGTTGATGTTTATTCCTGGCGGAGAAGGACAGTTGTGAGGGAGATGGGGAGTCGGGGTGGAGATTCTTCTCAGACTAGAGAGGAATGCCGTGTCAACTTCTTGGTCCTGAGCAGAAGTAGGCTGGGTGAGCATTCACTGATTTTGCTGACTCTCGGTTGATTTAATTTAAACAAACACACAAACAAACTTGGCACTTTGCCTAAACACCGGCTCTTAGCCTTTTGTTCTGGTTTGTCTTGGCCATGTCACGGGTATCTGATGTCAGCTATATACCTGTGAACGCCCACAACACTCTGTGTATCCAGTCAAGGGCTTCCCAGGCTCTCAAGTACATCAGCAAGCTCTGTGGTTCTGTTTTAAAGGGGATGGCAAGTTCCCCAAGTCCCATCACCCAGTGGTGGATCTTTTCCAGTCCCTTCTCACACAGATCAGATGGAGGCATTTCCTCCCTCTCTGTTCTTCCAAGGATCACAGGGAATGCACTTGACATTATCGCAGGAACTCATCTGTGAGTCGTCTGGTGGAGATTCGGACTCTCCCGTGGTCTAAGAGGAAATCTGTGATCACACTGAGGTTTCTGTGCCAGGCTGCTGCCGGACTCCCACTCAAGTGATCCTGAGGTTCTTGGGTCAGACTGCCCCCCAGCTTAGCTCCCTGAGGGCGGCAGGGTGGTCAGGGTGGGCGGGTACGATCCTTCAGCCTGGCAAACAGCTGGTGGGCTCCCAGCTTCCAGAAATGGGGCTGCGCCAGATGGTTACAGTAAGTTCCCTCTGGAGTATTGGCTGTTTGGGCCTTATTGGTTATTAGACATTATGACTATGCCCCCCTGGATGCAAGTGACAGAAACCTACAGTTTTCATCGTACCTCTCCAAATCCGGGGGAGGAAGCATAATGCCTTTCCCTCTTTCCTCATACCTGGCTCTCTCTCCTGATCTTCGAGCACTGCAGAAGATAGCTGACTCATAGTTCCTAATTAATGTCGTTTCATTTCAAGCCTCTAGCAGAAACTAATCAGAATCTCTGGGTGGCAGTTCAGAATTGGAGGGAAGGTATCCAATTGGTCAGGTTTGGGTCAGGTGTCCATCTCCAGTCAGCTGTGGCTAGGGGGTCACTGTCACGGGATACCATTTAGCCCACCCATGTGAGTGGTGAGGAGGAGGGCAGTTACCTGAGGAGGGCACTGTGGTAGGCAGCTTCTCAAACGGCTCCCAGTGATCACTGCTTCCTGGGATTCCCACCTCTGTGCGATCCCCTCTCCTGGAGCGTGGGCTGGACCTAGTGACTCAAGATTCTACTGAGTAGACTACACCCAAATTAGGTTGCAAAGTCCCAAGACTGGGACTTGCGTCTTGCTCAACTTCTTTTTCTCTGGTTCTTCTTGTGTCCTTTTGCTGATAAAGCAAGCTGCCATATTGTGCCCATGCACGGAAAGGTCCATAGGGTAAGGAACAGAGGACGGCGCCTGGTCAAGCACCAGAGAGGAACTAAATCCCGCCAACAATCATGGGAGTGAGCTTGGAAGTGGATCCTTTCCCAGTTGAGGGGGTTGACCTCCTGAATGTAGCCTTGGAAGGCACCCAGAGGGGTGCCAATAGGGATAATGGTACTAATATGGTTGTTATGGGGACTGAATGAGTAAACCCAGGGCCTGCATGCACATCAGTTATGCTAAGATTAATAACTAATTACTTAATGTTAGTGATAGCAGTGAAGTTTCACTACTGTTCACAGCCCTGCTAACCCTCAACACTGGGATTATAGGTGCCTCAGTTTCCTCTTCAAAGAAGTCTAAAGAACTCTGTGCCCCTTCAGAAATGCTATAGAGAGGAACATAAAATACCCAGAAATCTCTTCGAAGCAAATGGCTACTTACCTACTAAATATGAATAACTATTTCCATTCCACTCCTTTTGGTTTTTATAGTGAAGAACAATTTCAGTATCACGGAGAAGTCGAATGACAGAATTCATGCTCTCAGATTCAAAATGTCAAAAAATATGTGAGCTGATGGGATGGAATTTATTTTCGCAGTTTTTCCCTTGCACAAAGGCATCCAGCAACTGTCTGCAGCCAATTATTTGCTGTGTGGAAATGCCAGGGCACGACGCAGGTGGCAATTTATCACAGAGACAAGACCTGAAGATGAAGAGCGCAGGGGTAATCATTGGTGCTTAAAAGGTTTCTGCCTTTGAGGCCAAAGCCCACGGTGTCAAAAGGTTTGATGGAATTTGCTCATTAATTCCAAAGCTTGAATGCTTAGTTAGCGTGTTTTCATTTCTCCTCAGGGATGTTGTTTTTCTCCCACTGGGAGCTTGGGGGGCTGAGTGGGTGAAAGGAGGTGTTGGATTTGCAAAGTTCCCACGTGCCTCACCTCCCTCTTTACAGCACGGCATCCCAAGGCTGCTGCCCAGGCCTGGATTTCCTACGTCTCTCCTGCCACATTGTGTGTTTGTTGCAGCACCAGGGGTGGGGGTGGGGTGTAGGAGGTCGGGGGCTTGGCCCGCCTGCCCGTCTTCCCCACTCGTTCTCAGGGCTGAGCCTCGTCCTTCTGGAAACTGGCTGCTGAGTGGGGGCTGTCTGAGCCTCCCTCACGTTATCCACCCAGAAGTTAAGCATAACAAAAGTCCCTTTGTGTTGAGGGTGACACCACCCCAGGCTGAGAAGCCAGGTGGCAGGAGAAAGAGTCGATGGGAAGTGTGGTAGCCAGACAGACTGGAGGAAAAATACCAGGCTCCCTTAGTAGGGCCTGACAGCACCAGGAGACTGGAGTCTGCTGGGGTCATCGCATTTCACCTCTTTCCCCATCCAGCCCTGTCCCTGAGGATGGGTAGGGTCAAAGGGCCAGCCTCCTCACAGTGATAAAACGACACCTTTTGGCTTCCAGAATTACCATCCCCCATCATTCAATGAAATAAACGAGTTAAAAAACGAGTTACTTATTACCAAAACCCAAACAATGAAAGAGGTTATCTTCATGGTCTAAACTGAAAAGTGCCTGATGAGAGGAAGAACAGATTTTGGTTTGACTCAGTGCAGCTCCTAAATCACCCTTTCCCCTAGAAGTGATACAAGGGAAGGAAGTGACTTGCCAAACTTCAAGAATTCTACCCAATACCCCCTGATTTGGATGAATGAAGACGATGAAGTTGGAGTAGGAAGCTTAGAGAAAAGTCAAAAGAAATCTCTTCCAAGAGCAGAGGTTCCTGTATCAGTATCACAGCTGAGTCAGGAAAAGCCCCCGGGCCACCCCCCACCATCGTCATCTGCCAGGATTCCACTCCGAATCAAGGGACTGAGTTGAAACCTAAGTATACTACCCCCGAGATAAAAGGGGTACTTCAATCTGGACTTCAACAGAATCTTAGAAGAGAAGGTTAAGTCCAGTCCTATACCAAAGGCTGCAGGAAATTGACCAAATTCCATGTTCCTGCCCCCAGGCTATGAGGAAGTGGGTAGATTGCAATTCCCAGACCTGAAAATGTTGCTGGAAGGGAAAAAGGTCTTAGATAAGGTTCAGAAGTGGTTAATGAGAATCCATCTATCAAAGCGATCAGAAGAACTGGGGAGAGCTATTTGAAGCCTAAGCCAGATGAAAAGAAGCAACAAGGTAACTAAGCAAACATTCTACAGGTGAATAAAATGAAGGGGAGAGCCTGGCCGTGGGTGTTGAGGAGGGCATGTAGTGCCTGGAGCACTGGGTGTGGTGCATGAACAATGAATCTTGTAACAAACAAACCCAAACAAACAAAAAACACCAAGGAACAAAGAAGCCCCCTGCAATTGCCTTAAGCTACAGAGAAAATTAATAAGAACATGAATTCAATAAGACAAGAGTAAAAAACAAAACAAAAGAAAAACCTCATTTCAGGGACGAAATTTAACAAAACAAAAGATGACTGGCAAAGTCAAGAAAAGGAGGACGAATGCCGTGCTCGTCAGCAGTTGATCATGGAAGAAATTCTACAGACTTACAAGGAAAGAAAGTATAAATGTCCTTTGAGGATAAAGGCCATGCAAGACATTTTTTTTTTTTTTAAAGATTTTATTTATTTGACAGAGAGAAACACAGCGAGAGAGGGAACACAAGCAGAGGGAATGGTAGCGGGAGAAGCAGGCTTCCTGCAGAGCAGGGAGCCCGATGCGGGGCTCGATCCCAGGACCCCGGGATCATGACCTGGGCCGAAGGCAGGCGCTTAACGACGGAGCCACCCAGGCGCCCCATGCAAGACATTTTTAAACTTGCTCAAACCTGGTGCTGATAAGCCCTCTTGAAAAAAAAGTTCTTAAGACCATGGTCAAAAAGGGCATAGAAGGAGAAACGATGGTAAAAGGACTTTAGATGAATGAACTTAGATACGACAATGACACCGAGGAATGAGTTGCTCTCTATTGACATGTGGAAAGCTGTGCGTGCAAGAGGTCTTTGGGACTAAAACTCAATTTCAGCTCAGTTTGAGAGGCCCGTGAGGCATCCCAGCAGTGAGGTTGAGTAGGCAGCTGTATATAAGAGACTAGAGGTTGAAAGAGACGTCTAGGTGGAAGGTATACATTTGACAATCACAGATGTAGAGAGGACATTTGAGGATTGAGGTTGGGTGAGATGACCCAAGGAATGAACGTAGAAGGTAGAAGGACCTGAGGCACAGAGTAGAGGGCCACGGAATAAGACTTGGCTTTCTCCAATGTTAGGAATCTGGGAGAGAGGAGAAATGAGCAAAGATGGAGAGGGAAGGTAAGTGAGGGAGGAGGTAAACCAGAAGAGGGTGGTATCTGGAAAGCCAAGGGGAAGATGAGTATCAGTGAGAAGTAGGTGACCAGCTGTGTCAAATGCTGCTTGTTGAAAGAGCAAAGTAAAATGGGATTTTTCCTTTTTCATTCATGGTGACACGATAAGAGCTGTTTCAGTGGAGTTGTATAGTTGAGAGCCTGATTAGAGGGGGTTTTAAAGACATTTCAGAAACTTCTGCTGCAAATGGGGCAAAGAAGAGGGGTGGTCGGTGGCTAGGATGATGGGTCAAGGTAATTGTTTTAAAATGGGACTGGAGCGGCGCCTGGGTGGCTCAGTGGGTTAAAGCTTCTGCCTTCAGCTCGGGTCATGATCTCAGGGTCCTGGGATCGGGCCCCACATCAGGATCTCTGCTCGGCGGGGAGCCTGCTTCCCCCTCTCTCTCTGCCTGCCTCTCTGCCTACTTGTGATCTCTCTCCTCTCTGTCAAATAAATAAATAAAATTAAAAAAAAAAAAAAAAACGGGACCGGATGCTGTGAATAAAAAAGAAGAGGGATGATTTCTAATTCAATTCGGCAATTGACTGGCTGGTTCTAGCCTCAGTAGTGGGCTCTGGGTTGAAGAAGTAAATTTGGGAATCATCGACACATTTAAGATTGTCTGGAAATTAGCTGAGATAACCTAGGGAGACTGAGAAGAGTAGAGGGTCTAGTGGAGAACTCCGAGGACAGCAATATTTAATAATTAGGCAGAGGCATGGGATTCTATAAAGAAGCCTGAGGAAGAATGACCATAGGAGAAAAACCAGGAAATCATGTTGTCACCAAAGTCATGAGAAGAAACTGTTTCAAGAAGGAAAATCACAAGGTTAAATAGTACCAGGAATTGAGTAAAGATAAGGGCAAAAAATTCTAGGTTGGATATACTAACAAAGGAGGTTATTTGAGGTCTTTTAATGAAAGATTTTCAGGGGTATAATGAGGGAGAAGGAAATTTTTCATGAGTCGAAAACTTACTGGGAGACAATGAAGTGGAAATCAGAAGGACACAGCTCTCTTAAGAACTCTGGCTGAAAAAGAGGTAGAAGAGAGGTAGGGTAATAATTGGAGGAAGACACAAGTTTCAGAAACTTATTTTCAAGATGGTGGAGACATGCATGTCTAAATGTTGTTGGAAAGTTTTTCGTGGTGGAGCTCCCCTGTGCCTTTGGGGTGCAGTTAGGGGAGATACAGAAGGGAAAATGATAAATACAGGAGAATGAGGGAGAGAGAGAGAGAGAGAGAGCGAACACATTGGTGGAATCAGTTTCCCTGAGAAGGTAGAAGGACCTGAGACATAAAGAACAGAAAGGATTAGTGTTAAACACCTGTTCCATTATGAAGGGAAGGATAAAAGAATGAGTATAGATGCAGAAATATTTGTGGTGAATTGCAGAATACTGGGGTTCTCTTTTGATGACTTCTATTTCCTTTGTGAAGGAGGACGTGAGGTCATCTCCTGACAAGGAACAAGTGAATGATAGGGTAGGAAATATGAGGAGAGTGGAAGAATTTTAAAATAATCTCTAGGAAAGAAAAAGAGACTATTTGCTTGGAAATGTAGAAAAGGGAGTGGGAAGAATGTAAGAGAGTTATTTGTTCCTCTTTCTCCTTTGTCCAGTGAACCCAAGAAATGGACCTCATTTCTTGTTAAAATGTTGGGTGTTCAAAATGGATGCTCAAGGAGGATGTGGATAAGTTGGGCTTGAATTCCTCTAGGTATCTTTTTAAAATTTTATTTTATTGTGCAGCAGGGGGAGGAGAAGAGAGAGAGAATCTTAAGCAGGCTCCATGTTCAATGCAGAGCCTGATACAGGGCTCACTGTCATGACCCAGAGATCATGACCTGGGCCAAAATCAGGAGTCAGACACTTAACCGACTGAGCCACCCAGTTGTCCCTCCTCTGGGTCTCTGAAAGGTCATTGTCCACACACTCCTTTTGTCCCTTCCGATCTCAGCTTTGCAGCTAGTTCTTCAGTGAGCCTACCTCAATTCCTTAGCTTGGAGATATGAGGAGATGTTGATCTAACTCCAACAGGCACTCTGGAAACATTGGAATTGCAAGCCTAGAATTTGGGTTGAGGTGGAGAGGAACTAGACATGTGGGAGTGTCTCGTTGACTGTCTTCTACAGCAAGGTCACGAGTTTTGGCCCACGGGCCGTATCTAGTTCCACTGCCGTCTTCTGTAATGAAGTTTTATTGCAATAGAACCATGTCTCTCTTTGCTTTTCAACTAGAACTTCCAAGTGGAGTGATTGTGACAGAGACCTTTTGGACCACACACTGACAATATTGACCCTCTGGTCCTTTTACAGAAAATATTTGTCAATCTCTGTTCTAGAGGAAAGATGGGAAGGTTTCAGAGGAAGGATAACCTTGAGAAAATCCCAACTCTGTGTCGGTTTCCTTTTCTGCAGAATAAGGACACCATTCATTAAATCATTCTTTCATTTAACCAACATTTATTGATTGCTTACTATGTGCTAGAAGCTGGGAGCGCAGAGATCAATAAGATCCAGCCTTGTCTTTTCAAAGCCCACAGCAGAGATAGATGGGTAAACAAATAGTTCAATACCTAGAGATAAATGCTAGGTGAGTGCCATGGGGACGAAGGGGAAGGGTCTCACCTGGCCCAGATGGGACTGGGAAGGCTTCAGAGAAAAACAGAAGAGGAGGGGCTCATCAGCCTGCAGGGTTGCTAAGGATGACCATGAAAGCAGCCAGGGATTATTATAGTGTGAGTAAATACATGGGGTGCTTGGCTGGCTCAGTGGGTTGAGCACTGGCTCTTGATTTTGGCTTAGGTTATGATCTCAGGGTCCTGGAATCAAATGCTGCACGGAGCTCCGTGTTTAACGGGGAATCTGCTTGAGGATTTCTCTCCCTCTCCTTCTGCGCCTCCTGCTGCTCTCTCTCTCTCTCTCACTCACTCACTCTCTCTCCGAAATAGGTAAATAAATCTTTACAAAAAAGATAACGGAGAGTCAGGGAGGGGGATTCTAGAAGCACTAGCTTAGAAGGGTTAAGTGATGGGAGCTGGAAATGGAGCAGTGAGAAACGGAGCCTTTCCACTGGAGATGGAAAAGGAGTGTCAGGAAATTGTCATGAATACTGTTGGGACACACGGGGAACCATCTCTTCACCCTGCTCTTGACGCGGCCGCCTCCCTGATCGGGGCCCTTCCTGTGGGGCCCAGACGTGGTTTCTCAGCCGTCTTAGCAGAGTGCTCTGGCCGGCCACCATCAATCATTTGGAGTTTATCCCCGACGTGGACTCAGTAGGGCATCTTAAGGTACACACGAGCAATTTGTTAATCCCCAAACACCCCCCAAATGTAATGTGGTGTGAAAGAAATGAAAATCTAGTAATACGATAATATGTGTGGTTCAACCCAGATACTAGAATTTGAAACATGATTTGGCATTGTAAACCGAGCACAAAACATAACCCATTTTTCATAGATTCATCATACTTTTCTCTTATTGAATCTGAGAAGCGTACTCATTCCTGAAACTCATGCATACAATGTGATTTAGCTGAACAGATGGATTCCTAAAGTGCATGGGAGTTCGAAAGGATTTAGAAATGAGGCCGATGGTCTTCTTTTTTCTACATAAAATTTTTAGGAAAAATTTCAAACACTCAGACAAGAGAATGGTATAACACCCATGTCCCCCTACCTGAATTTGAAAAGTGCCAGCATTTTGCCATAGCTTGGGAGCTTAGTAAAAAGATTAAAGACGTTCCAGATACCATTGATGCCCCTTCTGTGTCTCTTTGCCATCTCCTCTGGCTTCCCAGAGGTTACCACTCTCTGGAAGTGAGTGTGTCTTTATCATCTGTGTTTTTATATTTTTACTACGTATCGATAAACATTAAACAGAATTGTCTCACGTATTTTCAAACATTTTGTAAAGTGCAGGCAACGCAAGACTGTTCTGCGACTTGCCTTTATCATTCCACATTATGTTTTTGAAATGCATCCACGTTGATTCATGTGTTCATTCATTTTTTTAGCCAGTCTTCTTTCTGCTCTTTGCAACCTGCCCAAATTGTTGGAAACAGAAGCAGATACATCTGAAAGCCTCTCAGTGACAGATAAGACATAATTTGGTCTCAGTTGTCTTCTCTTGCTTCCCTTTCTTCTCCTACGTCTCCTTGCCTCTTTTCCTCTCTTGCTCTATTAAGGATTTTGAATATAAGAAGAAACAGCAACAGGAGAACCTTGTAAGGAGGGTCTGGATTTAGCACCTACTCTTCCAGAAAAGAACAGAAGACAACAGGAACAGCCCATATCTCTCAGGTGCTGGCTGAGTACAAGAATCCAGGCTCAGCATTTTGCCTTTGTTAAGTAGTCCTCGGTGTGACCCTTGGAGGTCTTCCTTGTTCAAGGTCATGTAGCTAGCAGGTGGAGAGTTTAACCCAGGCATTCAGAAGTCAGTGCTCTTGTGCTCAGACTTGCGTATGTTGAAGTCCTGGTCCCCAGCGTGATTGGAGATGCAGCCAGATTAGGAGGTTCTAAGGTTTAGATGAGCTCCTGAAGAGGAGGTCCCCATGATAGGATGAGTGTACTTATAAGAGAGGACACAGTGAGAGAGTGGCCATCTGCAAGCCAGGAAGAGAGTCCTGACCAGGAACATCTGCCAGCACCTTAATCTCGGACTTCCCAGCCTCCAGAGCTGTGAGAAATATGTTTTTCTTTTTCTGTAAAGATTTTATTTATTTGTCAGAGAGAGAGAGAGAGAGCACAAAGAGGGCAAGTGGCAGGCAGAGGGAGAAGCAGACTCCCCACTGAGCAAGGAGCCTGATGCAGGACTCGATCCCAGGACTCTGTGATCATGACCTGAGCAGCAGGCAGATGCTTAACCGACAGAGCCACGCAGGCATCCTGAGAAATATATTTGTATTTTTTAAGTCCACTGGACTGTGGTATTTTCTGATCGCAGCCAGAACTGAGTGAGATACTACTTATCTAGCATTTCAATCTTCTTAACCTTCCATCCTTTTTCTGCAGTTACCCTTCTTCTTGTCTATTTCTTCACCCATGTATTTTCCTGAGCTAGGCTGGTACTCCCTCTCCCCAAATAACAGCAGTCTTCTAAGACAAAAATTGAAGTCTCTTTTCCCCATCTTTTTCCTACTAGTTCCCCTTTCTTAGACTCCTACGATACTCAATCTGTACCCTCCAACAGAGCACTTCATGGTGTAATCTTATTTATTTTTAAACATCTTGTATCTACAGTAAAATGATTAATGCTTCGAGGGTGGGCCACGTCTTCTGTTCTATTCCATATGCCAGTATTTCCCAACATTTTTTTTCAAACTGTGCCCATCTCACAATAATATGTTGCTTCTTAAACCCTTAAGAATTTTTGAAAAACTCATTTTGGCCCTTTTTCTATGAAAGAGAACAAAGATTGATTTGAAGTAAATAAGCATTTTAGGTCAGTGTAGTATGAATGATATATTATGAATCTTATTCTAAAGTTCATCTAAAATATCTTTAATGATACTTATAACGAAAAAACACATTTTTTGGCTTTTCCCCATTTAGTGACTCAATCTATTAATTTTAGGTAAAGAAATAAATGAATTGTTAAAAAATAAGTTTTGAGAAAGACATTTCATACTGCATCTTAGTTCTGAATGTTTATTAAAGTGCAGAATGAGGTTTAATTACGTGTTATACACCCAAACTAGACAAAAACTCATAACACACTGTTTACAACTTTTTTTTTTAATTTAAAGATTATTTCTTTATTTGACAGAGAGGAGAGAGATCACAAGTAGGCAGAGAGGCAGGCAGAGGGAGAGGGGGGGAAGCAGGCTCCCTGCTGAGCAGAGAGCCGGACGTGGGGCTCGATCCCAGGACCCTGAGATCATGACCTGAGCCGAAGACAGAGGCTTTAACCCACTGAGCCACCCAGGTGCCCCTACAACTTTTTGTATTTATGCCTAAAAACTAATTGATTTTGTTTTAATAATTTTTGTTTAGATCCTAAACAGTAAGAAAGGAGAGATTTCAGGCTGCTGTTTTCAAGCACTTTCCCACAAATACTACCATTCAGATGCTCTACCTAATAATTGAACAGACAAATTGGTTATAATTTTTGCTATATTTTCTCTTTTTAACATTGTATTTTAACATTGTATTTAAATAACATTGTATTTTTAACATTGTGTTTTAACCAAACAAATTGGTTATAATTTTTGCTATATTTTCTCTTTTTAACATTGTGTTTTAACGGTATAGGGTGCTGTGTAAGAATTTCAGCCAGAATGCCATTTAAGGATCTAGTGAAGGTCATCATGAGGGAAATTGGAACAATAATTAGCAAGATTATAACCTTATCTGGCTTCTGGAATTTCCATGTCCGTGTTCCCTTCCTTGGTTTGTGACCTTTAAACAATGGTCTATTCCATGTGGAAAGAAGAGAGTAAGTGGCCCACTGTGTGACCGAGAGTGGGAACAATTTAAGACCGTGTAATGGTCAAAACCAAGCCTGAATGGGGTTCACCAAATCAAATAAATGGTTCGAATGACTGAGCCATAAGAACACAGGTCTGGCTGCTGTTCCGGTGCTGTTCCCTTCAGTCTCATTCAGTGGCTCAGATTCCTGTGATAATGGGAAACACTAGACTCTCATTGTATGTGTGTATGTATGTATGTATGTATTTTTTTAATAGGAAGAGTTGCCATTCCTGCTTTTTATGATGTGAATCTGTTTATTTCCCCCACTACTTTATTATGAAAAAATTCAACAGAGGAAAGCTGAAAGAATGAGTGCACAGCTATAGAATCCACTGTCTCGATTGTGAACATCACACTACACTCACTTTACCATTCATCCACTCTTCTATCCCTATATCAGTCCGTCTTAACTGTGGTGCATTTCAAAGTATGATGCAGACGTCGGTAGACTTCTCTCTAAACTCTTCAGCATGCATATGGGTAACTAGAGTTCAATATTTGAATATTTGTTTATGGCACTCTTTTTTTTTTCAAGGTAACATTTACCTGTAGTGAAATGCTCAAATCTTAATTATACCATTTGATGAATTTTGACAGGTACACGTACTTCTTAACTTAAACCCCCTATCAAGCTCTAGAACATTCCCATCAACCCAGACATCTCCCTCTGGGATTTTGGAACCATGATTAATACATTGTTGCCCCACAGAATCTGTCTGAAGATGTAATTGGAGACTCAGTTGGCAAGTTGATTGGTGATAAATGACCACAGAAGCAGTTTTGTCTCTGTTTTCTTTCTTTCTTTCTTTCTTTCTTTCTTTTTTTTTTTTTTTTTTTAAGGTTTTATTTATTTGACAGAGAGAAACACAGCGACAGAGGGAGCACAAGCAGAGGAATGGTAGCGGGAGAAGCAGGCCTCCCGTGGAGCAGGGAGCCCAATGCGGGGTTCGATCCCAGGACCCTGGGATCATGACCTGAGCCAAAGGCAGATGCTTAACGACTGAGCCACCCAGGCGCCCCTCTTTTTTTTTTTTAATTTTATTTATTTATTTGACAGAGATCACAAGCAGGCAGAGAGGCAGGCAGAGAGAGAGGGGGAAGCAGGCTCCCCACCGAGCAGAGAGCCCGATGCGGGGCTCGATCCCAGGACCCTGAGATCATGACCTGAGCCGAAGGCAGAGACTTCAACCCACTGAGCCACCCAGGTGCCCCTTGTCTCTGTTTTCTTTGACAGAGAAATATAATCCGAGCAGAGGCTGGAGAGCTGGTTGCTTTCATTCCTGTACTCTGATTACTTTTTCATTGTCATGCCAGTTGAGTGTAAAGAATACTCAGGAGTTGGAAAAGAGTAACTAATTATAGGTAGTTTCCACCCAGATACTTGTGCATATTCGTTAAAGTACATATGTAAAAGTTGGTACCAAATTCATTCACATTAACTGTGCATTTTCATCCAAATTTCCAAATACTTGGTTGGGCTTGGTTATTTTCCTTGAACTTTTTAAAGTTTCAGATACTAATTTTATTTATTCCTAACATTTCATCTTTTCCCCAAATTTTGTGAACCCACCTGCTCTTAGGACAAAAGAAATGAAACTCATCTCATCATTTTTAATAAAACTTTTGGCCTCACAGAAGCATTTCTCGCTATGTATGTGGACTATAAAGTTGTTTTTAAATTACTAGAGGCAATTTCTAGGAATTCTCAGCAGAATAGATTGGCCTTAGAATGAGGCAGAACTAGGTCTAAACCCTGACTGTGCTACTTACTGACTCCATGATCTTTGGCAAATCACTTAATCACTTTGATCCTTGATTTCTCTGTTTATAAAAGGGGGACAATACATGTATCTACTTCGTGGAGTTGTTGAGAGGATCCAAATAAAATTTGGAGAGGAAAAAATAAAATTTTTTCCATATGAATATCCAAATTACCCAGCACCATTTTTTTGAAAAGACAATTGTTTCCCCTCAGTTGATGCACATCTTGGAGGACTTGTAAAATGATGTATTTTATATACATATACATATATATATATATATAATTTACATAAATGGTTCAAACTCTACACACAGTTCTATATTTTCCTATTTTTATGCAATACTATTGACACATATAACCTATTATTAGCTGAATAGTATGACATTATATGGATGTATCATGAAGAATTTAATTATTCCCCTTAAAGTAGACATTTAGAGTTTCCAGTTTTTGTTGTTGTTAAGGTGCTGAATTAAAAAAGGCAGTTTTCAGTGCTGAGCACATATTATATACTCAAAAAATGTTAATGTGATTATTTTAGTAATGACTGGCTCCGTATATGCTTTGTTGTTTGAAATACTCCCGATAATATTTATAAACCTCAGGGAACATAGTAATTGTATTTAAGAGATCATATAGCCCTCATCTAGCATCTAGTCCCATAAAAGAATGATATACACAGCCTTTCATTTTAATTAATATTTATTAAGAATCAGAGGTAAAGAGCCACCAGCTCCTACCAATAGCTAAAATGAAACATTCACGACACCAAAAGTTGGTGAGGATGCGAAGTGACCAGAATTCTTTGTTGTTGTTGTTTAGTTTTTATTTCATAATCATAAACTTAACTCTGCAATCTAAGTTGACTTGGAGGGGGTATAAGGAATATATGGAACCATAGAACTGCCCCAGAGAACACAAAGATTAGGGGTTATTTTCAGCAGATGGGAGTAGGATGAGGTGCTCTCCTAAGCTACCAGAGGAAGAGTCTGGTGCTTAAGATATGACACAAGTCAAGTTTATTAGATTTGTCCACATCATCGATTGTGATCTTCTTGGTGGTCTTGCCATTCCTGGATCCAAGCTGTTCTGTGGCTGCCATGATACTCCTGCTCTCTCTTACTTGCCAGAGACCACATACATATGTGCCATCTACTCACTCAGTTTTGGCAGTGCAGATGAAAACCTGGGAACCATTTGTGTGGGGTCCGGCATCTGCCAAGGACAAGATGCCAGGACCCATATGCTCCAGGATGAAATTCTCATCAAATTTCTCCCCCTAGATGGACTTGCTGCCAGGGCCATTATGGTGTATGAAGTCACCACCCGGGCACACAAATCCTGGAATAATATTGTCAAGGCAGGAAACTTTATAACCAAATCCCTTCTTCCAATTCTCAGAGCATGCAAGTTTTCGGCTGTCTGGAGCTCTGTCTGCAAACAGCTCAAAGAAGATGCAGCCCAAGGGCTCACCATACCTTGCAATGTCCAAGAACAAGGTAGGGTCGACCGTGGCTGGGCTGTGTCTACAAGGGCCAGAATTCTTAGCCATTGTGGGTAGGAATGTAAAATAGTTCAAGCACTCTGATTAAACTCTTTGAAGGTTTTTTCAAAGTTACACATAGATCTGTTTACCCAAGAGTAAAGAAAACATGTGCTTACAGAAATCTCTCGTACTAGAATGTTCATAGCAGGTTTATTCACGATAGCCTCAAACTGGAAACAGAACTCATATGTCCATCAACAAAAGAATAAATAACTAAATTATGGTCTGTCCATACAATGACATACTAATTAGCAATAAAAAAGGAACGAATGCCAAATATATTAAAAAATGGGTGAATATTGATAGGGTTCAGAACATGTTGCCCCAAAATATGGTGACTGGCATATTAAATATTTTAAGTTAAAGAAATTTGAGAAATGGAAGGCACAGGAAGGACCCTCTGACCTTCCCCTGAAGCAGGTCACAAGATCCTGATGTGAGATATGCATTCTCTATAACTGGAGGAAAGGAACATCCTTATTTCTGAAGATGGAAAACTTCAAGAGGAATCTGGATGAAGAAGCCTCGCTAAATTTCCCCCACTGTACTACTCTAGGCTCATGCCCATTTGTCACATTTCCCCACAACTTTCTACTCCTCATTAAACTTAGTACAAAAATACTCAGTTTAACAGTTTCTCCAGATCCTCATTTTCTTGGGGAGGCTCCCATGCCACGTAAAGCATATTAGTAAATTTACATGCTTTCCTCTTGTTAATCTATCTTTTGTTACAGAGCCCCAGCTGAGAACTTAGAAAGGTAAAAAGGACTGAATATATATAAAATTCTAAAACAATCAAAACTAAACTATGACCATATAAAGCAGATTAGTGGTTGCTTCTTGGGAGTGGGAGATAATGGAAAGGGGCTTAAGGGAACTTTGTGGAACATTTAATAGGTGTTTGGCAAAAGTGGTTGAATAGTGCATGTAGGATTTCAGCATATGACTGTATATAAATAAATAATTAAAAAAAAAAGGGGGCAATCAACCTGTCAATTTGGAAGATCTTGGGAGAGCTTTTCCTTCCAAACAGCTTTCCATTAGTTTCCTCATGCTCTCCAACACCTATATTTTTTTTTTTTGTTATCGCCAGTATAATGTATAATTGTAACTCATTGCAGGGTTGGTTTACATTTCCCCAAAGACTAATGAAGTTGAGCATCTTTTCATATGTTTATTGGACTTTTGGATATCATCTTTTAGAAGTGTTTGTTCAAGGTTGTTTTTTTTTATTTCGGATACAAGTCCTTTGTCATACGTATGTATTATAAATATCTTCTCTCACTCTGTATATTGTCTTTTCACTCTCAATGGTGTCTTCTAGTGAATAAACAGTTTTAATTTAACATGGTTCAATTTATATATTTTCCCTTTATTATTAGTGCTTTTTCTGCCTTTGTTGTACATTTTTTGCCTACTTCAAGGAAACACAGATGTTTCCTTGTGTTTTCTGCTAAAAGAGTTGTTTGACTTTTATTTTTTCCCCCAAATATATTTATTTTATTTTTTTCAGTGTTACAGGATTAATTGTTCATGCACCACACCCAGTGCTCCATGCAATATGTGCCCTCATTTTTTTTTTTTTACTTTTAAAATATAGATCGGTAACCCAAATGAAATATATTTTTATGATGGAGGTAAAAGTCCAATTTCCATATGAATATCCAAATTACCCAGCACCATTTTTTTGAAAAGACAATTGTTTCCCCTCAATTGATGCACATCCTGGAGGACTTGTAAAATGATGTATTTTATATATATATATATATATATATATATATATACACACACACACATACACATATATATAATTTACATAAATGGTTCAAACTCTACACACAGTTCTATATTTTCCTATTTTTATGTGATACTGTTGACACATATAATCTATTATTAGCTGAATAATCTATTAATAGCTGAATCCATTATATGGATGTAGCATGAAGAATTTAATTATTTCCCTTAAAGTAGACATTTAGAGTTCCAGTTTTTGTTATTGTTGTTGTTAAGGTGCTGAAATGAACATTTTGTCCAAAGGGAGTGCCTGTTTGTTTCCTAAGGATAAAGTGCTAGGCGCGGGAATTGCCCTGCTCAGGTGCAAGGCCGTTTTAGTTTGCCTTCTGTAAGAATTATGCCAATTTTTATGCCCACCCACAGTCTTTAAACCTGTTTCTTCATATTTTCACCAACAGTGGCCATTATCGATCTTTTTAATCTTTGCTAACTTGGGTGAAAAGGAAATTTATTGTTTTCATTTCCAACTTTTTTTTATAATAGGTTTTTTGGTATATCCTTATTGGCTGTTTTATTGTTTTGGGTGGCCTGTTCAAATTTTCGCCCCATTTTCCTTTGAGATTGTCTTTTCCTTACTGGTTTATAAACATATATATGTTATAATAACAGAGTGTTATCTCGCAGTTTACCTTGTTTGGCTTTTAAGCTCATACTGTCTTTCGAGCACCGGTTTTAGCTCAGCCTGTATTACAAACCAACTTTTTTTTTTAATTTAATTTTTTTATTAACATATAATGTATTATTTGCCTGAGGGTACATGTCTGTGAATCGTCAGGCTTACACATTTTACAGCACTTACCATAGCACATACCCTCCCCAATGTCCACAACCCAGCCACCCTATCCCTACCCACCCCCCTCCAGCCACCCTTAGTTCCTTTCATGACTTTAGGAGTCTCTTATGGTTTGTCTCCTTCCCCATCCCATCTTGTTTCATTTCTCTCCCCCACCCCCCCACAACCCCCAGCCCCATCTCTCAAATTCTTTATATCAGAGAGATCATGTGATAACCAACTTTTGCCTAACAGTCTTAGAAAGCCTTCTGGCTGGAAGGCTGGTTGGGCGGAGCCAGCGCGCCCCCGACAGGTTTGCCCCTCCCCTCCCCATGGAGGGGCGGGGCCAAAAGGACGCCCCTCCTCCGCCAGCACCTTCCGTTGCCATAGAAACGTAGGCCCCGGAGCCCGGCGCTTCCCAGCTACAGTACCCGGCGGAGAAACGAAACCTAGGGAGCTAGGGCTGCGAGAGTCGCCGGCGTGCGTAACGTTGACGCGTGACGCTAGCCCGGCCTCGAGGCGCGTGCGCAATGTGTCTCTCAGGGCCCTCGGGCCGCTGTCTGCGGACGTTCGGCGGCGGCGGGACCTAGAGGTGGGTTCCCGCTTCTCGTGTTGCGAGGGCGGGCCACGGCCGCATTCCCGGCCTTCCGGGGCACCACCCTCCTCCGCTGCGACGGGGGGGCGGTGCGCCGCAGACCTTTAGGAGCTGCCGTTCCGGGAAGCAGCCCCGGGAGCGAAGTGCAGGCTGGCTCCCTGAGGGGAGAGAGTGAAGCGCTGCCTCTCTAGACTGGGGGGGGCCGAGGTGGGCGTGAGCGAAGGTAATTAGACCCAGGTTCTGAGGCCGGATCCTCTCCGACTTTCCAGAGGGTGAAGCAGGGGCTGGGACTGAGGTTCCTCCAGGTCAGGAGGGATCGGGCCGCTCGAATGGGGCTTGGGACTCACTTCCATCAGGTGAAATGAGATCGTGGGTACCCCTGGCCCAAAATACAGCGCTGGATACACTCTAGCTAATTATTTACACCGTTGCTGGGAGGAGGAGTTGCCACAAACACTTCTAAAACCCCTTTGTGAGTGTTAATTAGAGCACTGTTGATGAAGTCTTGTGGGTTTTGTGTTAGGCCCACGAATTTTGCAGGTACTTGTGGCTTCGGGCAGGGAGCTACATGGCTTTTCCACTCGAATCTGCAAAACAGGAATGGTAAGGCTGACCCTCCTAGCAGAATTATGATGCCACAAAGCTCTATGGAGTACCTAATGAAAGGAACAGAGGAACATATGGAAACCTTTTTTTCCCATTCTGTAAACCACGTGCTTTGTTGTTTATTTTTGGTCTTGCATTGAAGTGCTGGAGTGAAGTTCAAGTGAATTATTATGACTCCAGTCAGAACCTAATCAAAGGAGTGCCGTTTGTGCTAAGTATGATATACATTCATTTATTCAGTAAATACTCACTGAGTGTTTACTGTGCACTAGGCAATCTTGTAACCTTGGGGTGATAAATGCGTCAACAAAACAAAGATCCATGCCTTGTGGAGCTTAAGATTCCAGTTTGGGGAAGACAAAAATAAACATAATAAGCAAAATATACTAGAAGGAAAAGCGAGTTATGGAAAAAAAAGTACAACTAGGCCCATACCTTTACCATTGGTGGTAGTGCAAGATGCGATTAGGATGTCAGGGTAGATTTCATAGAAAAATTACACCTGAGTAAGTATTTGAAGGAGATGAGGGGGTTAGCTGTGCAGGTAATCTCAAGGAAGAGGATTCCAGGTAGAGGGATTGATCAGGACTTTCGGGTTGCATTGTACCTGGTGTTTACGTGAACAGCAATAAAACTTGTGTGGCTGGAGCAGAATGAATAAGGGGAATAATAGACAATTAGGTTAGAGATAGGTTGGGCTGGAGGGCATAAATCTTTAAGGTCCTTGTAGACTACTGTAAGGCCTGTGGCACTTACTTTGAGTGAAATGGGGAGCCAAAGCAGGCAAAGAGAAGAGACCAGTTAGAAGGCTGTGGCAGTAATCTAGCAGAGAATTGGCAGTGTCTATAATCAGGAGGCTGGTAGCTGGAGGTAGATGGCTTCTGGGAATTTGATAGGAGGAAACAAAGGTTGGATTATAGACCTGAACATTATTTTTTACACACACACACACGTATATACGTATGTATTCAATATCTATAATTTTTATATAAATATGTCAGATATAATCTTTAATTGTGTACCAAAGATGTAGTCTGGAAGAACAGTGCAGTGTTTGAATCACTTTAGTTTTTCTCTTGTGAAGGTAATTATCTGTTAGCTTAGGTAAGATTTCAGAGCTTACCTACAGCCATTAATTAGTATGTGAAAGTAGACTAAAATCAAATTTTTTCCAAAATAGACTATAATTGCCATCAACCGTGGTTGTAGTTTCCAGTAAGCACAGTGGAAATTAAGACAGAATAACTTGTAATTTGCTTTTATTTGCTTTTATTTAGTATTTTAATGAATGTGACAATGCCTCAATTTGGCCCTCTTTCAAATCTGTCTGAATATAGCTTCTAACAGTAAAAAAAAAAAATGGAGATCTACGATAAGAAAAAGTTGTTGATGGGCAAGTGTGACCATTAACTATTTTACGCATATTGTAAATATACTGTCGCAAACAGAAATCACTAAGAAGATGAAAAAAGTATGCCAGAAGAACAGTACAAAATAAATGCTAATAGAACACAGTCTTTCAGAAATAGTATTTATTGTACTAGCTCACTTTTGTTTCCCCTTTTAATCATGAAACATTGGCTTTTTGCGAGATGATGGTTACATTGTCAACTTTTTTGTGTTTGACAAATTTAGATTCTTTTTGAAAAACTGGTGTAGAATACATTGAATATACTAAGTAAATGCAGAACTTAGGAACCTAAAGTGCCTATTAATTAACACTGAGCCAACAAGCACTATGTAATACAGCTCTGTCTTCTGGGATATATAACTTAGGCCAACACTATGCCATTAAACCATGCTTCTTTCCCTTATGTCTCTTTCCCTCTCCAGTGTTTTTGGTTTCTTAGGCAGTGTTAGAACACAGAATGTAGGTGACTATTACAATTTGTAAAGTCAGCGAGGATATTTCTTCAGTTTAAAGATCTATCAGAGTGTGTTAAATTTTAGTGGCAAGAAGATATAATATTTTATAGTGGGGGCATATAGCTGTCTGAGCAGATGAGACAGGAATCCAGTTTAGAGACATGCCAGGTTGAACTACAGTTGAGTTTCAGCATTGAGCTGAATCGAGGCTAAGCAGTCAGGGACACCACAGTTAACAAGCAGTACGGTGCTGAGTGTTAGTTGGTGGCCTGTAAAGGTGATTAGTACCACCAAAGCGCACGTCTTAGCGACGCTTAGCGACGCTGGTTGGAGGATGTGTTTGGCAGTCCTTGTAGGTGAGCAAGTGTGTGGTGGCAGAGAGGCCTGGGAGCAATACTAGTAATAGGTTCAGGTGTAGAATCTTTTCCTGGAAGGAGGTGAGATTTGAAAGGAACTAAAAAAAGCTAAAAGTCACTTGTTAAAGCTTGGTCAAAGTTCAAGAGATGAATCTTAGTCTGAGAGTGTGTTTGGGGCTGTGTGGGTGGTGTCTCAGCCTTGGGGAGAGGAAAATTTTGGGTAGGAACTAGATAGATTACTCTGTTCATGTGAGCTGCCATCCCTGATGAATATTCGTTGGTATATGCATTTTATATGCTAGCATGTTTATCCTCATCTAAAAAAAAAAAATGATACCCTAACTGTTAAATAAGAAACAGGCTCAAAGATGTAATTTGCTGGCGCCCACTTTTTAGCTCTGGATTTGAGTGCAGGTCTGTTGGATGTAAAAGCCTTTACTTTTTCTTTTTTCCAAATTGCTTCATTATGTAACAGAATGTGCTGACATTAGCTTTCTCATTTTAGGTAGTTTGTCATGAGTATGATCTGATTTGCTATGGATGAGATTTCACTCACTAATAAATTTGATTCATTTAATTATGTGTTTTCTTTTTCTAGATTTTAATTTAATTTGAAAATGAGTAAGTGCAGAAAGCCACCACTGGGTTCAAGTCCTGAGACATTCAGCCCAGATGTTCTTGCTGACATTTTTGAACTCTTTGCCAAGAACTTTTCTTATGGCAAGCCACTTAATAATGAGTGGCAGTTACCAGATCCCAGTGAGGTTTTCACTTGTGACCACATGGAATTTAATACATTGCTTGATTTGAAGAACTCCCTAAATGAAGTAAAAAACCTATTGAGTGATAAGAAATTGGATGAGTGGCATGAACACACTGCTTTCACTAATAAAGCTGGAAAAATAATTTCTCACGTGAAAAAATCTGTGAATGCTGAACTTTGTACTCAAGCATGGTGTAAGTTTCACGAAATTTTGTGCAGCTTTCCACTTATTCCACAGGAGGCTTTTCAGAATGGAAAACTGAATTCTCTACACCTTTGTGAAGCTCCTGGAGCTTTTATAGCTAGTCTCAATCACTACTTAAAATCCCATCGATTCCCCTGTGATTGGAGTTGGGTAGCTAATACTTTGAATCCATACCATGAAGCAAATGACAATCTTATGATGATTATGGATGACCGACTTATTGCAAATACCTTGCATCGGTGGTACTTTGGTCCAGATAACACTGGTGATATCATGACCTTGAAGTATCTGACCGGACTTCAGAACTTTGTGAGCAACATGACTACTATTCACTTGATCACCGCAGATGGGAGTTTTGATTGCCAAGGAAACCCAGGTGAACAAGAAGCTTTAGTCTCTTCTTTGCATTACTGTGAAGCTGTCACTGCTCTGACGACTCTTGGAAATGGAGGCTCTTTTGTTCTGAAGATGTTTACTTTGTTTGAACATTGTTCCATAAACCTGATGTACCTGCTAAACTGTTCCTTTGACCAAGTCCATGTTTTTAAACCTGCTACGAGCAAGGCAGGGAACTCCGAAGTCTATGTGGTTTGTCTCTGCTATAAGGGAAGAGAGGCAATCCATCCTTTGTTATCTAAGATGGTGCTGAATTTCGGGACGGAAATGACTCAGAAAGCTCTCTTTCCCCATCATGCGATTCCCCAATCTTTTCTTAAAAGGCATGAAGAATGTTGTATGTTCTTTCATAAATACCAGCTAGAGACTATTTCTGAGAACATTCGTCTGTTTCAGTGCATGGGAAAAGGGGAACAAACAAAGCTGAATAATTTAAGGGACTGTGCTGTTCAATATTTCATGCAAAAGTTTCAGTTGAAGCCTCTTTCCAGAAATAATTGGCTAGTGAAAAAATCTAATATTGGTTGTAGTACAAATACAAAATGGTTTGGGCAGAGGAACAGATATTTTAAAACATATAACGAAAGGAAAATGCTGGAAACCCTTTCATGGAAAGATAAGGTGGCCAAAGGATACTTTAATAGTTGGGCGGAAGAACATGCTGTGTATCATTCTGGGCAAAGTTCTCTCTTAGAAGGGACAGCTTCCAATCTTGAGTGTCACTTATGGCGTATTTTAGAGGGAAAGAAACTGCCAAAGGTAAAGTGTTCTCCTTTCTGTGACGGTGAAATTTTAAAGACTCTTAATGAAGCAATTGAAAAGTCATCAGGAGGAGCCTTGAATTTGGATTCCAAGTTCTGGCCCAAACAGCAGTATCACTGTTCTTGTCACATCTTTACTGAAGAACTGATATTTTCTGAGTTGTTTAGCCTCACCAAGTGCCTTCAGGATGAACAGGTGGTCAAACCCAGCAACCAAATGAAGTGCCTACTTGTGGGCTTTCCAACCCTCCGTGATATCAAAACACATATACCACTGGAAGTTCACCTCCTGGAATCAACTGAACTCGTGACTTTCAGCTGCTCATTGCTTCATGATGGAGACCCGACTTACCAGCAACTGTTTCTGGACTGCCTTCTACACTCATTGCAGCAACTTCATACGGGGGATGTTATGATTTTGCCCGTACTTTCTTGTTTTACAAGATTTATGGCCGGTTTGATCTTTGTACTGCACAGCTGTTTTAGATTCGTTACATTTTCTTGTCCCACTTCTTCTGAGCCCCTGAAGACCTGTGCAGTCCTGCTGTGTGTTGGTTATCAGGACCTTCCAAATCCGGTTTTCCAGTATCTCCAGAATGTGAATGAATTGTTGAGCTCTTTGCTTAAATCTGACGCACCCCAGCAGGTTTTACAGTTTGTGCCAATGGAGGTGCTCCTAAAGGGGGCACTACTTGATTTTTTGTGGGATTTGAATGCTGCCATTGCCAAAAGGCATTTGCATGTAATTATTCAAGGAGAGAGAGAAGAAATCATCGGCAGCCTTCAGCTGTGACGTTGAACTTGTCCTTTCTGAGACTTGACTTTACTGCTTCTTACGGTTTCCATTGTTATTTCAGACCTTTGCTATCTAAAACCATTCATTTGGGGGAAAGGCCAACTTTTGCATCATTGAAAGTCTCATTATTTTGGGAAAACCACCAGCTAGTTCTGATCTCCTCTGTATGCCTGTAGGCATGGAGTTTTCCATGTGGTGCAATCTGTGCAGTGATGATATTCAACCTCAAACATGAGATGCGCATACACAGTTGGGATGGACACACGCATACTTCTTGAAGCAATTTACTTGGTCTTATTTATCTGTTTTAAGATTTGCACCCATGTGCCTTCCTTCACAGTAGATTTTTTTCCCAGCTAATTTCCTCAGTGGCTAATGCTGTTAATAAATTGAGAGAGGTCTCTGATGAAAGGAGGTGAGCGACTCCTCGGCAACGCTGGTGTCCTTTAATACTGACCACGTGAGTTGCGGATTTGGGGAGCTCCTCTTGCCAGATGTTCAGTATGTGTCATTCCTTGCCTTTAGGCCATTGACCCAATTTACTTGTGTGGTTCAAATGAAGCTATGTGCTGTTTTATGAATATTTTAGTGACCACAGCCATGCAGCGAGAAAGGATATCAGGACAGCTTCAAACCAAAGATCATGTTTAAAACAATGAAAAATCACTGTGTCCAGCACACACTTGTATCATGAAAAGCTTCATTTAGCAATGGTGTAGTAATCTTTAACCTCCAGGAAATAATCTGTGAGCTAACAGATTTTTTTTTTAGATTGTAAAATTGTGTGTCCGGACTCATACTGGGGACATGGGAATGTAATGAACATAGTGAATCCGGAAGAAAAATTTTAACACTTCCAAAATGATGGTTCAGCATTCAAAAATTGTTAGTCTTATTTCTTTGAAAGTAGCACTTTACCAAAAGATCAACCATGAGATGGTTATTTTATCAGTTGTGTCTGATTTCTTTTGAATTATATGTGTTTGACTGTGTAAATGAGCTTTTCTGGCAAACCGTATTAAGCAGGTCTTCATTACTTTGAAATTCCACAAAGTGGGGAATGTTTATATTCTCACATGTGCATTTTAGATGTTTTTGTTAGTTATAAAAAAATAGATGTGTTCTCTGATGTATTTGGTCGATAAATATTAATCTGAATTTTTTTCATGTTCTTTGCTATTTCGAGTTCTATTATAGATTCATGAATAAAGTCATTAGCAGAGAGATTTTGTGTTCGTCTTTTTTAAAGAGAATCATGGGGAAAGTTAAAAATATAACTTCGAAACATTTTTTTTAAGGAAGGTTTGGATGGGAGTTAATGTTCCTTCATTTCCTCTGATTTGTATTCATTAAAATTTAGCCCTTAATATTGTAATATTTATGGAATTTCTACTTCAGGAAAGAAACTGAATCCTTAAGGGAGGGAGGAGAAGGGGATAGATTGAGTTCTTGCCAGGGAGTGTGTGGAGGTCTGGAGGTAAATTTCCAAAAGAATTGTGGTTTCTTACTGGTGACTATGAAAGCAATTCCAGTTGTATCCAGTTGACAGAAAAGTCTAACAGAAAATCGGTCACCAAGAGAGATTTAAAAACCACTCTTGGGAAATCATTTTGCACTTAATAGTCTTCATGCTTTGGTTGGTTTGGTCCAGTACAATGGACCAAAATAAGCAGTTTATTTTTGCTTATTTTAACTAGTTCATTTGAATGACGTTGAAAGTCTAGGTTGGGGTACTGGAATTAAAACTTTGTTTTAAGCACCTCAAATAAGCATTGAATGCTTATTAGTTAGTTTTTTTTAACACTAATCAATTTCTGTTGGCATATATAGCATACAGGTATATATTGGAATATATTTTGGTTTTTTAACTTGACTTTTGGAATTAGTTGCTGTTCATCTGATTTTTTTGGATTCACATTTGCTCCATAGGTGAGAATAGGACTTGAAGGTTCAGATTGAACTTGATGTGGATGACAGGTACCAATGACTTATAGGAACTTCTCTTTGAGAAAAGAGGGAGGAAAAGTGCTGTCCAAAAAATGAATGACAAGACGACTGTAAGGTGAGATGTGATTTGTATATTAAGGTAGCTACTGTACTTTAAAAAATTTTTTTTGTAGATTTTGAGATTTTTTAACTTAATCGCGGTGCTTTTTGAAAAGAATTTTTTAAGGACCAATGTAAATGTAAGCCTTACAAATGTGTTTTCTAAAAAAATTAGATGAGAAACAGATCTTATAAATTAAATTTCTTCAATGTTAATTTTTTTCCTCCCTAAAAAAAAGTTTTATATTTCGGTGGAGGCCTTTATGTATTATCCTAATGTTGCTTAAATATTTAAGTGCATTGAAAATATCTTTTCTGGAATAAATTAAAGATTTAATTTGTGGACTTTACTCCATCTTTAAAATAGTTATAAAAAAGATTTGTATTAAAATTTCTTTCTACTCCACAGATCTTGGAGTAGAATGAAAGAAGCATTTGAAATATTAGGGAGAATTGGAAAAAAAAAAGTTGATTGATGCTTTTGTCATTTTACTTATTTTTGATGAGAATATACCTGGCCTTTAAAAATATGTAAACCTTATTTTTCATTTCCAGTTGAACTCATTATAGTTATACTGCTGTGGCATGGGTAAATAAAATCAGTTAATCCCTTACATTCTCACATTTTTAGAAATGAAAATGTTGATTATCAATCCCACCAAAATCTTATTTTCCATGTTTAAATACTTTTCCATATTTAAATTGAAAACAAAAGGGCAACACTGATATTTAGTGTATTTTTACTTTATTCTAAGATGAAAATAGGACATTTTTAGTTTGTTTTTAAAATTGTTTTAAACAATAAATGATTATCATTTTTTATTAAAGCAGTATATGTTTACAAAGATCTTAAAGCATTAGTTTTTTTTCTAACTTTTATGTTCTAAAAAATAACATTTATTAGTTAAATTGGTACATTTAGGCCTTATTTAAATGTCCTTTGTTACCTGTTTAATACATTTTGAAGAAAACGTAGACTTAATGTAAATATTATCCTCTATTAAAATGTTGAAAAATTATTATACATTGTTGGTACAATGTGTAATAATTGACCGAAAATTTGTTTACTACGTAATTACTATTGAAAAAATACTCAATTTTTTTGAGTAATAATAACTGACCGAAAATTTGTTTACTACGTAATTACTATTGAAAAAATACTCAATTATTTGATAATAGGCCTTTCCACCTTTTTTTTTTTTTTATTGGATTAAAACTCATTTCAGGCTAATCTTAGGAGCAGAACTAACCATAAAACAAAAATTTCAGTATTCCTTAATGAATTTCTATTTGGATGGTAAACATTTTTCAGAGCTGACCTCATGGCCAAGTAGCAAGTAAACTGAAAGCATACAACATATAGTAACTCATAATATGTAGGTGTGTTTTAGGGCATGTAATTAAAGCAAAAATCCTCAAAATTTATAATGAGTTCTTAACTGTTCTGTGCTTCTGATCAATGTATTCTTTAGTTTATTTAAAGTAGCAATCTTTGAATAAAGAGTTCTGCCCCCCCCCCCCACACCTGTTATTTATATTTTCTTAGTTTGGACCAATACAGAAGATCAAAGTAATTTACCTTTGGATAAGTATACGTTTATATTGGAATGTTTCGGGAAGAGGTGAAGCTGCTTTATAACCACAGATATGGTGAAGATGCTTGTTGTTTTTTGTTAGTAAAAATATTTAGATATTACCTGTCATTGAGCATAGGTTAGCATTTAATATTTTTCAAGTAAAAATTTTATTTAAAAGTCTGATCTGCTTGTGGTCATATATGGGTTGTATACTCATTTACAAGTTGTACCCAGAGTAGTGTTTTCTCTAATTTTCTTGAGATTTTACTTTTTCTGTCTTTGCAGAGTATCTTTATAGACCCAACGAGGTATAATTCTGTGTTTATTGTGTGCCAAGTGTAGCAGCATCAGTATAGCATGTTACCGGACTTTTAATATTATCTATCTGTTATTGTAGAATTCTACTTTTTTCTCTTTTTTTAATTAACATATAATGTGTTATTTGCCCCAGGGTACATGTCTGTGAATCATCAGGTTTACACGTTTCACAGCACTTACCATAGCACATACCTTCCCCAATGTCTATAACCCAGCCACCCTATCCCTACCTCCCTTACCCCCCAGCCACCCTCAGTTTGTTTCGTGAGTTTAGGAGTCTCTTATGGTTTGTCTCCTTCCTGATCCCATCTTGTTTCATTTCCCTCCCCCACCCCCCACAACCCCCTGCCCTGCCTCTCAAATTCTTCATATCAGAGAGATCATATGATAATTGTCTTTCTCTGACTGACTTATTTCGCTTAGCATAATACC
>CM053620.1:10293274-10325551 GCA_028646535.1 Procyon lotor | reverse complement strand
TGTCATTGCAGATGGCAAGATTTCATTTCTCTTGATGGCTGCATACTATTCCAGTGTGTGTGTGTGTGTGTGTGTGTGTGTATCACATCTTCTTTATCCATTCATCTGCTGATGGACATCTAGGTTCTCTCCATAGTTTGGCTATTGTGGACATTGCTGCTATAAACGTTGGGGTGCACGTGCCCCTTCGGATCACTACATTTGTATCTTTAGGGTAAATACCCAGTAGTGTGACTGCTGGGTCGAAGGGTAGCTCTATTTGCAACTTTTTGAGGAACCTCCATACTCTTTTCCAGGGTGGCTGTACCAGCTTACATTCCCACCAACGGTGTAGGAGGGTTCCCCTTTCTCTGCATCCTCGCCAACATCTGTCGTTTCCTGACATGTGAATTTTAGTCATTCTGACTGGTGTGATGTGGTATCTCACTGTGGTTTTGATTTGTATTTCTCTGATGCCGAGTGATGTTGAGTACTTTTTCATGTGTCTGTTGGCCATTTGGATGTCCTCTTTGCAAAAATGTCTGTTCATATCTTCTGCCCATTTCTTTATTGGATTATTTATTCTTTGAGTGTTGATTTGAGAAGTTCTTTATAGATTTTGGATATTAGCCCTTTATTTGATATGTCATTTGCGAATATCTTCTCCCATTCTGTCAGTTGTCTTTCGGTTTTGTTGACTATTTCCTTTGCTGTGCAAAAGTTTTTGATCTTGATGAAGTCCCAATAGTTCACTTTTGCCCTTGCTCCTCTTGCCTTTGGTGATGTTTCTAGGAAGAAGTTCCTGCGGCTAAGGTTGAAGAGATTGCTGCCTGTGTTCTCCTCCAGGATTTTGATGGATTCCTGTCTCACATTGAGGTCTTTCATCCGTTTTGAGTCTATTTTTGTGTGTGGTGTAAGGAAATGGTCCAGTTTCATTCTTCTGCATGTAGCTGTCCAGTTTTCCCAACACCATTTGTTGAAGAGACTGTCTTTGTTCCATTGAATATTCTTTCCTGCTTTGTTGAAGATTAGTTGACCATAGAGTTGGGGGTCCATTTCTGAGTTAATATTATTTATTATTTAAAATTGTGGCCACATTGTTGATTTGTGGGTTAAATTTGTTATAATTAAGGAAAACATTTGTAGAGATTGTTCTTTTTCTCTAAACTATTTGTGTACATTCTGCTAAAAAGTTACTTTTACTAAAATGATTCTATAGACTTTTGTGGATAAACATATTTTATTTATATGTGTATCTGCACCTTTTTGGTATTTAAGCTTCTGCTTCAACACCAAATTATTTTACTGGGCAATACAGAGGTGCTTTTACTGTCTTGACTTTTGAGAATTTCTGTTGTTTCTAGTGAATTTCAGGATTGAAAAATTAGGTCTGCCTACTAGTCTGGTTGAGAAACTTCAAAAGAAGCACAAGCAAATCCTAGTTTTTTTTTTTAATTAGCGTAAACATCATTCCTCTATTTGATAACTCCAGTAATAATAATCTCTTCCTGGAACTGTTACAGCAACTGTTCATTCAGCATACTGAATCATTCAATCTGAGCATTACCTTAAATAAGCAATATTACATTGTTCTTTTTTTCCTCCATTCTTTCATTTTCTTTCCAAAATTATAAATTCAAAGGCAGGGTGCTATGGTATGTATTTATTTTATATTTCATATTGTCAGTATAGGGGTTATTTTATATTTCATATAGTCAGTAGAGGTGTCTTCAGAATACTATTTGATTTTTTTATCATAGGAAATCTACAAACATACACACAATTCAAATGTTAGCAACCCCTCATGTACCCTTGGCCAGATTCCATAACTACCAACATTTTGCTTAATTTGCTTTATCCTCCTTACCCCCCTTTTTTTATTTGGAGTATTTTATTTTATTTTATTATTATTATTTTTTAAGATTTTATTTATTTGACAGAGAGAAACACAGCGAGAGAGGGAACACAAGCAGAGGGGATGGTAGCGGGAAAAGCAGGCTTCCTGCCGAGCAGGGAGCCCGATGCGGGGCTCGATCCCAGGACGCTGGGATCATGACCAGAGCCGGAGGCAGACGCTTAACGACTGAGCCACCCAGGCGCCCCTATTTGGAGTATTTTAAAACAAATTCATGAAATCTTTCTTAGCAGAAAAGGAATTTATCAGTTGTGACAAAATTAATATCACCCAATACTTAGGCCATGTTCATATTTTCCGGGTTGTCTCAAAAGTGCCTTTTTATATATAGTTGGTTCAAATAAGGATCCAAATAAGACTGGCACATTGTATTTGCCAATATGCCTCTGAAGTCTATCTATTTAAAAGTCCCTCACCCCATTCTGGAGCCCCAACATTTTCTTTTCTATGCCATGTTATCTGTCCTATACTTTTCCTCATGCTGAATTTGACTGGTTATCTTTTGATTTGTATCTCTATGCCACATATTTCCTATAAATTGGTAGTTAGAGGTAGAGGACTGATTACCTTTGGTAGTAAAACTTCATAAGTGGTATTGTGTACTTCCTTTTTTGTTAGATCACAAAGCACAAAATGGCGAGTTGCCTCGTCTCAGTGATACTAAGGTCAATCAGATTCAGATGTCAGCCTTACTTATACACTATATTTTTCTGTTGGTCTTTCACTTAATCATTTTGTATTTAATAGGTATTGATCCTTAGCTTCATTAGAGTTTGCAAATTAGTGATTAACTACATTTCTTCAGTTATTAATTGGACTTTATAATGTGTACTTGAAGTCATCATTATTTTTTTTAGAAATAGTTTGTTCAGGAAAAAAACATGGGAAAAGTGCTTCATTTTTTAAAACACTATCAGTTTTCAGAAAAATAAGATGATGTTTTAGCAACCCTCAAATGTCACTAATGAAATTTTATTTGGTGGTTTTTTAACTATCTTTAGGAGCTCATGGATTGTTATGTATTTGATGTACTTTAATCGGTTACAAGTACTGTTCTCATCTGATGCTCAAATTATCCTATCTTGACTTGGGTGGGTGAGGGACAGGCTCCTTTAATTTGATACCTATGTCATTTTTTACATAATTCAAACAGTCTTTGATGGCTTCTCTACTTTCTGGCATAACATATGCCCGTGTCATCTTGTGTATTTCTGCCCAGACCTGATATCATCCTCACCTTAGTGGGAATATCTACAGTGCAGTGGTTCTCAAGACTTTTTTACTCTCTTAAAAATTACTGAAGAATCCAAAGCGCTTTTGTTCATTGGAATTGTATCTGTTGAGATGTTCCATGTCAGAAGCTAAACCTCATAAAAATTTTGTTTCATTAATTGAGAAATAGTAGCGATAAAACTATTGTGTTAACCTAAATATATTTTACAAAAAATAACTTTCAAAACAAAAGTTAGGAACATGGCAGTGTTTATATTTTTGCAGATCTTTTTTGTCTTTATAATAGAAGACAGATTGTCATACCCATTTTACATTCAATCTGTTTGTACTACATTATTTTAGTTAAAATACTTAAGAAAATCTGGACTCCAATAATAGGTAGTTGGAAAAGGAAGGAGGTTATAAATAAAATAAAAAATAAAATAAAAAGGTTATTTTAATAACCTTTTGGATGATTATGGATGTTCTTTGATGCTACTCCAAAACTTAACAGGTGATAGTTTTCTTAAAAGTTGATCGTGAATTAGAATCTTAAACTATATTTATGAAACTTTTTGTACTCTGTTAAAATCCATTGGTCTGTCTTACACGTGGAAGGGATCGCTTACTCACATGTGGTTTTATAACCCCACAAATTCATCATTTGGAAAATGAGTTCATTGAGTTATACAGATCTTGCAAATGTTTGACACATTTGATTTATATGGTACCAAAAAAAAAATCACATTCATAAACATCACTGCCAATCTTATCAGAAAAAAAATCTAGGTATTGAGAAGCTGTCAAACTCAGGATGGTGGACAAAAATTTTCTAAAATTTTAATTTTTTTTTTTTAAAGATTTATTTATTTATTTATTTGACAGAGAGATCACAAGCAGGCAGAGAAGCAGGCAGAGAGAGAGGGGGAAGCAGGCTGTCCGCTGAGCAGAGAGCCCGATGCAGGGCTCGATCCCAGGACCCCGAGATCATGACCTGAGCCGAAGGCAGAGGCTTTAACCCATTGAGCCACCCGGGCGCCCCTAAAATTTTAATTTTTGTTTGAATGCTTGAATTCTCTCTTAGCAACAAATATTGTCAGTTGTTTTCCTTGAAGTGAGAGCTCACCTTATTAATTATTGAGGAAGTATCTGTCAAATACCCAAGTCTATACCTGCAAACTATAATTACAAACTATATGATAGCTATAGTTTGTCTCTCAGTTGTTCTTCCAAGTAAATACAATGTTCTATGAAAAACACACAGCTTCAGTTTGCAACTCGATTGCACAAATGCTTTTCCTGGGGATAGTCATCCTACTTTGGGATGCAACAGAAATGCTTTATACATACTTCCCATTTCTTTACCTAGAATATTTAAGGGACGTACTCAAGGGTCAAAACTTAATAAATTGGATCATTTTTACTACTTCAGGATATTCTTAAGTAAAAATTCGCTCTTTTTCCACCACCATGAACTTGTGCGTTGAAGAAGGCAGTGACTACTTAGAGGAGTTTAGAGCCACTACCTTGATTTGTGCTAAGGCACCAGCAGTTTTGCCCACCACTACTTTTGCATCATCATAGTGTAAAGAGGAAATACATAATGTCTTGGTTTGGATCCACAGACCATAGTTTGAGAACTGCTGTCCTAGTCTATTCCCATTATATTGGCTGCTGATTTTTAAAAGTTTTTTAAAATTATTATTTATATATCCATATATATTATGCATATATGGATAATATATAGCATATATATATCTCCAATATATATTATTTTGAGACTTTTAAAAAACAAATGTTCAGTTTTGGCATTGCTAAAATCTGTGGAGATGAATATATTTTTCTCTTTAGTTCTTTTTTAAAAAATTTAATTTTATTTGGGGCGCCTGGGTGGCTTAGTCGTTAAGCGTCTGCCTTCGGCCCAGGTCACATCCCGGGGTTCTGGGATCGAGCCCCGCATCCGGCTCTCCGCTCTGCGGGAAGCCTGCTTCTCCCGCTACCATTCCCTCTGCTTGGGTTCCCTCTCTCGCTGTGTTTCTCTCTGTCAAATAAATAAAATCTTTAAAAAAAAAAAAAAAAAAAATTTAATTTTATTATGTTAGTTACCATACAGTACATCATTAGTTTTTGATGTAGTGTTCTGTGATTCATTGTTTGCATATAACACCCAGTGCTCCATGCAATACTTGCCCTCCTTAATACCCACCACTGGGCTCACCCTTTCCCCCCACCCTCCTTCCCCCTGAAACCCTCAGTTTGTTTCCCATAGTCCATAGTCTCTCATGGTTTGTCTCCTCCTCTGATTTCCCCCCCTTCATTTTTCCTTTCCTTCTCCTAGTGTCCTCCATGCTATTTCTTATGTTCTACATGTAAGTGAAACTATATAAGGACTGACTTTCTCTGCTTGACTTACTTCACTCAGCATAATCTCCTCCAGTTCCATCCATGTTGTTGCAAATGGTGGGTATTCATCCTTTCTGATGGCTGAATAATACTCCATTGTGTATATGGACTTCTTTATCCATTCGTCTGTTGAAGGGCATCTCGGCTCCTTTCACAGTTGGCAATCATGGACACTGCTGCTGTGAACATTGGGGCACATGTATCCCTTCTTTTCACCTTTGTATCTTTGGGGTAAATACCCAGTAGTGCAATTGCTGGGTCATAGGGTAGCTCTGTTTTTAACTTTTTGAGGAACCTCCACACTGTTTTCCAAATTGACTATACCAGCGTGGATTCCCACCAACAGCGTAAGAGGGTTCCCCTTTGTCACTAATTTGCAAATTAGTGATTAACTACATTTCTTCAGTTATTAATTGGACTTTATAATGTGTACTTATACACACAACCTCTCCAACATTTGTTGTTTGCCTTGTCAGTTGTTGCCTTCTACCTGGTGTAAGGTGATATCTCAGTGTGGTTTTGATTTGAATTTCCCTGATGGCTAGTGATGTTGAACATTTTTTCATGTGTCTGTTAGTCATTTGTATGTCTTCTTTGGGGAAGTGTCTGTTCATGTCTCCTTGCCCATTTTTTGACTTGATTATTTGTTTTTTTTGGTGTGAGTTTGAGAAATTCTTTATAGATCTTAGATACTAGCCCTTTATCTGTAGTGTCATTTGCAAATACCTTCTCCCATTCCCTGGGTTGCCTCTTTGTTTTGTTGACTGTTTCCTTTGCTGCACAGAAGCTTTTTATCTTGATGAAGTCCCAAAAGTTCATTTTCGCTTTTCTTTCCCTTGCCTTTGGAGATGTGTCTTGAAAGAAGTTGCTGTGGCTGATGTTGAAGAGGTTACTGCCTATGTTCTCTAGGATTTTGATGGATTCCTGTCTCACATTGAAGTCTTTCATCCATTTAGAGTTTATCTTTGTGTGTGGTGTAAGAGAATGGTCGAGTTTCATTCTTCTGTATAAAGCTGTCCAATTTCCCAGCACCACTTATTGAAGAGACTATCTTTTTGCCATTAGATATTTTTTCTGGCTTTGACAGAAAAATTTGTCAAATATTATTTGACCATAGAATTGAGGGTCCATATCTGGGCTCTATTCTGTTCCATTGATTTATGTGTCTGTTTTTGTGCCAATACTACGCTGTCTTGGTGATCACAGCTTTGTAATATAGCTTGAAATCAGGCAGTGTGATGCCCCCAGCTTTGTTTTTCTTTTTCAACATTTCTTTGGTGATTTGGGGTCTTTTCTGGTTCCATACAAATTTTAGGATTTCTTCTTCCAGCACTTTGAAAGATAGTTCTATTAAAATGACTAATTAATGGCTCTCCAAATACTGAACCCCTCTTACCTTTCTGGAATAAACACTACTAGATCGTGATGGGTTTTTGGATTCTGTTTGCTAATATTTTATTTACAATTTTTGCATTAATATTAATAAATGAGATTGGTTTATAGTTATATTTTATTATGCAGTGTTTGGTTTTGGAATTGATGTTAAATTTGCATTATAAAGATAATGTGGATATTTTTTCTTTCAATGATCTGAAATGGTTTAAGCAGTGTTTACATAATCTGATCTTTACAACTTTAGTAGATTTCTTTGTGAAACCGGCTGAACCTAGTGTCTTTTTGGTAGGGGAGCTCTTTTATGACTTTCTATTTCTATTTTTCTTTTTACATAATTCACTTGGTTAGATTATTGTTTATTTCATTTATATTTTCTTTAAAACATTTTTATTTCATATAGTTGTGCAAAGTAGTCTCATGATTAAAAGAAAAATCCTGTTTTGACCTTGTTTCTTTTGTGTGCTTGTGCTTTCTCATCTTTTAAAAACTAAGTTAACAATTTCTTTTTTTTTTTTTTTTTAAAGATTTTTTTATTTATTTGACAGAGAGAAACACAGCGAGAGAGGGAACACAAGCAGAGGGAATGGTAGCGGGAGAAGCAGGCTTCCTGCAGAGCAGAGAGCCTGCTTCCCCTTCTCTCTCTCTGCTTGCCTCTGCCTACTTGTGATTTCTGTCAAATAAATAAATAAAATCTTAAAAAAAACCCCAACAATTTCTGTTTTGTTTATTAGTTTTCAAAGAATGAGCTATTTTGGTTTACTAACTTTTTTTCTAACTCCTCGGTTTATTTTTAAAAATTGAGATATAATTAACAAATAACATTATATTAGTTTCAGGTATATAACATAATGGTTTAATATATATATATTGTGAAATCATTTCAGTTAAAATACTTTTTATATTATAAAACATTTTTAAATATATAATTATATTATATACAATTATATTGTTATACAATATTATATAGTTGTATAATTATATAGTTATATATTTTTTTCTATATATAGAAAGTTTATATATATAACTTTGATGCAGTTATATTTTTCTTAGAGAAAGGTCTACTTTCTAGTAGCTTTTGAATATAGCACAGTACTATTAGATATATATAATATATACTATATATTATGTATTTTATGTGTATATACATATTGTGTGTGTATATATAATGTGTGTGTGTGTGTGTGTGTGTGTATGTGTGTGTGTTTATGTAAAACCCTACCTCTGGGGTGCCCGGATGGCTCAGTTGGTTAAGTGTCTGCATTCGGCTCAGGTCATGATCCCAGGGTCCTGGGATAGAGCCCCTCATCTTGCTCCCTCTCCTCCATGCTCCTGCTCTTTCTCGCTATCTCTGTCTCTTTCTCTCAAATACATAAATAAAAAAATCTTAAAAAGAACAACAAAAAATCCTGCCACTGGCAAACACCAATCTGTTCTCTGTATTCATGAGCTTGTTTAAAGTTTGTTTTGAAAAATATTATGCATGTAAATGAGATCATATGGTATTTATCTTTTTCCATCTGATTTACTTCACTTAGATAAAGCCCTTAAGGTCCATCATGTTGCTGCAAATGGCAGGACGTATCTTTCTTTAAATGGCTGAATAATATTTCATCTTCTTTATCCATTCATCCATCAGTGGACACTTAGGCTGTTTTGGCTTTTGTAAATAATGCTACAATGAACATGGGAGTGAAGATTTCTTTTTGAGTTAGTGTTTTCATTTCTTTCAGTTTAAAAACTCAAATGGAATTTCTGGATCATATGATAGTTTTATTTTTAATGTTTTAAGGAACTTCCATACTGTTTCAGTGGAGTAAAACATAGAGGCTGTACCTCTATGCAATTTACATTCCCACCACCAGGGCATGAGCTTTCCTTTTCCACATCCTCACCAACACTTATTTCTTGTTTTTTGGGTAATAGCCATTCTAACAGGTGTGAGATAATATCTCATTGTGGTTTTGACTTGGATTTCCCTGATGATAAATAATGTTGAGTGTCTTTTCATGTACCTATTTGCCATCTGTAAATCTTCTTTGGAAAAATGTCTATTCAGATCCTCTGTCCATTTTTTAAATTGGGTGGTGGTTGTTTTGCTCCTGAGTTGTATGAGTTCTTTATATATTTTGGATATTAACTCCTTACCAAATATATAATTTGCAAATATTTTCTCCCCATCCATGAACATGGAATATCTTTCCATTTATTTGTGTCTTTAATTCTCTCATCATTGTCTTACAGTTTTCAGAATATAGGTCTTTTACCTCTTTTTTAAAATTTATCCCTAGGTATTTTATTTCATTTTTTGATGCAGTTGAAAATGGGATTGTTTTCTTATTTTTCTTGTGATAGTTTGTTATTAGTATATAGAAACATAGTAGATTTTTGTACATTAATTTGGTATCCTACAACTTTATTGAATTTTTTTTATTAGCTCTAACAGTTTTTTGGTAGTCCTAATATTTTCTGTATATAATATGTCATCTGCAAATAGCGACAGTTTTACTTCTTTCTTTCCAATTTGGATTACTTAAAAACAATAACAACAACATTTATTTGAGAGAGAGAAAGCGAGCACGAGCGGGGGGAGGGGCAGAGGGAGAGGGAGAAGCATATTCTCCACTGAGCAGGGAGCCCAACACTGCCAGATTCCAGGACCCTGGGATCATCACCTAATGGAAGACAAACACTTAACTAAGTCACCCAGGCGCCCCATGGATGACTTTTATTTCTTTTTCTTGCCAAGCACTCTGGTTAGGACTTCTTATACTGTGTTGAACAAAAGTGGTGAGAGTGGGCATCCTTGTCTTATTCTTGATCTTAGAAAAAAGATTTCAATTTTTCACCACTGAGTATGACATTAGCTGTCATTTATGGCTGTTATGTGGAGGTTTGTTCTCACTCTACCCAACTTGTTGAGAGTTTTGATTATAAATTGGTGTTGAATTTTGTCAGATGTTTTTTCTACATCTATTGAGATGATCATATGATTTTTTACCCTCATTTTGTCAATGTAGTGTAAAACATTAATTGATTTGCAGATGTAGAACCATCCTTACAGCTCTGGAATAAATCACATTGGCATAGTGTGTGATTTTTTTCATATATTGTTGAATTTGGTAAGCTAATATTTTATTGGGGATTTTTGCATGTATGTTCATGACACATATTGGCTAGTAGTTTTCTTGTGTCATCCTTGTCTGGTTTTGGTATCATGATAATTCTGGCCTTGTAAAATGATTCTGGAAGTGTTCCTTCCTCTTCTGTGTTTTGGAGGAGTTTGACAAGACTTGGTATTAATTCTTCTTTAAACATTTTGTAGAATTTACCAGCAAACCTGTCTGGTCCTGGAGTTTTTTTTTTTTTTTTAAAGATTTTATTTATTTGACAGAGAGAAACACAGCGAGAGAGGGAACACAAGCAGAGGGAATGGTAGCGGGAGAAGCAGGCTTCCTGCCGAGCAGGGAGCCCGATGCGGGGCTCGATCCCAGGCCCCTGGGATCACGACCTGAGCTGAAGGCAGACGCTTAACCGAGCCACCCAGGCACCCCATGGACTTTTTTTTTTTTTTTTTTTTGTGGTTTTTATTACTGATTCAGTATTCTTACTAGTAATCTGTTCAGATGTTCTCTTTTCATGATTAGGTCTTGGTAGGTTGTATGTTTTTGGGATTTATCCATTTCTTCTAGGCTGTCCAATTTGTTGGTATGTAATTATTCCTAATAGTTGCTTATGATACTTTATATTTCTGTGGTATCAGTTGTGATGTCTCCTCTTTCATTTCTGATTTTATTTGAGCCCCTTCTCTTTTTTTCTCAGTGAGTGTAGCTAAAGTTTTGTCAATTTAGTTTATTTTTTAAGAAAAACAACTTGTAGTTTCATTAATCTTTTCTGTCATCCTTTTAGTCTACTTCATTTATTTCCACTCTGACCTTTGTTTTTTCCTTCCTTCTACTAATTTTGGACTTCACTTATTCTTTTTCTAGTCCTTGAGGCTTAAGATTAAGTGGTTTATTTGAGATTTTTCTTTTTTCTTGAGGTAGGCATTTATTGCTAAAAACCTCCATCTTAGAACTGCTTTTTGTATTCCACACATTTTAGTATGTTGTATTTCCATTTTCCTTTGTCTCAAGGTATATTTTGATTTCTCTTTTGTTTTCTTCTTTGACCCACTAGTTGTCTAGTAGCATGTTGTTTAATCTCCACAATTTTGGATTTTCCAGTTTTCTTTTTGTAATTGATTTTCAGTTTCATACCACTGTGATTGGAAAATATGTTTGATATGATTTCGGTCTTTTTAAATTTATTAAGACTTATTTTGTGGCCTAACATGATCTGTCCTGGAAAATGTTCCATGTGTGCTTGAGAAGATATGTCCTTTGTTGCTTGTGTATGGAATGATCTGTATAATATCTATTAAGTCCGTGTGATTTAATATGTTATTTAAGGCTAATGTTTCCTAACTGATTTTCTGTGTGGATGATCTATGCATTGATGAAAATAGAGTATTGAAGTCCCCTGCTCCTATTGTATTGTTGTCTACCTCTCCCTTTATCTCCCTTTATCTATTTAGGTGCTCCTATGTTGGGATCCCCTATAGCAGTGTAGACAATGACTGGAGTCAGGGCCATCTCTGAGTCTACAAGCAATTCTGGGGGCCTTAACTATGTAACCATTTATCTTGGTTGGTGGTTTGATCTGTAGTTTGATAGATGCCATTACTTTTGAAAATTTTTAGTTATTATCCCTTCAAATATTTATTCTCCCCAATTCCCTGTGTTTTTTTCTTTCTGGAATTCTAATTGCATATCTGTTAGATCATTTGATATTGTCCTATATTTCCTGGATACTAAATTCTCTTTTTAATTTTTACTCCTTTCTCTCTTTTAGTTTGGATATTTTCAAATTCAGTAATTCTTCGCTTAGTTCTCTTAAGTCTACTGATGAACTTTCGAGTGACAATCTGGGTCTCTAACACTGTATTTCTTATTTCCAGCATCTTCATTGGTTTTTTTCTTAGTTACCATCTCTGCTGAAATTATTCATCTGACAATGAGTGTTGTTCATTTTCTCCACTGGAGCCTTTGATATATTTTCATAGTTATTTTACTTTTTTTAAAAAAACTTTATAAGATTTTATTTTTAAGTAATCTCCACACCCATTGTGGAGCTTGAACTCACAACCCTGAGATCAAGAGTCACACGCTCCATGGGCTGAGCCAGCTAGGTGCCCCTGTAGTTATTTTCTATTAAATGTTGATAACTCCAATATCTGTGTTATATATAGGTTTGGTTCTGTTGATTGTTTTGTCTCTTGGTATTATGAAGTTATTTCCCTTGATTTTTTTTTTAATGCCATTTCACGGTGACTTTTGTTTGTGTTTATGTTTTTGTTTTTATAGGGGAGATGGAGAAGAAGAACCTGGGCTGGACTCCATGGCCATCCTGCAGCAGTTGGTCTTCCTCACCCTTAAGCCTGTAACATGCATGAGGGATGCCTTCTCAGGATTCTTGCCATCATTTTTTTGTGAGTACACATTGCTATCTGTAGAGAGAGAAGCCCGCAAGTGGTGTTAACTCCCCTATATCTGTAGCCTTTAGGGCTCCATATTGTGCCACCAGCCAATACTTAGCCTCCACTATTTTGTTAGTGATTCTAGGTGAATTCTTCTTCCCAGTGTTCACCTGCTCCAAGTAAACAAGTGCTTGCTCAGTGTCTCCCTATAGGCACTTGTCTCAACGCAGATTTGGGACTAGTTGGCATTTCTTCAACTTCACATGTGATGGATCCAGGAAAAATTATTCCTTTTTGGAAAAGTTATTCCAGTTTGTTCAACTTCCTTCTCTCTCTCTCTCTCTCTCTCTTTTTAATTGTCAGGATGGGAGGGACATTCATTTTAGCTCTTTTCCAGCTCTCTATACCCAAGTAGAAACCAGAAACTGGATCTCCCTGTTTATTCCTGATATTGCTACTGGTAGGGTGACTATTTGTCACCAGTATAATTATTAAGAGCACCCCTCTTTTACTTAGGAGTTTCTTTGTTTGAATGATAAATGATCACCCTGTCCTCAAAAATATTACATAAATGAGGTCTGACCAGGAGCATGTGTTAAGTTTGGATGGATTTGTTTATCCTAGATAAAACTAAAATATTAATCATTTTGGTAATATTCAAAAGGACTTTGGGAGAAAAGGTATTAATGAACGACACATCAACCAAACCCAGTATGTAGACTTTGGGTCTTGTTTCACTCCAAAAGGATATTTATTAGGCAATCAGAGGCATTAGCGCATGGGCTAGATAGTAGAAGTGTTAAAGACTTACTGTGATTTTGTTAAGTATTATAATATTATAGATACATTTTTATTTATTTATTTATTTATTTATTTTTTTAAAGATTTTATTTATTTGACAGAGAGAAACACAGTGAGAGAGGGAACACAAGCAGAGGGGATGGTAGCGGGAGAAGCAGGCTTCCCGCCAAGCAAGGAGCCTGATGTGGGGCTCGATCCCAGGACGCTGGGATCGTGACCTGAGCCGAAGGCAGGCGCTTAACAACTGAGCCACCCAGGCGCCCCTATAGATACATTTTTAAAAAAACCTTACTTGTCAGAGATAAATTCTGGTGCATTTCGATGTGAAATGGTATGACAGTGAGAATATATTTTAAAATACTCAAAAACAAAAAAGGTGAAGAGGAGAGAAATGTGATAGATAAAAACAAGAATGATGAAATCATAATTACTGAAGTTAGGTAATGTGTACATGGGGGTTCATTGTTTTATTATCTCATTTTTTTCTTATTTTTATCAATTTCCACAATAACTTTAAAAAGAGACAAGGATATTATCGGGTACCTAGTTCTTTTTTTTTTTTTAAAGGTTAATTATCCTATAATTGATGCTGGTAGAGGTGAATTTTTTCTTGTGGCTGATTAGAGGCCAGGTAGCCTTGCCTAAAATTTCTTTTGAAAACTTTCTATGCGTCTGTGATTATTTAGCAAACCAGATAATTGGTGCTATGCTAGGTACAAGGAGAACAAAAAGAGGTGGAATACCACGGTTTCCATGCAGTTAAGTCCTACAGGCCACACTGGACCAGGAGGAGGGCATGATCTTCATGCTGATTCCACTTAATGTCTACTTTGTACAAACTTACGTTAGAAGGGACACACTCTTTTCTGGTGCAAGCTTCTGTTAGAAGGGAATTGTGCAAACTTACATGAGAAGTGGGGGGTAACAAGGCAATGAACTCCATGAGGGCAAGGACTGTTCACTCTTTTTAATATTGAATGGTATACCTAGTACCATTACTGGCACATAAAAGACATGAAATAAATATTGGATGAAGAAATGAATGAATAAAGTCACATCTGCTTCTTGCCACATAAAAAGAACCTAATAAATAGTGTATTTGTTGAATTGCATTATGAGTGACAGAACTGAAAAGAGAATTTTAGAGTTTATATATCTGTTTAGTGCTGGACCTCTTCCGAGTCTTTGAAAGATGCTCAGATGAACAGAATCAGCCAGTGTGATGTACGTGAACAGGCAAGGGAAGCCAAAATGAAGTGCAATTGCATTTAAAACTGAAAGGACAATATACAGTTACATACATTCCACCTTTCTTTCAAATATATTCATGGAAACGATTAGGGGAGGACGATGATTCTCTTCTCCCCTTTAAAAGTCCTCATGCTGTATATCGCTCTGCGAGGAAATGAGGAGACTCTGTAATATCCTGTCCACAAAACGTTGAAATGACAGGTATCCTTAAAGATATAGGTGTAATTAATCATGGTCTGCTTGTTTTGATGAGCATGCAAGAGCGACAAGTTAATAATAAATCTCCAGCTCATCCAGGGAAGGTGGCTAGGAGGTGCTAGGGTTTAATTTACATCTTTGGAAGCACCGAAGATTTAATAATCTCCCTGCCTCATATATCAAACTAACACCCCCGAGGCAGAAAAGCAAAACATTTTTAACTGTTAATCTGAGAAGCAATAAAATCCTGTCTCAGGTCACAAATAAATTGAGTTTCTGGTGGCTTCAATGGACACCTAGTGTGTGTGATTTATTCAGATTCCAAAGCTATTCAGGACCCCTGGGAAGCTTGGCTGCAAACCCAGCAAGCTGGGAACGCTGTGGGGATTGCCAGTCTAATCAGAAGGTCTAGACCAAGGGCAGTGACTGATTTTACCTTAGGTCTACCCAATTTATTTTACCTTCTATGTCAACTGTCCATAGATTATGGAACACAAACAAATGTGAATTTAAGATTCAGTTGTAAATGATTGCTTTTAGTTGGGATTGTAACCGTCTTTATGCTTATGTAGTATTTGTTCTCAAAAGAGCAAAAGCTGTCTTGAAGTTTTTACTTGCAAAGCGTAGGATTTTAACTTGGCTGGAGAAACTGGGATGCAGTTGGGGGGAGTAACCCTTCAAGACACGGTGAGCCATTTGTGAAAGCTAAGCAGTTTTCACATTTCCACCTCTTCCTTTCTTAAGCAGCTAAGCTGTGAAGCATATCGAATTTATTAATTCAGAAACCTGTTTCCTTATTGATAGCCTTCCTTGTTTAAAGAAAGGGCCATGAGGATCTCAAAGAGGAAGGTAGAGTTTGTTCATTTGCAGTATGCATGTGTGCATGAATTGCTCCAGTTTGTTGTGAAATAATTTAAGGAATTAGATTATAAAATGTGATCTCAGCTCATCGTCTTACTGATGTTGCTTATAATTTCAATGGAATCATTTGTGAAATTTACTGCACCATTATAGGACATGGAAAAAAGAGCCTAAATTGGTGGCCTAAAATAGCTAATTCCCCTCCTCTCTGTCTCTCTATGCCCCTCCCCCCCCAACCCCCCGCTGTGGCTCTAAATTCCAGCTGTAAATTGGAGTTGCATTTTTGTCATGTCTTCCAAAGTCACACTTACTGAAGGAACTTCAGATTATTACTAGCACCATCCATTCAGCTGAGCAGTTAGGAAAACATACCACCCCAGATATACATGGGCTGCTTCTGCCTCACTCCCTCTCTCTGAGGAAGGCTAGATTCTTCCTGTCAGGAGTTTACATAGGGCCAGATGGGAGACACCCTGGAGGAGAATCTCTTCCCCCTGCAGTAATTAGCAGATATCTGTTGACCACCTTAGGTCCTGGGGATGTAAAGGCCAGATGAGGACACAGGCAAAGAGCACTGTGTCAGTTTCTTATTGCTACCAGTAACAAATGACCACAAATTTAGCAGCTTAAAATAACAAAGATTTATTGTCTTCCTCTTTTGAAGTTCAGAAGTCTCACATCAAGATATTGGCAGGTCTGGGTTCCTTTTCAAGGCCCTAGGGGAGAAGCTGTTTCCTCAAATTTTCCAGCTTCTAGAGGCCGCCTGCATTCCTTGGCTCATGGCCCCTGCTTTAAGTCACATCAACAGCTGCTTCTGTTGTCACATCTGCTGCTCCTCAACGCCATCTCCTACCTCCCTCTTACAAGGGTTCTTGTGATTACATTGAGCCAGATAATCACCCTACTTCAAAACCCTTAATTTAATCTCATCTGCAAAAACTCATTTTCCATATATACGGTAACATTCTCAGGTTCTAGGAATTAGGATTTGGAAGTCTTTGCAGAGGCCATTATTTAGCACAGAATTTGGCATTGCCCAGCTCTGCCATTTGATAACTTAACATGACCCTTAAGTAAGTTCCTTAACCTTTCTGAAACTCAATCTTTTTATCTGGGAAGGGGCATAAATATGTCCATCTCATAGGGCTGTGTTAAGACTAAAAACTATGTCTGATACATATTAATTGAGTGAATGGGATGTGAATGAATTATTGTTCCTATAATTCAATGATGCCAGGATATAGTCTCACCTTTTTGAGGACTTCTGAGTCTAGTGGAAAAGATAAACAGGTAAACAAATAATTATAACAGTGTGAGGCAATGTGACATAGGCTATATTGTCTCAGGCTCCAGGAATCTTCCATGCATGACTTCAATCAGTCTTTTATAGACGGTCACCTAACCTTGAGTTTTGAAGTGAAGGAAAGCAGAATACAGAAAGTCATCTGAAGCGGTGGCTGACGTGAAATGTCAGGTCCTAGAAGGTTGTGTGGTTTTTTGTTTTTGTTTTTTTGATGAGGTCATGTTTTTTCCTAAGAAAAAGCTAGTTCCTGTTCTTGAGATATTGTGTTAACTCTCTTGGCCTTAGAAGGTTTATGCCCCCCTCCCTTTTTTTTTTTTTTTAAAGATTTTATTTATTTATTTGACACAGAGAAAGATCACAAGTAGGCAGAGAGGCAGGCAGAGAGAGAAGGGGAAGCAGGCTCCTCGCTGAGCAGAGAGCCCGATGTGGGACTTGATCCCAGGACCCTGAGATCATGACCTGAGCCGAAGGCAGAGGCTTTAACCCACTGAGCCACCCAGGTGCCCCAAAGGTTTATGCCTTTTAACAAGCTGGGGCCTTGGAGGGCTTAAGATTGTATTGTATGGTGAAAGGAAGGACAATTGTATAGGTCCGTGAGAGAAAATCCTTCTGTTCTTTTCTCTTCTGCTCTCCTCCTCTTGCTGCTGATCTTCACTCCTTCCATTCTCCAGGCAAAAGAGTGCTGAGCTGATTGGAAACATGCCAGGCTTCTAGTTGGGCCAAGTTGGCTAGAGACTCTAGAATCCCTGTGTGAAAACATGGGCACTCTAGGTGGTGCCATTCATGTTTCTCCCCCATCCACGCTGCCTGAGTGGTGAGGACCAGGTCCGCGTTTCCTTTCGGTATACATCCTTTCCCTGTGTGTCAGCTACTTGAACATGCATGCTCTCCCTATTCTGTTTTGTTTCCCAATTCTTTCCTCATCTTACTTGACCTTTCAGCAGCATAGGACATAGACTCTTCATCTGGCTTCTCGAACACTGCTTTCTTCCGTTTTCTTCCTATTCATGTCCACTCCGTCTGATTCATCTCTGCTGGGTCCTCCTCATTTTCCTGACTTAATATTCAAATTTGCCAAAGCTCAGTTCAGCTTCTTCTCTTTTCTGCCACCAATTCCCCACCTTTATGGATTTAAGTAGTATCAAAATATTTATGATGTTTGCATTGTTTTCCATTGCTACTGTAACAAATGACTACAAATTTAGTGGCTTCAAGCAACCCTGATTTATTATCTTATAGTTCTTCTGGTTAGAGGTTTGACATAGTCTCGCTGGGCTAAAATAACCTGTCACCAGGGCCACATTCCTTTCTGAGGCTCAAGTAGACAGTCCATTTCTTTGCCGTTTGCAGCTTCCAGAGGCCTTCTACATGCCTTCGCTTGTGGTTTTCTTCCTGTATCTTCAAGGCCATTGGCATCTTATCTCTTGGACCCTCTTCTTTCATCATCTCTCTCTCTCTTTCACCATAGCCAAGGAAACTTCTCTGCTTTTCAGGATCTCTCTGATTTGATTGGACTCAGTCTTATAATCCAGGATAATCACTCCCTCTCAAAGTCCATACCCTTAGTCACATCTGCTAAGTCTTTTTCCCCCCCATAGGAGGTAATATATTCATAGGTTCTGACGATTAGGTCGTGGACATCTTTGTGGGGGACATTGTTCTGCCTTCCACAGTGTCCAAATATATGTCTCCAGCCTGGACCAATCTCCCAAACTCCAGAACCACATATTCAACTATCTACTTATATCTCCATTTGGATGTTTAATAGACACCTAGTTTGTCCAAAACTGAGCTCCTGGGCAACTTGCTGCACACCTGCTTCTCTCGTAGTCTCTGTCGTATCAGCCGATGGAGCCGTCCTTTTAGTAGCTTAGGTCAAAACCGAAGAAGGATTTTTGACTTCACTCTTTCTCTCTCTCTCTCAAAGCTATCTCCAGTCCTTCAGGCAAATCCTGGTGGCTCTACTTTTAAAGCTCTCCATAGCGTGGCGACATTTTCCCTCCCTTCTTGCTATCACCCTGTGTAAGCCACCACTGTCTCCCCTCTGGATCATCACAGGAGCTTCCTAACTGGTCTCCACGTGTCTGTACTTTCTCCCCCTTGCTGTGTATTCAACACAGCCGCAGAGCCATCTTGTTAAAATGCAACTTGTTTAAAGTCATTCCTCTTTCCAAAAAATCACCAAAGATTTCCCACACAATGTAGAGTAAAAACCCAAGTCCTCAAAAGTGGCCTGCAGTGGTGCTCTGTCCCCTGTGACCTTCACGTTTCTCCTCCCACCTTCTCTTCCCTCTTCCCCTTGTTTATTCAAGGAGCTTCCTCATCTCCATAGCTTCCTTACTATTTCATAAATATTCAAAGCACATTCATACCTCAGGATCCTCACGTAAGCTGTTTCCTCTGCCTGAATTCTCTTCCTCGAGAAAAGCACACGGCTTCTTCTGTCACCTCCCAAAGTGTTTGCTCAAATGTCATCTTCTCAGCGGGGTCCACCCACTGAAACCATGTGTCTAACATTGTATCTATATCGACCTTTCCTGCTTTGTTTTTCTTGTACTCTCTAGTGTACTTATCTATCTTGTTGTAGTCTGTTTCCTCCCACTTGAAAATAGACTCCACAAAGGCAGGAGTGCCTTTCCTCCAGTGTTCACTCTTGTACTCTAAGTCTCAAGAACAGTGTTTGGCCCATGGTAGGCACTCAGTAAAATTTCTTGCATGGGTGCGTGAGTTCCCTCTGGCATTGGTGAGTGGTTTTTGAGTTAGCCTTTCTCGCATCAGAAAAAGAGCAAATTTGCATGTTAGAAAACTAGAGTGAATAATATAACATTGGGAGCTCTAATTTTAGCATAAGATGCTTCTAGAAATTGAAGTGCTATTTTTCAAGTACTATTTACAAGTACTACTTGTAAATGTTTCTATTAGAGAAATAAGCTATTTTAAATAAAAAAAGTAAGCCCCCAGATCTGTCTCTTAGTGCCTGGAGTGAGAAAAGATTTAATAAATTTAATCATTGTGATATTGTGACATAATAAGAAATACATATATTTGTTCTTTTTTTTTTTTTTTTTTTTTTTCATATATTTGTTCTTCTTCCCTTGTACCTAGCACATAGCTCTTAGTATATGTGCTGCCGAAGCGAGCACTAGCACATAGCTCTTAAAATAGGAATTTCCTGAGTGATAGGGCTGATGGGAGCATCTTTTATCATTCATAATAAGGCCCTTTCAACCACACCTGAGTTTATGCTAATGGAAATTAATAAAAGTACAGAATTAAGTATTCTGTCTTTCCTATATGAACTGTGTTCAGGGAAAAATAGCTGATGAGGAAAGTTATTTTTTTGTTTCAAGTTTTTATTTGAATTCTTGATAGTTAACATATAGTGTAACATTGGTTTTTAGAGTAGAATTTAGTGATTCATCACATGTAGCACCCAGTGCTTCTCACAAATGCCCTACTTAATGCCCACCACCTATGTAGTCTATCCCTCACCCATCTCCCTTCCAGCAACCCTGTTCTCTATCGTTAATTGTCTCTTATGGTTTGCTTCCCTCTATCTTTTTTTTCCCTTTTCCTGTGTTCATCTTCTTTGTTTCTTAAATTCTGCATATAAGTGAGATCACACAATATTTGTTTTTCTGACTGACTTATTTCACTTAGCATAATATATCCTCTAGCTCAATCTACATCATTGCAAATGGCCAAGATTTCATTCTTTTTTATGGCTGAAAAATATTCCATCATGTATATACACTACATTTTCTTTATTCATTCATCAGTCAGTGGATGCAGAGGTGGTTCAATATTTGCAAATCAATCAATGTGACATACCACACTAATAAAAGAAAGGATAAGAACCATATGATCCTCTCCATAGATGCAGAAAAAGATTTATTTAATTGTATAATATTTTTCTTATTTTTTTTTAAGATTTTATTTATTTATTTGGCAGAGAGAGAGAGATCACAAGTAGGCAGAGAGGCAGGCAGATAAGAGAGAGGGGGATGCAGGCTTCCGGCTGAGCAGAGAGCCCGATGTGGGGCTCCATCCCAGGACCCTGAGGTCATGACCTGAGCCGAAGACAGAGGCTTTAACCCACTGAGCCAACCAGGCACCCCTATTTTTCTTATTTTGAAATAATCTCAAACTTACCAGAATTTCAAGGATAGTACACTATCCTTAGACTTTTTCCCCCAAGCCATTTGAGAGGACGTCACCAACCTGATGCCCCATTACCCCCAAACACAAAATAAATACCTGAAATATTTTGCATTTCCTAGAAATAAGGACACTCTCTTAGATAACCACAACATAATAATCAAATTTAAGAAATTAACATTGATGTTCAATTGTACTAATAACGTCCTTTGTAACAGGAGTCCTTCCTTTTGTACTTTTGTGTCAGGTGGTATCTGATTTTGATCTGTCCCATTACTGATGATGTTCATTTTGATTAGTTGATTAAGGTGGAGTCTATCAGACTTCTTCACTGTGAAGTTACTCTTTTCTCTTTGTGATTAATAAGTATTTTGAGGAGGTACTTTGGAAATATTTAAATATCCTGTTCTTTTTTTTTTTTAAAGATTTTATTTATTTACTTGACAGAGAGAGAGAGAGAAAGATCACAAGTAGGCAGAGAGAGGATCGGGGGAAGCAGGCTCCCTGCTGAGCAGAGAGCCTGACGTGGGGCTCGATCCCAGGACCCTGAGATCATGACCTGAGCCGAAGGGAGAGGCTTTAACCCACTGAACCACCCAGGTGCCCCATAAATATCCTGTTCTTCCTCAAACATTCATTTTATTCATTTATTTATATAGCAAATTAATGCATTCTCATTTTATTTAATGGGTTATAATCTGTTACAGTCATTATTTATTTTGATGCTCGGATTTCTCAGATTAGAAATGCAGTAGCCCCACCGATCTGGCCTGCGTGTCTGTGCCATCATACTTTGAGTACTTCCTCACTTCCCGGCATGAGATGTCCCAAGTGCATCTTGTACTTCCTTTGCTCTAACCCTTGGGTCAGCCATTTCTCTGGTTCCTTTTCAGGGGAGAATAGTTCTTAGAGACCAAGATCAGGTGTTATTGCTGCTGGGTGTGCCCCAGCCCCTCGCACCCTCCTAGTGGTTAGAGCAAGAGAGAGAGAGAGAAAGAGAGAGAGACAGCAGAAGAGAGGGAGAAAGAGAGACTGTGCGTGTGTGTGTGTGTGTGTGTGTGTGTGTGTGTGTGTGTGAGTGATGCAATGTGTGGACCTTGTTTGTATTTAGATTCAGATGCACTAATTGTAGAAAGACTTTTTAAGATTATTGGGGAAACTTTATAGGAACTTTATAAAGGACTTGTTAATTTTGTTGCGTGGGATAAAGACCTTGTGATTATGTTTTAAAAAAAGATCTTTAGGGGCACTTGAGTGGTGCAGTCAGTTAAGTGTTCAACTCTTGGCTTCAGCTCAGGTCATGATCTCAGGGTTATGAGATCGAGCCCTGTGTCAGGCTCTGCACTCAGTGTGGAGTCTGTTGGGATTCTCGCTCGCTGTCTCTCCTCCTTTATCTGAGAGAAGCCACTGACGTACTTACCAGTGAATTCTCTCTTCACAGGGGTTAAATGAGATAATAATATAAGTAGAAAGAACTATATAAATACTTTATTATTCCATATATATGTATATGCTCAAGTATACATACACTGTTTACATATACAAACATACGTGTACAGACACGTATATAAAATAATTTGGTCTATGAGTATATGAGTATATATTTGGTATATTTGAGTATATGAGTATATATATATGAGTATATGAGTATAATATTTGGTATACCAATATATTTGGTATATGAGTATCTGGAATCTCAGCCCTCTGTATCCAACGTCTAGAGCTCATGTAATCCCAAAGCTCTTGGTTCAACTGAAATTGTATCACAAGGCCTGTTTGTTTTTTGAGACACAGAAAGGTTTTGACTGTGTCTAGAGAAGACTTGTTTCCTGACCCCGAGTTTTGTGTATTGTATACATTTTATTCCAAAGATAGAACTGATCGTTGGAGACATCATAACGTATTCTTGGCTTTGGTTCAGTTTTCACAACGTTAAACCGTTATTTAGGACCAAATGCAAAACCTGTCTTTAGTCATCTTGTCTGTGAACTGTCACCGGTGTGACAGGAAGGACTGACACAGACATCAGTTCTTCTGTCCTCCACTGGGTAGGGGGGCTGGCCTCTAACCCCTACAGCTGTTCCCTGCTGAAATAGTCAAGTTCCTGGGTGCTCTTTGACCTCAGCAGCTGTAACAGCAAGCAATTTAGTGCAAAAGAATCCATCAATTAATCTCTTTGTTATTGAACATCTCAGACACTTGTGTCTTGGTTCATACTATAAATGAGGTGGGAAGTGATTGTCACAGGCATTTCCCATCATGGTTGTCCTGCCTACTCAACCAGTGACCCATGGGGGCTCCAGAGCCCTGAGAAGAAGAGCGACAGTGTTAGGAGGTGAAGCACAGGCTGTGGATTATACATAACTTCCTCACCACTGGCAGTGACACTGCCCTTTATCTCCTACTCCAGGAAGCATAGCAAAATGAATGAGAGGACGAACCTCAAGTCCTCTTTAACTACGAAATTAAGTAAATTATTCAAAAACTTAAATCTTTGGAACATTGCTAACAAATAGTGTCAGGATATCATGGTCTCGAGCTACTGCTCTAATGGAATAATTTTAGTATAAAAAAAAAAAAGAAATAAGTCTGCCTGAGTGGCTTAGTTGGTTAAGCACCTGCCTTCGGCTCAGGTCATGATCCCAGGGTCCTGGGATTCAGCCCCCAATCGGCTTCTTTTTTTTTTTTTTTTTTTTTTTTTTTGACAGAGAGAAACACAGCGAGAGGGGGAACACAAGCAGAGGGAATGGTAGCGGGAGAAGCAGGCTTCCCGCAGAGCAGGGAGCCCGATACGGGGCTCGATCCCAGGACTCTGGGATCTGACCTGGACCGAAGGCAGACGCTTAACGACTGAGCCACCCAGGCGCCCCCCCAATCGGCTTCTTGCTCAGCAGGAAGCCTGCTTCTCCCTCTCCCACTCCCCCTGCTCCTGTGCTCTCTCCCTCTCATCCGCTGCCTCTCTCACATAAATAATCTTAAAAAGAATAAGAAAAGGAAATGTAAAACAATGTCTCCACATTTAGGCAGAATTGTCCAGAGGCCTGACTGTTGCCAAAGCTGAAAAATCCCTTGGAAATCTTCAGCTTCGCACTTAATTACCACCTCCTTTGGGTGTTTCTCTTTTACTGCTCTTCTCTTCTCTTCCTGTGATTTTCCTTCTCGCTGCCAAGCACACTTTCTCCTCCAGACATCATCTGTTTGCAGAATACATTTACATTTCCTTTTTCCTTCCCAACGTGTCCCTACTTTGGGGCCTGTATTTCCCCCTCATGGACTGCTTCTGTGTTACCACACGGACTGGTGGGAAGGAAAGCCGTGGCTTGTACAACTGAAATATAACCAGGAACCCAACAGAGACATTTTTTCTGGACTTGAAAGTATGCTCTATGTTCCTGGTGCACCCACTGTCTGAAAGACCTTAGGACAAAGGGATTAATTTAGAGTATGTCTTTTGTTTGTTATAAAACTTCAAAGATTTCAAAGTATAAAAATGAGAAAGTGAAAGCCATTCTGTCCAACATTGGTCGCGTTCCTCAGAGGGACACGAACTCCTCAGCCACACATAGTGACCGCAATCAACAGTTCTGGTCTTTATGCCATGTGTGTATCAAAATGTGGAATACGAATATATGAAAGTTAAAACAAATTGGATCATACTCTATATATTATTTGTAGTTTATTATTTTACATAAATATGGGCATCTTTTCATATCGATACACGTAATGTTTCTCATTACATTTAAGAACTATCATTCCAGAGTATGAATGTACCATGATTTATTTACCTGATCCATTACTGATATTTTTTTTTTTAAAGATTTTTATTTATTTGACAGAGAGATCACAAGTCGGCAGAAAGGCAGGCAGAGAGAGAGGGGGAAGTAGGCTCCCTGCTGAGCAGACAGCCTGATGCGGGGCTGGATCAGACCTGAGCCGAAGGCAGAGGATTAACCCACTGAGCCGCCCAGGTGCCCCCCATTACTGATATTTTTGTCAAATTTCTCATTATTACCAGTGCCTAACATGTTTATCTTTATGCTTGTGTAGCTATATTTGTAGGATAGTTGGAATTGCTTCATCAAAGGGTGTGTACATTTTACACATTGGTAGATAGTGTCCTAAACTTTATATGTAATCGCTCACAGAAGCACAGCATTTTCTCCCCTCAGTTGTCAGAGATTATAACGAGATGAATAATAATGATTTGTAAAGGATAAAGTATTTTACAAGTTATTTTTATTCTACTTGATGAACAATCACAGATATGCTAGGGGGAGGTGATAATCTCCAATTTGCATATGAAGAAATGGAGGTTCATTGAGATTAAGTGATTTGCCCAAGGTAATACAAGGTAATACATTGGACGTGGCCGAGCTGAGCCCAAGTCCCTCCTATCTAGAAGCCTGAAATTCCTACACTTTGTCCTACACCACTTTGGCTTCTCACATGGAGCACCAAAACTTCCACTGTGATGGAAGGAGTGAGTAGGTGGGAGAGAGGGAAGGTGCTGGCCAGCCAACTCTCTGCCGGTGTGGTCCACCCAGGGACTTGCAGACATTTCTCTCCCTGCCATTACTCCCTTAGTAATCTCATCTGGTCTTGGCTTTAAATACCATCTCCACTCCTCAATGACTCCCAAACTTCTATTTCAGTGTAGCAGTCTCTCCTCAACACACCCTAGACCCACCTCTGTCTCTTTCTCCCACAGCCTGCTCTACCTGCATCCGGCACTGACTCACTTGTAACTTCTGCACCCTTTGAGTTTTCCAGGCCCAGATCCCTGATTCTTCTTCCACACCCTCATCCACAGGGACTGTGACCAAAGGCCTTGGTGGGACTCCTGACCAGGTTTGGAATTAAAATCCAGGCATATCTTGTTCTAGAACATACCTAGATTATACTGCTTTATTCTAATCCTGTTAGCTTCAAAGGCAATTCTGATCTGACTCTTGGAATTTGCACTCTAATTTAGGAGACTGTGAACTGAGTGAATGTTTGGAGATGAGATCATATTCTCAATAAATTTATTTCTACTGGTTTTTAAGACTACAAAAATAGAAAATCTGAGTTAAATTTATTGAAAACATAATTTAATCTTAGCTGAGAAGCTCAGTGGGTCCAGACTTGGCAAGCACGTGTGTCCTCCCTCCATCAATTCTTCCACGTTGTGAGCACATCAGTGGGGAGTGGGGAAATGGGGGCGAGTGGGTCCCAGAAGTGAGCCTCTTGCTCTGCTGCTTTTTCTCTCCCTCGTGAGAGTACAGGATCAGAAATAAAATCTTCGAGTGGAAAGGCAGCTGATTTCGAGGGCTTACACAGGAGCTGAGGCGAAGCTGGGTATCTTCCTCAATGCACAAACGAAGGCAAGCTCTTAAGTAAACCATGGTGAAAAACTTAAATTATTGATCAGGAGGGGGATTTAACTTGTCAGGAGGCATTTTTATTAATTTTAGCCTATCCTCTTGGTACTGGTGCGTCTGTGTCTGTGTTTGTGTATTCGAAGTTGTCACACGCAGAAACCAAAGGTTGAATAGTTAATATATGTGCTCTTTTAATTATAATTCACTTGTCAACTGGGACCTTCCTAGCTGTAGGAAGTTTAGGGAAACTTGATTCAAATCCTCCCTTTTCCAGCCTGGCTAGACTTGGCCTGGACAAGAGGGCATACTTGGAATGCTAACATCGGAAAGTTCTGCACCGAACATTGCACGTTGGTTGCCCCGAGCTCGACTGAGTCAGGAGCCGTCACTACACATCAGGCTGTTTCCAGGCTGCTTGTTTCTATTTATTTGTTTGTTTGTTTGTTTATTTATTTATTTAACAGAGAGAGAGAGAGAGAGAGAGAGAGAGATCACAAGTAGGCAGAAAGGCAGGCAGAGAGAGAGGAGGGAAGCAGGCTCCCCGCTGAGCAGAGAGCCCGATGCGGGGCTCGATCCCAGGACCCTCAGACCATGACCTGAGCCGAAGGCAGAAGCCTTAACCCACTGAGCCACCCAGGCGCCCCCAGGCTGCTTGTTTCTTCTGCCACCCTCCCCCCTACCCCCACCCATTTGTGGTTTCTATATTCAGGCTTTTCAAATTCCACCCCCAGTTGACCTGCACAAAGAGCTCAGTTCCTTCATGGATTTCCATAAGAGATTCACCTCGCACTATGCATTTAATGAAGTAAGCCGCTCTCCCAAAGACTTAAGCGGTTGCATATGCCCCCACTGAGCAGCCATAAACCATGTCTTTGGCTGGTTGATGTCCCTCCTATCTCTTCCCTGCAACCTCTTTTGTGGTCAACAACTTTGGTTTCTTTTTTCTCATCCAGAGTATTTCTGCCTCTCAAGGTCCTTGGTGGCAGGGGTCCCACATTTTATTCCATGGGGGTATACCATAAAATTTCTTAACAAAGGTGGATCTCATCTAAGAGAAAATCTTAGCCCAGCTATGTAGAGAATAAAATTGTGTCTATTACATTACATAATGAATATTTTGTACAAACATGGGTGAGAGTTTTTGACTTGGCTTGGGAAATATTAAGTTGTCTTCTTTCAGTCTCTCTCCCAAGATCTTATAAGATATACGTGCACCCCAATTACACATTTTTTGTTCTTTTCTCCTGGAGTTTGTCAGGAAGGGCTAAACTAAGGATAAATCTTAACTGTTTTCTTGTTTTAGGGACATCATGTTATTTTACTCAGAGGTACGTGGCTTGATGCATTAGCAAACCCCTCAGGATACTGGCTTTGCAAGGGGAATTGTGTCTGCATCTTAAAAATCAAGTGATGCATTTTTCCTAATGGGAAGCATTAAAGATTCAAGTCTGATTTGGACCAGACACCATAATAAGGAGAAAGTTGTCAAAGCTATTTATCAAGAAAGAGCTAGAGGGAGGTCAGGTCAGATGGATGAGACTCTGGGTGACCTAGAGCCTCTGAGTCAGGATAACCTTCTGTTCCTCTTGGACGGGGCACATCTGAACAAGGGTGGGAACCTGTTTGGGGTGGAGGTCGGAAGTCTCACGTGGCTTTCACTTCTTACTCAACATGTCTGGATGCAGGGAGAGTCAAGGAATGTTATTTATAGGGAAGTTAGCCAGGAGAAGAGGGAGGTGTGAGGAAAAGCATCCATGGGAGATGGAAGGTGGGCCAAGAGAGTATAAAATGTTTAGGAGCTTCCAGAAATCTGTCTGTGCCCCACTTGAAAAGTTGTGCTTTGGTCACCAGAGAAGAAGCAGAATGATAATGGCTAGCATTTATTGCATGCATACTCCATACCAGACACAGTGTTTAATGTATACATGAGAAGGTGTTCAGCTTTATTAAGTCAATAAATACAAATTGAAGCTACAAGGTGATAATGCTACAAACCCATTAGAGTGGTGAAAATGAAAATATCAATAAATGCCAAGGGTTGGTGAGGATGTGGAGTAACTGGGCTCTCAGACGGCTCAGAGGGGATTTCATTCAGAACAACCACTTTGGAAAACTGCCTGGTGGGGTCTGCTGAAGCCGATACCCTCTCACTGAGAAATTCTACTCAACCCAGAAATTGTCTATGTATTTTTATACATATTTGCGCATATATATTTTACATATATTTCTGTATAAGAAATTTCCAAGCAGAACTACTTGTCAAAGCCCCAAACTGGAAACAACTGAAATCTCCATCAAGAGTAGAAGGGGTACACAAAGCATGGAATATTCACAAAACGTACTCTTGTGTAGCCATTGTGATGAATGAATTCCAACTACGTGCAACCCTGGATGAATCTCATTTACTCAACGGTGACTCCATGAGGTAGCTCTTATTCTTACCCTCATTTTGCAGATGGGGAAATTGAGGGCAGACGGGACATTCCTGCTGGAGCCCCAAGTAGTGAAGGAGTTGGGATTCAAACCCTGGCCGCTGAGTCCCATCCTTTTAGCATTGTGTCCCGTGACTCCAAGCCTCTGGCCACACACACGGCAGGCGTTTCATGTGCGCCCTGTGTTGGTGTAACACACGGTGGAGCTGGTCCCGGCTGGTCCCTTGAACGGCGTCTTCCAACTAAGTGTGGTCACCATGTGCCAGGGTGTATACAAGTGCTTCACCTTGAACACCAGCTTTCATGCTCACAACAGCCCCTTGTGGCAGGTACTGTTGCGCCTGTTTTTACAAAAGGAGAAACAGATAGGGAGAGGTAAAGTAATTGACTCGGGTCTTATCACTGGTATGTGACGGAGCCAGGGTTCGAAGCCCAGGCTATGTGCTGCAGAGTCTGGGCCCTTGACCATCCCACACACGCCTCTCCATACCAGCCAGCGCCGCAAAGCCACAGGGTCGGAGGCCAGCAGAAACTACTGCTGGTCACAGAACGTGTAGCATTCTGTCAGAATGCTGGTCACAGAACCTGTAGCATTTTGTCCAGTTGACAAAAGCGATGAGAATTTGAGACCAAACCCCTGAGGGTTCATGAGATCTGCTGGTTTCTGAGCAAACTGCCTGCCATGGATTGTCTTCACCCAGTTTCAAGGGAAGAAGAAGCCTGCGTCTCTACGGCTTTGACCGCATTTTTCTGGAAACAAGATAGAGAGAGAGGTAATCTCTGCAGTGTCGGAAGCAATGCCAACATGCTCCCAGGCAGGCTGTGAGCACGGGCCCCTTCTACCAGCCGGAGCTGAGAGGACCTGTGTTAGGGAGGAGAGTTTCTTAGCAGATGGTAGAGCTGCACATGGAATTCTCCAGTGATCTCTGAAGTGGGCATGGGCCTGTTCCCCAAGGTTCTCTAATGAGAGGAGGCCTAGACACGGACACCCTCCAACCACTGGCTGCTCAAGGAACAGATGTGAGGCCTTACTGCTTTGCCAAGAGCAGAAGACTCTGGGGACTCAAGTTCATTTGCTTGACTGTATTAGAGGAATGAGAAGCAGGAGAGTTGGGGCATTTCAAATTATTTCCTCCTGATTATGGAGTGACGTCGTCTCCAGCCCGAATCATTACAATGGCCTCCTACCTGGCCTCCCTAACTCCAGCTTTTCCCCTTCCGGACTGACCTAAGTCCATACCCAAAGCTCTGGCTGACACTTCCCCAAGCACACCTCGCTGTTGACTCTCACAATGTCTTTGCAAATGCTGAACACTCCTCTTCACCAGACAGGAGACAGCTTATCCTTGCTGACCCAGTTCAAAGACCTCTCCTTGGCCTTGCCCTCCCTAACCACCTATCCAAGGGGAATTAATTGTTTCCTCCTCAGCATGCCCATAATGTTTCCCCCCCTTTTTTTTTTTAATATTTTATTTATTTATTTATTCGACAGAGTCACAGTGAGAGAGGGAACACAAGCAGGGGGAGTGGGAGAGGGAGAAGCAGGCTCCCCGCTGAGCAGGGAGCCCAACATGGGGCTTGATCCCAGGACCCAAGCCGAAGGCAGATGCTTAATGACTGAGCCACCCAGGCGCCCCCTTTCCCCCTCTTTTCGATACAACATCCCTGCTCTAACAAGATTCAGTGACTATTTGCAATCCTATCTCTGGAGTTGACTGTGAGCTTCCTACAGGCAGTACTCATCACAGCCCTAGCAGCTAACAGCACTCAGCTTGCCTAGGTGCTGAAGATAGAGTTGTTGGATGAAATCCAAGAGCACAGAGTTTCAAGGTATTAGATCATAGTTTCTTTGCAACCCCAATGCAGCACTGACCAAAAAAATTCCTTTTCTTAGGTCAGCTTTCCTCTCTATTGTCACATCACTTTCTCATATGGACCCTTCTTACCATTTCCGCGTCTGTACCAGAAACCCTAGCTTTTAAGGGCAGGTAGTGAGGGGCTTTCCTCCACCTCGGCGTTCTCATTTGAGTGGGTGATGGACTTATCAGTGATGTGATCTAATATTTAATGGAGTATTTGTGCGTGGGGAGCAAGAAATTACTTATTTTCTGTGCTCTGCCCCTCCCGACTCCCAGGATGGGTTAGCAGGTATCAAAAGCTTTAACAAGCAGATTTTTAAAAAATTTGACTTTACTTTTTAGAAGAGTTGACTAAAGTTTATCATGTATTCAGTCTGTCTTAGCTTTTTCCTGGTGTTCTTTTCTGTTCCAGGATCCCACCCAGGAGGAGACATTACATTCAGTTCTCATGTTGACTTAGGTTTCTCTCTGCCGTGACAGGTTCTCAGACTTCCCCTGTTTTGGATCACCTTGACAGTTTTGAGAAGTACTGGTCATACATACCGTAGGATGTCCCTCTATTAGAATCTGGCTGATGTTTTCCTCATGGTTAGACTGGGGTTACAATTTTGGGGGAGGAAGATCACAAGTAAGGTGTCATTTTTATCATGTCATGTCAAGAGTATAAGCAAACTTTAAAAAATGTCACTGTGTAGTAACTCTTCCCTCTCCTCAATTTCGTGTTTCCGTCTGTATTTTGTATCTCAGTTAATGGCGTCATCACACACACAGTCATGAAGGCTATAAACTGCATCTGCTCTTTCTCCTCATCTTCCACCCACCTAGCCATACTTATCAGTTATAAGACACCAGTGCCCTGTTGCTTTGCATTTTTTCCCATCTCTCATTCACTCTGCCTCTGGTTAGCACTGCGTTACCCCAGCCCCCTACCTGGTCTCTCTGATTCCATTTCCTGACCTCTTCATGTCACTCCTCCTCATTCTCATGGTTAACTATTGTTCTAACATCAACTCTGCCTTCATGAATCTCGGAATGGTTCCCCATCACATACAGAGTAATATTTTAAGTTTGTTAGTGTGGAATTCAAGGCTAATCTAGTGCTAACTCCAATAACCTCATTTACCATGGTAAATATTAGTTCCCTTACTTTTACCATTAATGGCTTTTGGGAATATATATATCTCAAAAATAAATGTTTTCTGAAAGTAATTTCCCCCTCCCCGCCCGTTAGAGTAAATGAAATGGTGTGTGTGTGTGTGTGTGTGTGTGTGTGTGTGTGTGTGTGTGTGAGACGTGCGTACCACACTGGCGATGTGTACCTCTCTGGGCCATAGCTTTCTCTGGGAAAAAGAGCTACCCATGGCTGATAGTCTGGTATAAATAGGATGGGTCTACTTGCTGCATAGTTTATATCAAGTTAGAAAAGAGGAGAGGGAAAAAGAAGGTAAGAAGGACATACTGCTGCCCAGAGGTGTATGTGTGTGTGTGTGTGTGTGTGTGTGTGTGTGTGTGCGCGTGCTCATGCACACCCGCACACACACTCAACAAAACCTCTACTCATTTTCCTTCTTTAGGGGCTAGAACTACAACCTCCATTCTCTCACACTCTCTGTGGGTCAGGAGCCTGGCCCAGCT
>CM053620.1:10238830-10283811 GCA_028646535.1 Procyon lotor | reverse complement strand
TTATATCCTGATACTTGACTGAATTCCTGGATGAGTTCTAGCAGTTTTGGAGTGGAGTCTTTTGGATTTTCCACATAAAGTATCATATCATCTGCAAAGAGTGAGAGTTTGACTTCTTCTTTGCCAATCTGGATCCCAGGCATTATTTTTGTCAGAGGGATTTGGTTAACAGATAAGATCACTTTTAAATAATGTTTGCGAAGAACTCTCAGTTGTTAGTACTTAGAGGAAATGCATGTAAAATATACCAGTTTTCTGTAAAGAATTTTCTCTGTAACCCTCTATAGGGTTATATACTTCTTTAAAGTATGAAAATGAAGTATTTCTAGGTCTCTCTTCTGGACCCAGATGACCCATAATATTTGGATCAATGTGAACTTCTGCAGAGACCTTGCTGTGTGCTGGTTTTAGTCACATGTGGACTAAGGAAGAACAAAATTATTTATGTATGGAATTACCTGTCCTGTGTTATGTAATCCAAGTATCTATCTAATGACTTTTCGTGATTTCCAGATTTTTAGGCATACTGATAGTACATCCTGGTTGGTACTCTGATGGTTCAAATGAATTAGTCTATGCATTATATACAAGTGCAAAATATATAAGCTTATTCTTTTCTATTCTAATAGAAGTAAGGTATTTTCAACTGGCTTTGGAAATAGCAACTCACACTATCACATATTACTTATTTGCAAGTCTTCCTGGTAAACCCCAGGAGTAAATTTTAAGTAAATGTATGATTTCTGGGACGCCTGAGTGGCCTCGGTTAAGCACCTGCTTTCAAGTCAGGTCATGATCCCAAGGTCCTGGGATTGAGTCTTGCATCAGGCTCCTTGCTCACTGGGGAGCCTGCTTCTCCCTCTGCCTGCCTCTCTGCCTGCTTGTGCTCTTTCTGTCAAATAAATAAAATCTTCGTAAAAGATTTTTGATTCTTAAAAATAAAACAATTATCATTTGAGAGTGCTAGGTTTCAAGTAATAGAAACTTAGTTCAAACTTCAGTACAGCTTAATTAGCATAAGGAATGTATTAGTCCATTTAGTTAGGACACTAGGATAGCTGATAAGATCAAAAGATGAACCACTTGTATCAGGGTCTCAAGGTTTAGAACTGCTTTCTTTTTCTTTTCTTTTCTTTCTTTTTTTTTTTAAGATTTTATTTATTCACTTGTCAGAAAACATGAACACAAGAAGGGGGAGCTGCAGGCAGAGGTAGGGGGAGAAGCAAGCTCCCTACTGAGCAAGGAGCCCAGCGTAGGGCTCGATCCCTGGACCCTGGGATAATTGAATATGCATTTCTTGAATCCAAGTAAGACAAATAGATTTGAGAAAATGGTCTACTAAACCCATTGTGGGCATAACAGAAGATATTTTCTCATGTTAGAAAATTCCCCAATTAGAATACTTGATACAGCACACTGGAGGAAAGGAGAGTTGAATTAGGGATTGTTGTGTTAGGAAAATAAATTAATATACCCAATATTTTCCTTTGCTTATGTTTCTTCCAGAAAAGAGTCACAAAGAAATGGTAGACTGCAGCTTTTTAAAAAAAATATTACTTTTAAATTTTGCCGAGCCAGCAGGAGGGAGCCATTACATCTGTTGTTGATATTAAAATATGAGTAAGCCCTCATTGATTTGATGGTTAAATTCAAAATAAGGAATATTAGTTATCCTTATTGATATACTGAATTACTGATTGGTAATTTTATTATCTCTTCTTCACTGGAACAATTCATAAACAAATACATACGTATTTTTTTACACAATGGAAATAATAAGAATTGCCTGACATTCATAAGAAGCTTATAAAAGAGTTCACCTTGAGTGACATGTGTAGTGTGAATTGAAGCAAATTCTCCAAAAGAACATTCATCATGTGAAACGGCTGTAGAAGTCAGAGGCATTCTGTTTGTATTTCTCCAAGCCAACTGGTCTTTAGAATCTGGTGGTAACGGAATCAATGGTATATAAAACAGAAGTTATTATATTTTAATAGAGCAAACATGGATTTAAAATAGCTTGTCTATTATGTTTACATTAGTATATTTGACAAAATGAAAAAGACCATAAAAAACTGCTTTTGCACGTTTTGACCTAAATGGTTCTCAAGTTATTCATGCTATGGTTACACATTACAAATAATAGATAGATTGCAATTATTTATAATGAATTCACTTTGTCAAGAGATTGTGGCCACAGAATACAGCTTAGATGACACTTGTGTCAAAGAACATTAATTGGCTCAGATAGCTCCTAAGTTCTTGACTAGATCTCAGGATTTAAATGATGTCATCAGAATTCAGGCTCAGGGTACTGCTTTCATGTGTGGCTTTATTCTTTTTTTTTTTTTTAATTTTTATTTATTTATTTAACAGAGAGAGAGAGAGAGAGAGATCACAAGTAGGCAGAGAGGCAGGCAGGGAGAGAGGGAGAAGCAGGCTCCCCGCTGAGCAGAGAGCCCCATGCGGGGCTCGATCCCAGGACCCTGGGATCATGACCTGAGCCGAAGGCAGAGGCTTAACCCACTGAGCCACCCACCCAGGTGCCCCATCATGTGTGGCTTCATTCTTAATAGCCTCTCTCTTCTCATAGGGGCAAGAGGGCTGCCAGCAGCTTCAAGCTCATATCCCACTTTTTGGCAACCTCAATGGAAAGAAAACGTGCCTCTTTTTCAGCAGTTCCAATAAAATCAGAATTAAGCCTCACTGGCTCTGATTGACTTGAATTTAGTCATTTGCCATGTCCAGAACCAATCACTGTGGCCGGAGAGATGTGATACTGGGATAAGCCACTCCTGGAATGGGGTAAGGAGTGGGGTGCTTCCCTGAGGAAAAATGATACTGTTCCCTGAAGAGGGGTAAATAGATGCAAGGTAGTAAAAACTTATATCTGACAAATTATTACTTTTTAAAATGAAGATATCTTTGAGGGGCACCTGGGTGGCTCAGTTACTTAAGCATTCAATTCTTGATTTTGGTTCAGGTATGAGATCAAGCCCCACATTGGGCTCAGCATGCTGAGTGTGGAGCCTTCTCTCTCTCTCCTCTTTCTCTCCTCTTCACCACCTCCCCCTCATTTGTACTCTCTCTCTCTGTCAAACAAAATTTTTTTTTCTTAAAAAAAAAAAAAAAGATACCTTTGAGAAAAAAAGCATAAGTGGTTTAATGATTCAGCTACCCACCTGACCATTCAACAAATAATTATTGACTCCATACTAGGCATCAGGTTAGGCAATGTTGAGGATGATGGTCAAGGTGTCTGACCCATGGAACTTGCTCTGGTGAAGAAAGCAGACACAGAAATCTAGTTACAGGGCACCTGGGTGGCTCAGTTGGCTAAGCAACTGCCTTCAGCTCAGGTCATGATCCTAGAGTGCCAGGATCGAGTCCAGCATCAGGCTCCCCTCTCAGCGGGGATTCTGCTTCTCCCTCTAACCCTCCCCCCTCTCATGCTCACTTACTGTCTCTCTCAAATAAATAAAATCTTTTTTTAAAAAAAGAAGTCTAGTTACACAAATTATTTACTCAATATGTGAAAAGTGAAATTGCTATGAGATTTTAGGAAAGGCTTTCTAGAGGAGGCAGTGATATTTCAACTGACATCTGTAGGGCGAATCTAAGTTAGCATGGGAAAGGGCGACTGAAGGAGAAAGTTTCAGAGATTTTACCCCTAAATAACCTTGTAGTTTGATCAGGGGAAACAGGATAGCCTGACAACCTAGACTGAAGGGGACCAGAGTATACTGTTAGGGTTAATGGACTTGGAAGGAGAGGCTAGGCATTCCAGAGATAAGAACTATGCATTTTACCGTGTCATCTGAGGGTGTCTGTAATAGTGTCTCATAATTCAGATCCATGGATTAAGACTCTTTTTGAAAAATCTAGCTAAAGCTCAGAGAGTCTCAATTTTAATATACATTTTCAAAATAATTCATTGCTTCTTGTTGTTGTTGTTGTTCAAGTGAGAAGGCGCTGGAAAATATGTCTTTGGTTGCTTGGTGGAGAAATTTAGTGTTTACTTCTGGCCATTAAAGTAGACATTCATTGTTAATATAGCAAGTTGTCAATATAACAGTTGTTTCTCAACCTGATACCTAAAATCAATCATGATGTCAAGACATCAGCTCTATAAATCTTGCATTAGGTGGCATGAATGGATAATCCAGGTTAATTTTAGGAATCTGAACAGTGCTTTAACTTAACTTCTACCAATCCTGGGAACTATTTGTATGATGCTTCATTTTTGGGTTTTATCTTCAAATTTAAAAAAAAGTTCTATTTTTGCATTGGAAAATTCTTTAGACATGGATTAGGTTTTCTCCCCTTATACAGTTTACCTTTGGCAAATAGGGATTTCTGCTCTGAGAAGGGTAGACTGAATAGTACTGGTCTGTCCTCCTATAGAGGACAACTGGAAAACCTGGACCGATTATCAACAGGAGCCTGCTTCAGGGCACTAGAAGGCTAACACGATGGTGAAGAATTACCAGGCCAGCCCTAAGGGGAACAGGGACCCAGAGAAATGAGCTCCAAACTTAGAACCCCTGAGAGCACAAGCACATTTCATTGAAGAAGCAAGGAGATGAAGAGGCAGGACAGTCTTTGTGGGCTAAAGCAGCAGGGATTGGTGACCAGGGCCTGCCAAGGATAGAGGGGGCCTGGTGAATTCTTCTTTGGGTTTAGACCTCAAAGGGCTGCTTAAGAGGAATAGGGATGAGCTGGAATTTGGCACATGAACCACTTGAATTAAAAAAACAAGCCATAGAGTGGACAAAGACATTTGCAGAGACATGTAACTTACAAAGTGCATCCAGAATATTTGAAGGACCTATGCAAATCGCTAAGAAAAAGACAACCCACCAGGAAAAGTCAAGAGACTTGAACACTTCACAAGACATCTCATAAAAGGGGACATCCAAATGGTCAATCAGCATATGCAAAGGTACTCAGTCTCACTAGTAATCAGGGAAATGCAAATTAATACCACAGTGAGCTATGATGATACACCCACCAGATAGCTAAAATTTAGGTTGCTAATAGCAAGTGTCAGCAAGTTTGGGTGGCCCCCAGGTCTGTCATACACTGCTAGTGAGAGTATAAAATAGGTACAATGACTTTGAAAAACTGTTTAGCAATATCTCCCATAGTTTAAGATATGCTTACCCTATGATCTAGCAATTCCATTCCTAGATATATACTCTTGTGCACAGACAGACATTTGTAAGACTGTTTCTGTTTTATTCATGATAGCCTCAAACTGGAAACAACCCAGATATTAACCAATAGTAGAATAGGTTAATGAATAATAGAATATTTCAAAGAGTGAACTCTTAAATGAAGAGAAACAGATTACAGGTATATGCAATGAAATAGATACATAAAGTAGAACAAAAGAAGCCAGACAGAGAAGATTGCATCCTGTGTGATTCCATTGCTTCAAATATTAAAAACTGGGCAAAACTATAATGTGTAGGGATGCATACTTAGGTAATAAAGTCAAGGAAATGATTTCTAGGAAAATGAAGATGGTGATTGCTTTTAGTGGGAAGAGACGGCTTAGTGATTGAGAAGGGATGTGTAGGTCCTTCGGCGGGGGTCGGGGAGTGAGGGTGGTGTGCTGACAGCATTCTCTTTCTTTACCAGGATGATCATTGCATAGATGCTCACTTTGTAAGAAATTCATTGAGCTGTACATTTTCGAGATATCTTTATGTATGCACAGTAAAATCTTTGAAAAGGCAATATAACTTTATCTTTTAACCTCGTTGTAACTAAAAGCAGAATTTATCAAGCGCTCAGCCAGAAACAATGCTTTTCTTTCTTTCTTTCTTTTTTTTTTTAAGATTTTATTTATTTGACAGAGGTGGAGGGGGAGGGAGAGAGAATCTCAAGCAGGCTCCACGCTAAAAACAAATTTTATAAATTTATTTATTCAAAGTAGGCAGAGAGGCAGGCAGAGAGAGAGGGGGAAGCAGGCTCCCTGCTGAGCAGAGAGCCCAATGTAGGGCTCGATCCCAGGACCCTGAGATCATGACCTGAGCCTAAGGCACAGGCTTTAACCCACTGAGTTAACCCACCCAGGTGCCCCAACAATGCTTTTCACTTAGAGATGTGACCAAGCCTGAATGCAGGTGGATATGCAAAGCCAAAGTCAAAATCCAGTTTGATTTCTGGGTGCTTGTTACTGTATGTTGGAGACCATATCACTTAATTTCATCTTTACTCCTCAAAGCCAATATGATTTTATTTATAATTAATATAGTACTTCACAGATAGTAGATACTCTGTTAAGTTGAAAGATAATTGAATTCCCATGTGAGAAAAGGAATCTATTTTGGAACTGTAATGCTTATAGATTCTTGGTTTAAATCATGAAAATGATGTGAATTGGGGCTCACAAATAATAAGAAATTTCTGTAGCTGTGACTCTCTCTGTTCCTGTTGTTACTGTTAAAAAAAAAAAAAAAGACACAACAGAACCCAAATTATGTCATTTGTGCTAAGCCCCTGTCAACAAACACAGACTTAATACCTAATCTGACTGCAGTTTTAGCCTCTCCTAGGTATGTTACTTTGAACCAGTCAATCTGGAATTACCTGGGCAGCACTAGTGAGGTAACCTACCTGTTCGATCCTGTCCATCCCCTACAGGAAGGTGAGGTTGCCTGAAATAATCCAGTATTTTAACTTAATTTTCCTACCCCAATCTGCCTATAAAACCCTTCTGTTTTGTAGGGCTTTTGGAGCTCTTTTCTTTTTGGTCAATGGGATGCTGCCTGATTCATGAATAATTGAATAAAGTCAATTTGGTCTTCAAATTTACTCAGTTGAATTTTGTTTTTGTTTTTGTTGTTCTTTTAGAGAGAGAACACATGCATGAGAGGGTGAGCAGGGATGTGGTGGAGGGAGAGGGAGAGAGAATCTCAAGCAGACTCCATGCTCAGCTTGCAGTCCAACTCTGGGCTCCATCTCACAACCCTGAGATCGCAGCCTGAGCTGAAACCAAGACTGAGCCACCAGGCGCCCCTGAATTTTGTTTTTTAACATTGCCCTCTTTCTGTATGGCTCGTAGTTGGCTGTTTGACTTCCCCTGCCTGTGTCTGGCCTCGTTCTACAGTTTGAACAAGTTTCTAGCACTTGACATTTTTCTTTGAGAAGCTGTTCTTTTTGTAATTTGATGCCTAAGAAAATTAGTTTTCACCATGCATCTTGTGATGTTTTGATTTTTAATACGAGATATGTATTTGGTCTTCACTATTTCTAGTACAGAGGTCCTAAAACCCTTGGAATCTCCTAAGTGAGGAAAGCAATAAAGGGTCTTTTGTTATGGTAAGGAGCTAACTTTTGGACTCCACGGAAGGGTGAGGAGCTGGTTGTCAGGAGAAGCTGCCCTGTGATCTTAGTGGGTTGCAACTTTCAGTCCCTGCCCCTCCAACCTCTGGGGAAGGAAGGATGAAGGAATGGCTGGAGGGGAGAGGGGCTGGAAGTTGAAGGGCCAGTGGTTTAATCAGTCATGCCTATGGAGTAAATCCCCCATGAAAGTCCAAAAGGACAAGGTTTGGAGAGCTTCCAGATGGGTGAACGTGTAGAGATTTGGGGAGAGTGGTGACCTTGGCGAGGGCATGGATGTTCTGCACTCCTTTCCGCACGTCTCGTCTTTTGCATCTCTTCTCTCTGGCTGTTCCTCAGTTATATCCTTTTATAATAAAGCAGTGATCTAGTAAGTAAAATCTTTCTCTGAGTTCTCACTCTAGCGAATTAACCTAACCTGAAAAGGAGATCTTGGGAACCTCTGATTTATCTCTAGTTGGCCAAAAGTAATACTCTGGGCTTGTGACTAGTATCTGTTGGTAATGAGGGGCATAGTCTTGTAGAACTGAGCCCTTAACCTGTGGAGTCTGGTGTTGTCTCTGGGTAGATAGTGTCAGAACTGAGCTGAACTGTAGGACAGCCAGCTGGTTTCCTGAGATTTGCTTGTTGGTTCAGGGGATAGTGCTCCCCTTTTGCCCCCTCCCCCACTGAATTGGTGACCAGAACAAAACACATCTTCATTTTCCTTTTCTTCAGCATGGGTCAAGCAAGAGGATCCTTTTCTGAAATTTGTCTCTTTTATCTATATCAGATACCAGAGGTCACACATTCTGCAGAGACAGATTATTTTCAGGAAGCATTTCAAGGAGAAGAGAGCAGAGGCCAGTGTGAAACCTATGAAATCCAAAGTAATCCAATTTAAAAGAGATCAAACAGATAGAAAACCAAGGAGCATAACAGCTTTAGAAACAGTAGAAAAACAGAAGATGAAGTAAGATTAAAAAATTAAAATTAGTCCTTTTATTCTGAGTTCCTGGAGAACCCCTCACTAACAACAAAGTCATGTTGTATTTGAGCATTTTCCCTGATTTTTTTTTTTTTTTTTGATGTTTTCCTGCTAAATGGTGTTTGGGGGTAAAGAAGCATTTGTTAATGTTCCAGAGTATAATTGCCCTGTGCTCACTATAGCAGTAGCAGAAATCGAAGACATGAACAGATTCGTTGCTTTTTTTTTAACCAAACTTTTTGCAAATACTAACACTCAGAACAGTTATATGTTAGATACTGTGCAAAGTGAAGTACTTTATACACAGTATCTCATCTGACGTTCACATTGATCACATGGAGTAGAGGTGATAGCGGGCTTCCAAGATGGCTCCCAGCCGTCCTCCCTTCCTGGTATTCACATCCTCGTGTGGCTTCTCCCACACCGAGTAGGGCTGATCAGTGTGACCGGTAGATGTTGCCTGAATGTCGGTGTGTGACGTCTGGGTCATAGAGGACACTGCAGCCTCTCCCATGGTCTATTGACTGCTTGCTGTGAAGGTGGCCAGTCATCATGCCACAAGGACGCTCAGGCAGCCCTGTTGAGAGACCCATGAGGAGAGAACTGAGGTCTCCCACCGAGAGCGAGGACCACTGTCTTAGCCATGTGAGCCGGCCATCTTGGAAGTGGATTTTTCCAGCCTTAGTCAAACCCTCAGATGGTTGCAACCCTCACTGCCATCTTTGACTATAATCTAAGAGATCCTAAGCCAGAATCACCTAGACCAGTGTATTTCAAATTCTTAAATCACAGAAACTGTGAGAAGTGAGAAATGTTTTGTGTTGTTTCTAAGTTTTGTAGCAATTTGGTACCTGGTAATAGATAACTACTGTTATCTCCATTATACAGATGAGAAAACTAAGGCTTAGGAAGATTGGGAAAAAAGGTTTTTCCCCCCCAAAACTATGGGAAAGCATTTTTAGTCTGTCAACCTATATATTTAGTTAAATGTGTTAGAGGCACGTGGGCTACAGCGCTGCACAGTAAGTATGAAATGTTGTGTTTCCGATGGAAGTTCTTTGAGATTTGTTTTCATCTTACATATTGCTCACTGGGTAGAAAAGATTTTGACTTGTTCTGAGATTTAACCTGGGAGCACATATGCCAGATTTTGTTTGGCTTTGCAGCAAAGGAGGGACTTGGGGATGGAAGAAGAAGGTAGGAATAAAAATGTAAGGAAATAAGTCTTTGAGACATTTAGGATGAAGAGAAAGCAAGAAGAGATGGGTAGGGGCACCTGGGTGGCTCAGTTGGTTAAGCATCTGCCTTTGGCTCAGGTCATGATCCCAGGGTCCTGGGATCAAGCCCCGCATCAGGCTCTCTGCTCAGCAGGAAGCCTGCTTCTCCCTCTCCTACTCCCTCTGCTTGTGTTCCCTCTCTTGCTGTGTCTCTCTCTATCAAATAAATAAAATCTTTAAAAAGAAAAAAAAATAAAGAAGAGATGGATAGAAATGAGGGATGGGGTGGAGTTCAGGTGATCATGATAGTTATTTATGTGAAATGTACATGTCCCCACAGTATCTGGGGGCATTCACTAATTTAATGATAAATGGCATGAAATTCTGCCTTACCAGACAGCAACCCATTCAGCATTTGATCACTTTTAGACTCAACTCCTTTATGAGTTCCTAGAGGAACAAAACAACTTTGTGCAGAAAATGAATTTTGTGCTTAACAATATCTATCTTAAAACTCTTTTTTTAAAAAAGAATCCAATGCTGCAAATCAATAAGGCAGAACTTTAATGCAAACCCCATCCTGCCCAGTCTCCCTCCTAAGAGTTAGCTGAGAATACGTTTTCTTGTCTTTTCTCTGAAAGGCCTCAGATGCCTACAGGACATAGGGATGCTGAGAGAGGCACTGATCCAGCTGCCACCAAGGGGTACTGTTCCTGTGTTGTGACTGACCCACCCTCCCGTGATCAGAGGGGTCTCTCCCGGCCTTGGCGGTGAAGGGCGCAGAGAGTGCTGGGTGGTCGGGAGGGTGTGGAGGACAAGAGCAGCCCTTCCAGATGTGTTGGGGCAAAACTGGAGCCCCCAGGGGCAGCCCCTGAACACCAGGACAGCCTGGCTTTGCTGGCCTCCTCCATCTCCTGCTGCTCTGTGGGGACTGCAGAGGGACTCCGGGTGGCAGAGCCAGAGTGAGATGGGCAGCAGCTACAGTAGCAAGCGAGCGCCGTGAAAGGCACAAGCCTAGGAAGTAGAGGGGACCCGAGACACTAAAAGCCTTTCGTGGCTTGCTTGGGAACAGTCAAGTGAAGAAAAATCTGGAAACTCACGTTCCCAGAGTTCTTTCTGTAAGCAGGAAGGACCCAGGCTTTGAACAGCGCTCAGTCCTCCAGCTCTAAGGCTGCTCAGGCCTTGGAAGTCCATGGAAAGTACCTGATGGTGCTCCACCCTCTGGTTCAGAAAGAATGCTGCTTTTGTTCCCTTGTTCCCTTTTCCCCCTTTGAACGGGTGCAAACTTAGTTCTTCTCAGCAGCTGGAAGACATTCCTCCTACACTTGCCCCTTCCTGATCCATGAGAGCACCTACAAGGCAGTAGGACCTGGTTTTTTGGGTCCTGGGGACAGTTGGATCACTGCTTGGACTCTCCTTCAAGTAGGGATGGTAAATATCCTGCCTGCATGGCTGCCCCCTTCTCCCCAGTCCCGCGCTGGGCTCCTCTGGCCATCCCAGAGTCCGTGGTGCCCAGCTGCAGCCTCCTGGCCATCTGGCCCTGGTGCTCTGGAGAGCCAGCCGTATGGTACATGGCAGCGTGGAGCCTGTCGCCTCCCCTGCTCTACAGGGTGTCGTCATGGGAAAGGGAAGCGAATGTGGTGGGCCGATCCTTGTGTCCCTCTCCACCTCACACCCCTCCACATTCCTCGTGTGTATTTCTTGTTCAAAAGGAGAGGAAGAAACATTAAGGGATGGAGGAGACCATATGTTACTTACCCATTTCTGAATACATAGTTGTTATTCCTAAAAAAAAAAAAAAAAAATTGTGACTTAACCTAGACTCTGTTCCATAGAAACACAGAAGGAACCCAAGGTTGACATTTAAATTAAGAAGCACAAAACAAAAGAGAAAAGTAGTTCTTCTGAGAACTATTTCAGTCTTGTGAAAATTCTCTTTTAATGAATGCAATTTAATATTAAATTAAATTCAGATATTAACTGAGCCTTTTTTCTTTGCATTCGCACATAATCCCTACCATCAAGTTTACATTCTGTAGGTAGAGACAGGCTTATAAGCAAATAATTGCAATAGAATGTATTACCTTCAATAATAGAGGCATGTGCAAAGGATAGAATGATTGACACTCTTTGTTTGCATCAGGGAAAGCCTAACTTCTGGGGACCCTTGCGATGGATTTTTGGGATAAAGAAAAGTTTGCTGGGCAGATGGGGATAGGGAAGTGAGAAAAAAGGATGAGCTTATATTAAGTATATAGAGGTATGAAATAACCAGGTGCATTTGGGGACTGTGGAAAGTCATTTGTATGAATTAATTAATTAAACTCATTTAATAAATATATGTATCTCATTCTGTACTGGACAGTGAGAATACAGTGATGGAAAACACAGTTTCTGTCCTCAAGGAACTTACAGTCTTTTGGCAGAAGGGGATGGATAAATAACCATGACAGGGATGAGCATGAGATCATCAAGAAGGGGCAGCCTTGGAGGGTCAGAGAAGGCCTTCTGAAAGAGGTGGCGTCTGAGCCTAGAAAGACGAATGGGAGTTAGTGGTGGGGGTGGGGGTGTGGAAGGAAAGGGGTTCCGGTTGGTATGTACTAGTCTGGAGGTATGTGAACATTTGAGAGATCGTGAACTACAAATTGAATATAAAGTACAAGAAGAGCAAGTTCCTGGTACATATGTCATGCTAAGGAGCTTACAGAATATTCTGCACTAAAGGATTTTAGGCAGGGAAATGACATGACCCTGTTTTCCCTTTAGAAAGGTCACTGTGGCTTCAGTGCCACAGTGAATGGCTACGGAATAGGGGTGTTGTGAGGATGTGAGGCTGGAGTCAGGGAGGTCAGTTAAGAGGTTGTTCTGGTCAAGATGTGAGGGTTACATTAACAAAGAACCACAAGGATGAAAAGGAGGAGATGGATTTGGGAGATAACCAGGAGGTCAGGGCACAACAATGTCATGATTAAGCATGCGGACTCTGGAGCTGGAGTGACCGGCTCTCCTCCCAGCTCTCACCTTTACTAGTATGGGAACTGGGGCAGGTTACTTACCTTCTCTGTGCCTCTGGGTTTTTCATTCTCTGATTTGGGTAGAATAATTATACCTACATCTAGTGCATAATGCTTGGAATACTGGTTCATAGTAAGTGTTCAGTAAGCATTTAGTTATTCTATGACTGATTGGAGGAGAGGCCAGTCATAGATATCTGACACCTGAATATGGGGTGTGGGCAGTTGTGTGAGTGGTGATTCCATTCACAGAGGAATGCAGGAGAGAGCAGCCCTGGGGGGCATGCTGGGCTTGAGGTGGCTGTGGACACCCAGGCGGAGACATCTTGTATGTGGTGGGGTCAATGGAGTGGAGCCCAGAAGGATCTGGGGAGGCATCAATCCTCTAGAATTGCAGGAGGGCATGGAATAGAGGGGAGCCCTGGAATAGGCTGCCGAGGGCAACAGGATGACAGGTGTCCAGAGCCCGGCAGAAGCCAGCGACTCTGGATTTGTAGTGACATGGTCCGCGCTCCTCGCCGCCTATGGGTGGGAGAGAAGCGCAGCTAGACTGACCCAGGGTTGGGGTTTTACTGGCTGAGACAGCAAGATCTGGAATCAGGAGGATGACAGTGCTGCTCAGAGACGGGGCTGGGGTTAGCTGAGAGACGTAGGCTGGAGGCAGAGTGAAGACGTGAGCAGGGGTGAGGGAGCAGTGCAGTGTGATTCTTGGACCACTGGCTCGAGAAGGTGATCGTGGAAACCACATCCGTGTGCACGCAGGCTGTACAGGGCATGGTAGGGTGGAAGGAGAGGTAATGGCTATTTAATGAAAACAGAATTCTAGGAGTTTGTGAAGTTAAGTTTTAAAAATAAAAGGTTATTCTTGGTGGAAACTGAAGACTTAGCTATATGCCTAGCTGGTACGGTAAATGTCCTCATAAAAGTATTGTTATCTAGACCCCTTCAGTTAAAAAGTTATTTGGTTAAAAAAAAAAAAAGTTCTTTGGTTCATGGCTCCTTTTACCATATTTTTGACCCGAGGGTGGTCTTTAAAAGCGGGGTGTTAAGGTGACTGATGGATCACTCGAGTCAAGGTGTTCCAGAGACATTAATCCATTTGGCCTATTTGCACGGATTCAGTTTTGTGTTAGATATTGGAACAGCGGGTTAGGTGATTATCATTTTTAATAACACTCCTGAATATTGACTCTCTCTAATTTACTGGTCGTTGGTTCATTAGAAATTCACAGGCATCCATTAAATACGAGGCGCTATGCATTATAGTCTCTAGCTCAGGGAGTCTTTGCGCTATTAAGATCAGAATACACACACATATAACTGTAAAGTAGAAAGCTTTAGATGTCATAAAAGAGAGAAAAAGTATGACACTGGAAGGTCAGAGATGTTGAACAGTCACTTCCAGCTGGTAAGATCAGAAAGAAATTGCTTTGATAAGGAACTAACATTTGAATCAGGAAGGGATCTGTGCAGAGGTAAAGAAAGGACATTGCAGTCAGAGGAAGCGGTGTGAGCAGATTTTTAGGGAAAAATACCTTAACCCTTGTAGTTAAGGAGCAGAAAAGCATGATCCAAGTACAGCAGGCTGGAATTATAGTAAGGTATTAGTGATGGAAACAAGAAAAAAAAGACAGGAAAATGGTCAAGATTTTTAAAGTACTTAAATCATTTCTAGAAAGAAATCAGTTTTATTTTTTATTTTTATTTTTTGATGTGTAGTATTTTTATTTTCAGTTTCACTAAAAACATATTCCAATATCCCTTTCTTTCACACTTTGTTGTTTAGAAGTCTATTATGTAATATCCACATATTCAGTTTTAATAAAAAATACCTGAGTCATCATCAGATTTTAAGAAGATAACTGCTTTGTATTTTGGTTTGAGAAACCAAAGAGAAAGTCTCTTTTACCAAAGAAAAAGTCATTGTATTTCTATTCTGTTGGAATAGAATGGTCAGTTTAAGTTACAGTATAGCTTATGAATACTTCTTTTTTTATATAAAGATTTTATTTATATATTTATTTATTTATTTATTCATAAGATTTTATTGGTCCCTCACTACATGGGCCTCTCTCTAAGCTTTCTGACTGTCCTCAAGTGTGGCAGCTAATGATGTGAGAGAGAGCCAGATAGTACCCAAGATGGATCCAAGTCTCTTTAAAACTAATCCCAGAAGTGACATCCATCACCTGTGCTGTGTTATATTTGTTAGAATAACTAAGGACAGCCCACACTCAAGGGCAGGGTATTACACAAATACACAAGAATGCTTGGAAACAGGTCTCACTGACTGCCATCGTATGGTCTTTCTACCATAATTCCCATAAGCTCCTTTATTCTACCTGGTTAAATAGTTTGACTCCTACCTAATAGTTAAATAGTGTTAATGATCATGTTCTACTTTTGACTTTATTTCTATTTTTTACTTTTCTTTTAAAATCGCATTCTTTCAAGTTTGTCAGAAAATGTTTAAATTCTTTTTTCTCCTCATGTCTTCAATTTCATTATTAAAGTTAGCTCTACAGTTAAATACATGAAATGTTCATTGTCAGTCCTGTTGTTGGGGTTCCCCAGTCATCTATCTATTGGTTAGCTGAAGCCCATCCTCTAGTAGAGTCCTCAGGAATCTGAGGGAGAGCTTGGCTGTATATAAAATTCTTGGCTCACACTTTTTAAAGGTTTTGGAAAATATTGTCCTCCATTTTTCCATTTCATAGGTTTCTTTTTCAAGGTCCATTGGCGTCTAATTCTCTTGCCCCTCCAAGTTATTTTACATTTTTGCCTGGAAGCTATGAGAAGTTAAAAAATTTCTCTAAAAGTCTAATAGTTGTGCTAAGATATGACTTAGAGTTGACCATCTGGGTCTGTTTTCATGGGCATCTACCAGTCCCTTTTCATTATGTTTTCTTTTATTTCTGGAAAGTTTTTTTGTTGGATGATAGTTTTAAATATTAGTTCCACTCTAGAACTTTATTTTCCTTCTTCATGGGCTTAAGTTATAGCGTATTGGATCTTTTTTTTTTTTTTTTTTATCTTCTTTTTGACTGTCTGCTATTTCAGTCATTTGTTCTCTGATCTTTTTTGCCTTTTTAAACATTTGATATTCATTTCCTTGGGTGTTTTACTGCTTTACTTCAGTGTACCGTACTACATTTTCATTCAGATCTATTTTTCTTTATGCACCTCTTTCCTCACTGTTTTGGTCTGGTAATGACTTATTGTCTTGTGAGCTTTTCAATGACTTATGGTTTTTTACTTGACTTTGTATCCAAGCATTTTTAGTTTTTGTTTGTTTGTGTTTTTTTAAGCACAGGGTTGGGTAAACTAGCCAGCTATTACTGAAAACAGAAATCCCCACTTGTCACAAATGGGCCTCCACAGTTGCAAGTGTCCTACTAAAAGGCCTAAGAAAGGATATGTAGAGGGGATATGTCCTATCTCTTTGATTTGGAGATATGGAGTGGCTATTTAATGACTTATTTATGACTATAAAGTTCAAAAATTCTCCAGAAACTTCCTCTTCCTTATCTCATGCTACTTTTTTAGTCTCTGCCTAGCTTGAAGGCCTAAGACTTATGTTTTTTTCTTTTTGGAGGGTGTCATGAGAGAGAATTGTCAAATAAGTATAAAGTAGCAAACTATGAAGTGTATTTATTGACCAGTGTTTGTTTATCTGGGAGGATGAAAGTACCAAATGTAGGAACTACTTGTATTTCCAGGACTTCCCTGAGCTCATTCCAGAATTACTTGGTTTGTGTAGAAGGAATCCTAGACTTTGGGATAAGGTTAAACGTGGACTAATTACATGGACTAGACTCCTCTAGTTAAGGCATTTGTTACAAGCATTTTTTTTTTTTTTGTTATAAGCATTTGATATATTCTTGAAGACTAGTTTTTTCTAAACCTTTTGTATTTGAGAAAGCTTTAAAAAAAATTGTGACCTGTGTTCAGGAATTAACTGTATTTGTTCTAAAACCCTTTTTTTTCACTTCTAGGTGAATGAAGGAAATAACTAAAAATGACCAGTAGAAGACTCGAAGAGTCTATGGGGGCTGTTCAGATGGGGTTAGTCAGAACGCTGAAAGGATTCCAAAGCAAGGTTCTGCCACCCTTGAATCCAAGGGTGGTTACAAAAGAAGAAGCAAATCGAATGGTAATGTACCCGAGACTTTCAAGTGTAAAAGACTTAATGTAGTCTCCTCAGGAGGATAGCAGCTGCTACTTGGCATTCTAGAAATCAAACAGAGAATTACTGACTGATAATATCAATGTAGATAACATGGCAGCTTGCTGCAGAGCAGAGTTATCTCTTAAAAGCCCGAGAAGCTTTTGAAATTACATACCTCCAAGTAGAGAGTTGAATTGCTTAAGCTAATCAGCTGAAATAAGACTATGCAATGAAATTATGATGGTTTTCTAAATGTTAGGTTGAACCCTATGAGACTGCCACTTGTATAGTTCAAAAACGATAAGGTATCAGAATTTCATAGGGTTTGACCTCAACAGTGTATTATCTGTTGATTGGCAAGAGTTATTTCTGTTTGCATATTTGTAGAAAAGAGAGTATCAAAATGATGACTATATGGTATCAAGGAAAAATACACTTTTTCTCTATCCTTCAAAATAAAGCATACTTCTATTTTTAATGAATTATAATAACTTGATGAGAATGGAATTACAAACTATATGCTATAGAAAGTATCAGTAACAATTTACAGAGTTCAAGACAGTATTCACCAAATTTTAAAAACCAGACTCAAGTTATGTTCTGAGGAAGAAAAATAAAACCTATCGTCACTCTCTTTTGTGGTGGTTATCATTTCACATTTAAATTCCTGACTTTCCTTTTAAGACTTCATTATTTTTATTTAAACTGTGAAACAGCTGATACCTCTTAACATTTTAGTATTCCAATCTGGGTTCCAATCATAAAGAACCTAAAAAAACCAAGTAAGAAGCAGTGTTAGAAATATGCCTTCATTTATATGGATTCAATCACAGAAATTAATTTTGTAGGGATTTTGAAGAGCATTGATTTTAACCCAAGGTGAAACGAATCAGCTAAATTATATACCTCTGGCTGTTTTAAAAAGTCTTGGTACATACTTAAGCATTATGTTGCTGTGAATGATCATCATCCCCTTGCATATAAAGTAAGCCCCGGAACATTCCAGAACAACGATAAGTAAATAATTGTGTTTGGTCCTGGGTGAATAAGCCTTGTTGAGTTATTTAAATGATTTTATTTAAATGATAGGTTATGTTTTTTTTTTTTCTCATAACATTAGAAAGTGTTAAAGCATTTTGTGTTCGTGTTTGGGTGTGTGAATATGAGCAGCTGCTGGATCCGATGATGGGCTTAGGGCTCTTTTAAAACAAGGTCTAAATGTGCTCCTGGGATTTCTAAAAAGTTCAAACTCATTCCTAAGCTGTGCAGTCACACTCCCTAGATCCTTTCCATTTCACAAGATTCCTCTTTAACCTACCACAGTGGGATAGCTAAACAGCCAAATGGTTTGCTTGTTTGTTATAACTTCAGTTGAGAAGTAAAAGTTCTCAGCTCTGAGAACCAGAAGTGATTTTGGAAGCAGGGTTGTATGCTCAGATGCTTCTTCTGAGTGTAAATGTTAAGCTCTTTGGATGTGTTCCAGGGCAATTTTTTTGACCCTGGAACTTTTTCAGGGCTTGGGCTCAAAACAATTTTTTTGAGCCCACCCCCAGTTTCTTTTGTGTGATTTCTTCAAAATCACAAGGAAATGGTAACCACATGTCATTTCAAATTAGTGTGCAAAGAGCCCAGAAGTGCACGGGTACTTCTCTTGTATTATTTAGTTAATTTAAATATTTCATGAGGGAACTTAGTGGCATCCCAGAATTATCCTGAAAGCTGCAAACACAAATTATTCATTACTGGCACTTATGAAAACATTTTTTCGGTACAACCATTTATGAATCTTCAGCTGTTTTTTGGTTTTTTTTAAATTCTAGCTGACACCCTCAGAATACTTGAAGGAAATGTCCCTTACCACAGAGCAGAGACTGGCTAATACACGTTTGATGTGCCGACCACAGATCATCGAACTTTTAGATATGCGGGAAACAATGCATCAAAAGGTAGCTGCCGTCTGTCATACTTGCTTATGAGGCAGGCCCTGGGATAATGTGAACAATCTAGAACAACAGGAAGTTGTTCTAAGTAATGGTTATTGTTAGGGGGCTAATTCCTTATTGAGTTTGTGTTATATGTTCTTTTTCTACCTCTTTTGATCTTGATATTTATGACTTAATATGGAGAGAATTATAATTAATAAGTACAAAGAACTTTTGAGTAGTCACATTTCTTAGCTACTTCTGGACACTATTGTTTACAGATCAAAAGTAGTTCCAAGGATTATAGTGCCAAATCCAATTAAGTCATCTTCTTAACACAACAAGAAATCTCATCTTCCCTGAGCTGTCATCACTAGAAAGGGAGAAGGTGGAATTGTTTATTAAAGGAGGCATTTATTATCTGTTCTGGCTTACTTCCAATAGCAAATGTATTCGTTTAGTCTCTAAAGAATAGTTATTTTAACCTGTTTCTATATTCTAAGGTAAACCATGTATTCTAGGCTTTAGGAACATATGGTTAGAAAATAAGGTCTTATGTTCTGTTTTTAAATTAATTTCTTGAATTATATGCTTTACATTTTATGTACAAATTATGGTTTGAACCTCCATCAGTCAAACTGAGATCTGCCTCCTCTCAAAGGCCTCCCTGGGCTATTCCTGAGAGATTTTCAGAGATCTTTTCCCCATGATGAATGAGTTCCTGAGGCTCTTTTGCACTTGCTGCAGCACCATTGCCTTCCCTGGGTAGGATCTGCACAAAATTTCCTCTTCCTCTGAGCCCTGCTAGCTTTAGTTATGGTCTCTTCCCTTCTTTGAAGGCAGTAACATGGCTTCTCCCAATGCTAACTCATCCTGATCAAGGACTACTTGCTCCTTTCCCATCATGTAACCAAGACCAGGCTTATTTTCCTGCATATTTTCCTGTATGTACTGCTTGTGTATGTTTTAATGTATTTTGACCCTTGCTATGAAGGATGACACAATTAGTACACTTTACTTTATCTCATCATTTCTCCTCTTTCTTTCTCAACACATTTGGTTTTTTTACTTTATTTTCTGGAATTTCATTTGTTCTTAGTTGGGCGACAGTCATCTTCCACCAATATCTTCAGGAAGAGCCTATGGACACTATACTTCCTTGGTTTTGTGTTTGACAATATTTGCCTATTGCCTTTATACCGAATTTCAGATTTGTTCGGTATAAAATTCTTGGGTCACACATTTTCCCCATAAAAGCTGTGCAGGCATTTTCCTCAGTACCTTCTGGCTTTAATGGTAAGCAGAAATATGATGCATAATGGTATGCAGAAGTGTGATGAAGCCAGCTTGGTTTACCTCACTACAAATATGTCAGTCTTTTAGCTCTTATGTCTAAAGACCGTTTATTCTAACTTAGTATGCAGTAATTTTGTTAAGACGTGACTAAACTTTTCTTGAGATACTATGTATCTTTAATTTACTTCTAGAAAGTTTTTCTTCAACTACCCAGTATTTGTTCTTGCCATTTTTCATTCTTTTCTTGAGGAATGTCAATTATGAATATATTGGACCTTCTTTGTCTACCCTTCCACATCTTGTATTCCCTCACCATCCATTTCTAATTTTCGGTTCATTTCCATCTTATTGTAATTATTTTCATCTGGCTATCCTCTATCTCCCTTACTTTGAGTTTTGCGTATATATGTTTCTCTTATCATTCATCCTTGAGCTTGACCAGTTCGGCACTTCTGGATTATCTCACAGCATTCGACTCAGTGTCTCTTTTTTGTACCTTTTTATTTACTTGTAGCTCAGATATCATATTCCTTTGATTTTCTTCCTACTTCACTGGTTGTTTTTTTCTATTTTATTTTTTGGATCTCTCTCCTGTTCCTGATCACTAAATGTTGGAACGCCCCAGTACCTGGTCCTTGAACTTGTTTCTCTTCCGAACTCATTCTTCAGGTGACCCCTTCTGGGAGCAGGCTTTAAATTCTACTTTTTAAATGTTTACTTTCACAACTATTTCTCTTGCTATGGCCCATCCTCTGAACTCTGGTGGATCACATATTCAGCCCAAGGAATGATTGGCAGCTCAGACTTAAGATATATAAGATCTAATGTTTGTGTTACCTTCCTTCCCTAAAGACACGATCTTATCTCTTTTGTCTCCTCGATCTAGTATATATTTCCTCAGACAAGAAAACTACCTTGGGGTTATCTCTGATGATCCTTTTTTTCTTTCATCTTATATGAAATCCAATGACAAGTGCTATAAACTTTTGCTTTCACAAATATGGCTTTAATCAAACTGCTTCTCATCACCTGCACCAATACCCTCCCAGTTCAAGCCACCATCCTCTAGACTACTGAAATAGTCTCCCTGTTTCCATCTCCTTCCCCCATCATCAAATCTGCGCAAAGAGGAAAGAATGATTTTTTAAAAATTTAAATTAGGACGTGTTACTTCCATGTGTAAAGCCATCCAACAGCTTCCCTATAAATTCCTCATAGTTATAGGGTCCTGCATCATCTAATCATCCTATTTCCCTCACAGACCTCTTTTTCTTCCACTCTTCCCTAGCTCATTCTCTCTAGCTGTGCCCCCCTTTTGTTGCTCTTTAAACACTTAATGATAATCCACACCTCAGGGCCTTTGCACCTGCTATTCATTCTAACTGTAATCTCTTCTCTCAGATCTTTGTAGTGCTCGCTTAGATCTCTGCTTGGATGTCTTTTCCTCAGAGAGGCCTTCCCTTGACACCTATTGAAAAGAGCATACGCCCTGCATTCACTCCTTGTCCTTTAGTTATCTCCATAGCCAAATCACTACCTGACACCACATTATACATTTATTTTTTATCCATTTTCCCAAGAATATCAGCTTCATGAGTGCAAGGGCTTTGTTGACTTTGTTCACTACTGTGTGCTTAACATTTGGAAAATATTGGAAACTCAACTAGTATTTATTGAGTGAACACATGAATTTTTCATCACTTTGATTGCTTAAGTCCTCCCTGCCTCTTAATTATTTGCTTTGTGCTTTCAGATTTTTTTCCATTATGTCTTTTGGGTTTATAGTCAAACAATGTAGCCAATATATTCATTGCTTCATGGCAACTTTCCTATTAACTGTTCTTCACTTGCCATTTTCTTTATTCCTTTGTTTTCCTTGAATATTTTTGCATAGATCTCGATTTATCATTACTATTACTGTTACCACTCATTTTTGGAGGGAAGAGGGACATTTTTCCTGGACTTGTAATCTGAAGGCAGTTCCTGTTGAGGCAGGTCCTGGTGGTGTCCCAGACCAGCAGGAATCCTTCATGATTCTCAGCACAGCATTTTATAAAAGAGGACCGTGTGCATGTGTTTATTTGGAAGGGGGCTGAGAAGAAGGAAGGAAGAATGAGCTGTATTAACCTTTTCCCAGAGTTGTGACTTGCGGGGACCCTTAGGAATCAGAGTCCTTCTCTTCTAGCCTGCCTCAGTGACAAACTCCTTCCTATAAATATGCATATGCAATATATATTGCATCTATATATGAATTATTTCATATATTCATATCTATATATTCATATCTATATGTAGATATTATTTATATTGCAATTAAGATACTGTGTTTTGAATTTACCAATATTTTCATTTATGTTTTGTATTTTTTGTGCCCCATTAAAGAAAATTTTGCATTATAATCAACTTTTTATTTTCCAAAGAAAAATTTCTACCTGATTTTTTTTATTGGATTGCATTGAATTTTGAAATCAATTAGGGGAATATTTGACATCCTTAAAATATTGTCTTTCAATTCATGAACATGATATATTCCTGTATTTATGTAGGTCATCTTTAATTCTTCTCAAGAATATCTTGTAGTTTTCCTGGATAAAGGTCGTACACATCTTTCTTTGGACTTACTCCTATGTATTTTATGTTTTGGTATGCTATTTTAAATGGTATTGTTTTTATTTCATTTCCTAAATGTTCTTTGCTAGTACGTGGAAATATAATTGATTTTTGTTTGTTACCTTTGTACTCAGGGACCTTGGTAAGTAACTTATTAATTCTAATAGTTCATCTGTAGGTCATTTTGAATTTTTTAAATAACCATTTTTTTTTCTTCTAGGAAAAATGACAATTTTGTTTCTTTTTAATCAATTTCTAATGTTAAAACAACTTTGAATTTCTGAGATAACCCAATTTGGTCATGATGTGTTATGTTATCCTTTTTATATATTATGGGTTTTAGTTTGCTAATGTTTTGTTCCTTTTTAAAAAAAATCTATTGTATGTAACTAAGATTAGCCTATAGTTTTCCTTTCTTCTGCTGTGTTTCTTAGTTATAGGAAAGTTGTGCTAACATCTTCAAGTTGGGAGACATTGATTTCTTTTTTCTTTGGGAGAGTTCCTATAATATGTGTGCTTTTTCTTTACATGTTGCTAGAATTGGCTTGTAAAGTTATTTGGGCTGGGGTGTTCTCTATCAAAAGCTTTTAATTACAGCTTCAATTTAATAGTTATAGAACTGCTCATATTTTCCATTTCTTCTTGTGCTAGTTTTGATAAATTGTATTTTCTTAGGATCTGTAATTTTTTTTTTTAAAGATTTTATTTATTTGACAGAGAGAAACACAGCTAGAGAGGGAACACAAGCAGAGGGAATGGTAGTGGGAGAAGCAGGCTCCCCGCCAAGCAGAGAGCCCGACGCAGGGCTCGATCCCAGGACCCTGGGATCATGACCTGAGCCGAAGGCAGACGCTTAACGACTGAGCCACCCAGGCACCCCTGGGATCTGTAATTTTTAATCTAAATTTTCACATTTCTTGACATAATAACCAGTTATTATCTTTTCAGTTAGTTCAGTTTCTGTTGTAATGTCCGTATTTTCATCCTTTATATTGGCTCTTTGTGCTTTTTGTCTTGTTTTCTTGATCGTACTCACTAAGTATTTTGTCAATTTTATTAGTCTTTAAAGACTTGACTTTTGGCTTTGTTGATTCTGTAGTTACTTTTTATTTTATGAATTTTTATTGTTTTGGTTATATCATTTTTTTCGTTAGATTTTGTTTTTTTATGTTTGCTATTGCTTTTCTAAATTATTGAGATGGATGCTTACATCTTCATTTTGCAAACTATACTAAGGTGCAACTGTGTCTCACAGAGCAACATGGAATATTCTAAAATTTCGAGAAAACATGGCAATACTCAAAACCTATTGGATTCTACCTAAGCTAACAGCTTGAGATAATTCATAGTTTTGACATTAGATCATACTGTCTTGTTAAGCTCTTCAGTGCCTCCACACAGATATTGGTTGATAAGAGTTTTTCTTGTTATTTTCATAGGGAAATCATGACCTTATTTACCATTACTGTAAATGGAAGTTTTGGGTTGGTGTCCTAATTAGCCTATATTTTTTAAATGAGGACCAAATCTTCTACTTTCTTTTGTATTAAACAAGTTGTTCACAATAACTTTAGTACTTATAACAATTATTGCCTATAGTAGTTACCCCTTTCTGAGTGTTTTGTGTGTTTTTAGCATTAACATCCATAGGTCTATGTAGTATTTTCATATATTCCCGTGTCATTTCTGTCACTGTGGGACTACATAATGAATTTACTCTTTCAATGCAGTCTTCAGGAACTGACCTGGATCAGGCATTATTCCAGCCCTTTCCATCAGAAATTGTGTTTCAGAACTATACTCCCTGTGAAGTGTATGAAGTTCCACTCATTTTGAGGAATAATGACAAAGTGAGTATGTTTGTTGGATGTACATATCATGGATATATAAGAGATTAAATAAAATGGGATCCCATAGGGTCTTAGATAAATCCTTTAATTTGAGAGACCTAGAAGAGTAGATAAAAACATGCCCTTTGACTATAAGTTTAATGGAGACAAGATTATGTTGATTTATTCATGTGTGTTCAGGCCCAGATCAGTGTCCACCAAATGATCAACTCCCAATATGTACAGCAACATTTTGTTAAGTAAAATATTAGCTAGGTAAATGTCGTAATTAAAAAAAATGTTTATTTTAGAGAGAGAGAATGGTAGGTGGTGGTGTGGGCAGGGAGAGAGAGCCTTAAGCAGACTCTTCCCTAAGCCTGGAGCCCAACTTGGGGCTCTATTTCATGACCCCAAGATCATGATAGGAGCTGAAACCAAGAGTTGGCTGCTTAACTGACTGAGACACCAAGGTGCCCCAAATGTCATGAAATTCTTATGTGTGACCACTTTAGATAGGTTTTCATTCAAGACAGGGTGAAACATATATTCATGTTTTCTGCATTGAAGCCACTGTAAACTCACATATATGAATTGCAGTTGTTGAGCCAAATTATTTATACTTTACGAATTGTATTTTTAAAAAATCTTCAAAAAAAGAAATGGAGCTCCCTTCCTCCTTTCTCCCTTAGATAGCGTTCAGATTTTTGTCTACAGATCATTTTGGACAGCTTCTCCCACTGTCTATACCTTGTCCTTTTGTCGTTGCAACTGAGAGTTTCTTCTCCATCCATATGCCTTTTTTCCCCCTAGAGGTAAATTATGGTTTACTTTAAGAAAAAGTATTAAGTGCCTGAAGATTTCCTTGACATCTAAGAATAATGGAAGAAAGAATAATGTGGGAAGTCAGCATGAAGCCCAGTTAAGTGTGAAAAGTAATCAGATGGGGAGGAAGGCATCTGAGAGGTGCTGAACTTCAGATGTAAAGGCAAGTAGGAATACCTCAAGAGTTCAAGAATGTAGAGACAAAAATTCTAGCTATAAGAAAAAAGGGAAAATAAATGAAGACTATGCAAGAATACTTTTAGTTATATTTGGTACAATAGCTCATTAAAGGAATCAGTGATGCCTTTCAGAGATCAATGGGGTGATTTAGTGACAGCAAAGTCAGGCTCTGGAGAAAATGGTATATTTAGTTCTTGGCTACAGGATTGTTAGCAAGAGAAGCTCAAGGGATATAAGTTAAAAGGTAGGCAGAGAGAAGAAAAAGAATCTGAGATGCTCAGGATTATGCCCCTAGACCTCAAGAAAAGATGTATTACATAGACATCAGGACTCTCTCTTTTCATATAGGCTGCCAACCACTTCCCTTTGTCACTTCTAGTTCTCTTTTTCTCTTTCTCCATGACTTTTTGACTCTTGCTCAAGTATTTTAAGGCTGTTAAAGACAGAGAGGAGCTAGCCCAAGGGATATTTTAATCACTCTTCTTTGGCCCTAAACAAGAAATGATTGCCCGTGGGTGTATATGAGCAAGTAAAGGGTATAGGGCATTTGTAAGTTTTGTCTGCCAAGGGGCCCTAAGTTCTCGTGGATAACCCAACACTCTTGGTTCGATGCTGCTACAAAGTTGGACCTCATGAAAGGAGGGTCCCCATCCAGGGAAAGTCCAGCTATCAAAAGTAGATTGATGTCTCTAGCCTAGGCAGGGTTGTTCTTACGTGAGTCACCCAAGAACAAGCCTGCTTCTCTACTTCCTTAGTTCATGGACTCATAAAAAACTGCTGGAATAGATATAGGGCACAGAGAAATGTTTTCTCTTATTTGCCGTTTATTTCCTTCCTCAATGGCAATGAAGGCAAAAGACAGAGTCTGTTTGGTCATTATTTCTCTGTCTCACAACACAAGGATGAGAATAAGCTATGAACACTCTACAAGCCCCAACTTGATTCTGCTTAGGATATAATTATTAGCACTCAGACTCTAGATTCAGACTAATCTAGTAGATTCCAGCTGAGCTGTCTCCCAACTGCAGACCGTGGGTAAGTCGCTTCATTTCTCTGGGCCATGGTGATACTAATAGTACCCATTTCAATCGACTGTGTGGAATATTAGAGGTACCGAACACAAAATATTCAGCTCAGTGTCTGTCACACAGGAAGCACTAAACCATTGCCACTGTTATTATTATTCCATAGTGTTGCTAGTATTTTCCTTTTTAGTTTTTAATCCATAATTCTGTTCTTGCCAGAAGTATTCCCAGCAAGCTTCCACAGTGTCGTTCTGTCCATCATAAATGACACTGCACCTTTCCCTTACCAGCAAAGCCAGATGGACTCCTGTCAGATTCTCACACACCTCTTCCTTACCTCCCTACTCTCTAGTCTTAGGATCTGTCTGAATTCTCTCTCTGCATTTCTTCTTCCTTTGCTCGTCTAGGTTTCAGTTTTGAGAGGTTGTGTGGGTTCTTTTGTCCTCATTTTGCACCTGAGACTTCTCGGTCATCCTTAACTATATAGGCCACTGTCTTCTGTCCCCTTTGAGTCTTCAAAAAAAAAAAATCTTTTCCTTTTCCTTGTATCCCTGGAACCTCCACCCCTATTCTCCTCACATTTATATTTCTTTTACTGCTTAGACTGTCTTAGATAAACAGAGCTACGTACTCTGGGCAATGCAAGCAGAGCAGAACAGGACTTGAAGAGAAGGAGAAGCTATTAGAAGCCGCTCTGACACTGGCCTGGGGACCCTGTGCTGTTTTTCTGTTCTCGTTCCCAGTGGCGGCTACTGAGGACAGGGCCCCAGATGGAAGGGGGAGTTAGGCTGGGTCTTGGGGAGGCTGCAGCACTGAGGACAAGTGTCCTATTCCCCATCTGTAGAGCGGGGGTCATAGGGGAGCTCTGAGGACATTGAGGGGATTAAGCGGTGCCTCATGGACACTGGGTGGTCGACAGCAGGTGCGCAGGAAGTGTGCATTCTTCTCCCAGAGCACTTCTCAAATGTTGGGAAATCCAGCTTGCCTCTACTGTGTGCGTGGGGTTTTAGCTGATCAAGCAGTTCCTCTTTGAACATAGTCTTATCTATCTATCTATCTATCTATCTATCTATTTATTTATTTATTTAGATTTATTTATTTACTTGGTGGAGAGAGAGCAAGGGCACAAGCAGGGGGAGCAGCAGAGGGAGAGGGAGATGTGGGGCTCGATCCCAGGACCATAGACTCATGACCGGAGCCAAAGGCAGACACTTAACCTACAGAGCTACCCAGGGGCCCCAAGATAGTCACATTTAAATGATAGAATGAACAAAGGCTTGCAATAACAATAAAAATGAATAATAATTTCAGTAAAAATAAAAGCTCAAATGTACTGAGTCATCTCCTCTCACAGTTGAAACGGAAGTTAAACCTTGACCAAGGTCGTGCGTGGCTAGTGAGAAGCCGATGGAGATTTCCTGGTGGGAATCTTCGGCTTCTGCCTTTTCACAGGCGCTGTGTCCACCGTGGTGTGTTTTTCTTGCAGATTCCGAGGATGGTGAAAGTCACTGAGGAAAGTTCACCCTACTTTAAAGTCATCAGCCCCAAAGATTCCGGCCACAAAGTAGCTCCCGGAGTGCCGTCCATATTCCGAGTCCTCTTCTCTCCAGAGGAGAACAAGGTCAGAAACCCGTTGAATACTTCTCATTAGTGGTTTGTAATTCTGAACATTTACGGAGGTGGTGCTGGTGCTGGTAGTAGTGTTGTCAGTGGTTTGGGAGTTGTGTCGCTGCTGCTGTTGGAGGCGATGGTGTTCGTGGTGGGGGTGCTTAGAGGAGCGGTAAGCGTGGCTGAGAGGCAGGGGCAGTGCACCCCTGGGAATGAGGGGAGAACTGTCCAACACAGCTGAGGGCTTCCATGAGCTGTAAGTAGCCAGGGTATAAAGAAGGGTAATCCTTTTGGGTGCTTCCCCACCCCCCTCACCTACCTCAGCTTATTTATATTTGACTACGAGCTGGAGGGTCACCAAAAAGGAAAAGGTGCGCTCCAGATGCAGGGAGTTGAGGCAAAAGATAAGACATTATGGCTTCTGGGAAATTTGGGATCTTAGTTGCATTCCTCCTCACTGGATTCTTCTTTTATTTTTATTTTTTAATTTTTTAAATTTACATATAATGTATTATTTCCCCCAGGTACATGTCTGTGCAGCGTCAGGCTTACACATGTCACAGCACTCACCATAGCACAGACCCTTCCCAGTGTCCATAACCCCGCCACCCAGTCCCTCCCTCCCATCCCCCAGCACCCCGCAGTTTGTTTCCTGAGATTAAGAGCCTCTTTCCTCGCTGGATTCTAACAAGTTTAGAAGGGACCAAAGATCCAAATATTGATTGTGGTATCATTCTCATTAGTGGCAAAGAAGGTGGCCAGTACCTGAGGCCCGGAGAGGACTTCTTCCTGCTCCCAGTGTGGCAGATAACTGGGCCCTGAAGGGCTGACATCTGGGTAGCTCCGATGGAGCCCAAGCACACCCGCTAGAGCCAAGAGCAGAGACCTGCCCAGTCTGCTCAGCCCTATCCGCACCTGGACAGGCCAGAAAGAGCCTAAGTTCAAAAACAGGCCATTTCACCTCTGCACCAGTCCAGCTATGTTCCCAAACCAGTCCATTCTCAAGCCGTCTCAGCTATAGAAATTCCAGTTCCTCCTGGAAGGAAGGACTAGCTAAGGGGGCCTGAGGGTGGAGGCTTCCTCCCCAATCCTTTTCCAAGGAGAACAACGGGGTGGGTTGAGTTTTCTTCTCTGTGAGCCAAAGTGGGGACTTGTAGGGAGGAGGAAAGGGCTTTTACCAGCATAATTGATGGAGTGAGGACAAAAACAAGGCTCACATAAGTAGAACAAAATGTCAGGTTATATATAATGTTAACAGTATGTGCTCGCCTGTATCATGCCCTTAGGGTTAGAATCACAAAAGCATAAGGAATAACATGGAGGACATTAGGAGAAGGAAAGGAAAAGTGAATTGGGGGAAATCGGAGGGGGAGATGAAGCATGAGAGACTGTGGACTCTTAGAAACAAACAGAGTTTTGGAGGGGAGGGGAGTGGGAGGATGGGTGAGCCTGGTGGTGGGTACTGAGGAGGGCACGTATTGTATGGAGCACTGGGTGTGGTGTATAAACAATGAATCTTGGAACACTGAGAAAAATAAAATTAAATTAAGAAATGTTAAAAAAAAAAAAAAAGAATCCCAAAAGCTTGTTAGAGACAGAAAGAACTAGCTTCGAATCCTTGCTCTTCTTCATCACTAATACGTATCAGCAGCTGTTAATGCCATTACTAGTATTCCTGCTAATATTGCTACTATTCCTACTTTCCTGGAGAGCAGGGATAGAGAATAAAATGTGGTTGGCCTCACGTGTATCCCTCTCCCTCTAGTGAGAAGGTAGAAATTCTCTTGTAATAATGCGGCTGTTCCAATTTTGCCACGCTGTAGCCTTAGTATTTCTTGGGTTGTATTTATGGGCCTATATTTTTGCCTAGAGTCCTATGGAAATAAATGAGAAGATAAATAGTTCCAGAAGTATTGAGGGGTTTTTGATGTTGCTATTGTTGTTCTCTGCTATCTCAGTCCTTGTTTCTTTCTCGAGGCCCTATATCTGAATGCCATCTGTGAAGAGATGGGTATCTGGATTTAGTCTGGGTGTCAAATTCCTACACTGTCATTTGGGTAGGAAGCCTTTGTGCAGCTTGAAGTAGGAAGCTTGCTGGATTTGAGGAGTTGGAGTTCCTTACTTCTTTTCTGTGCGGGAGAAAATACGTCTCCTGTTGGATAAGTATTGTTCTACCTGTAGGTAGTCTGGCTGAGAAATGAACACACAGAAGTTTCGAGGAGGTGGAATGTTCTGTATTTGTGACAAGTGTGCGGGTTATATGGATGAATTCGTTTGTCAAAACTGTGCGTTTAATATTTATGCTTTCTAATATATCTACATTCTACCTTAAAAACTATAAAATAGAATAATAACAATGAGAGGGGGGAGTGGATGGAGAAGTGGATGAAGCCAGAAGAGCGGAATGTGAATCCTTGTTGAAGCTGGCTGACAGGTACACGGGGTTTTTACACTCTTTTGTTTGCTTTGTGTATGTTTACAACTTTCCCTAAAGAAAAGCTGAAAGGGAGCGATTTTATTGCTGCTTTATCTATACAGCAAATAGATAACCAAAATGTGTATTAGGTATGTTTGTATTTACTATGTAAATATGAAATGCTAACCTTCCTATTGAGGGTTATGACTTGGCTGTATTTTGTGGCTGCTTTTCTTACTCCTCACTTTTGCATTCCCTCTTACCTTTCCATTTCACCAACACTGCCTGTCTATTGGCAAACCCCTAGTTTAAAAATAATTAAGTCGAAGGTTGTTTTACTGTTTCTTCTAAGTATTTGAATGTCATCAAAGGCTCCATGCATGTAGGAGGAGACATGGAGTGAGAACATTGGCTACCTATGAGAAATTCAAGCAGCCAGTTTTGGATACAGTAGGATTTTTCTGTTGGACTCCAAGCTATAATATAGTTCACAGAATGTGTTTTTCTGAAACATTGTGATTTCTCCTCTTGCTGGCTTGTCTAAGACTGATGGTGGGAATTTGGGGAAGCTCCTGCTGCTAGCTTTGGTCCCCCTTTTCTGCCAAAATCCTGCTGCATGGGCCCCATCAGCAGGGTCCCTCCTCAGGAGGTGCTGCCGGTCGGTCGTCTGGGCCTCTGCACTCACTGGCCGTTGGAGGGCCAGCAGCCCCACACACAGAAGGACCAGCTGGGGTTAATAGCGCTGTCCGCGGTGCTGCTCCAGAATGTGGCAGAGGGGCCCGGTTTATTTCAGGGCAGAGAGAAGTCAGTCTTTTCACGGTGTCGCTTTCTCTTCAGTTGGCCAAATTGATAGGCAACGTACATATGTATTTTTCTTCCTTATCCCCTGCTGATCTGAGCACACTCCATTCTCATTTACCCTCCTCACATCTGGAGGGTGCGATATGTAAATTGCAGCATGCCACAGCTTAATAAGCCAGTCCCCTTTCAATTGGATTTTCAGCACCCGTGTATATTAGCCTGTCGAAGATGATAATGTAATTTACATTTTTCCCTGTCATCTTTTAATCTGGCTTCCTGGGGTCTTAACTTGTTAAGAATGCCAAGTGCCCAGATAACAGGTGCAGCAGATTCACTCTGGCTTTCCTTATCTCTTTATTCACACAAACTTAAAAAAAAAAAGATTGGATATTTTATTAATCTAATAATCCTGGTGTATGTCAATGCAGTAGAGATATAATAATGTTCTCATCACACTGTAAAATTCTGGAGCCTCGCACTTTCCTTGACCTCTTGAATTTGTATCTTTACTATTAAAAGGAGAATGAAAAGTATTAGGCTTTTGTAGGAAAGCAAAACTGGGTGCTTGCTTCCTTAGACTTAAGAAAGCCTCTGTTTACTATAGAATTGTCATATGGATATGACTGGTGGTTTAAAGAGCAATTTTATTGCTCAGTTATGTTTTAAGAAAATATATAATGTGTTGTCAAAATAGTTTTCCTGGTTTGCTGCTATAAAATTTAAAAATTGTGGTTCAAGAAGACTAGAAGAATGTTAACGTATTTTATGCTATCTAGGTGTACAATGATAATGAATTATATTGTCAGCATTTTTAATTAAAGTGTAGATACCATAAAATTTTCCAGAATCAACCATTTTCGTTGGCAGAAACTGTGATAGGGATTTTGTTTTCTTCCTGCCTGGAATTAGCCCTCCCTAAGTCTGAGTCATCTCTGTCACCCTAGTGACAGAGTGCCTAGCACAGCGCCTGACAAATAAGCATGCGGTAAATATTTGTTGAGTAACATAAGTACATGTTAATCTCAGGAAAATCTACGGAAGTTTCTCCAACTTGAGGATGGCCTTCAGATGATAAAAGCAAAAGCATATAAAAAGGCTCAAATATCTTTTTGTGCCGTGAATGTATTAGATAACCTTCACTTTTTTTTTTGTTTTGTTTTTCTCCGTTTTATGTCACATCTTCAGTGAGTGTCACTACTGTTTAACATTCTGGACTTGATAAATGTCATTTTATAATAAAGCTAACAAGGCTGTTGGGAATTCTCTTTGTGAAGAACTCTCGATAGTTTAGTACCCAAATAAAGATACTAAAAATGAATAATATTCTTTCATTCACTCTGGACCAGGACCAGTTCTATGAGCCAGGACCCACTGGAGAACAAAACAGTATTTGGCCTTCGTGGAGCTTATGTTCCTCAATGAATAACAGGCAAATATAATGGAATGTCAGCTACCGACATGGTAGAGAATAGAGAGGGATGGGCTCCTGTTTCTTTTCAGTAGGGGGTCAGGGAAGATTTCTGTGCGGAGGTGACATTGAGCAGAGAACTAAATTAAGCTGCACAAATATCTGTGGGAAGATATTTGTCAGGGAGAGGGAATAGCAACTACAGTGGCCTATGGCTAAAACACGCTTGACAGCAGGCTCGGGGAAGAGCAGGGAGGCACGTGGAGGAAGTGGTAGGACCTGCGGGAAAATGGTAGATACATATACCTCAACTGGGAAGATCTGGGTACTGACTGGACATTTGATGATATTGAGGAGCTTCTGGAATTTTTTAGGTAAGATAGCAGTCTTGTGGTTATGTTAACATTTTGAAAGGTCCTTATTTTTCAGAGAAATAACAATAATTTACAGAGGAAATAATACAATGAATGGGGCTCACTACAAAATCCTTGGAACAGGAGCAGGACAGATGAAGCGTGACCGCTCTGAGCAGACCATCCTGTCGAATGGTCCTCTTTCCCCTATGTTTCGTATAAACTGGTAGTTAGATCTAGAAGTTTTATTAGATTCAAATTTGATTTTTTTTGGGGGGGGGGCAAGAATTCTTGGGTGGGTGGTGCTTCTCCTATATTATAGCAAGAGGCACAAAAATGCCTGTCATTCTGTTTTGTTTTTGTAATGATCCAGTGAGAATCCTGAGGTACAGCTCCTACAGGAAAGATACATACTGAATCCTTTTCCTTTACCTCCCACAGAGGGTTTTGGTTAGGAGTGCCATCTCTGCCTTGCATTTTGGGATCAGTCTGGTTGCTGCATGATAGACTGAAGGGAGTGTGAGGTGTGACAGCGATTTGCCCATCCTTAATATCGAAGAGAATCCCAAATTGGGATTGGATTCACTGCTGCCTACAAGAAAAGATTGCTTTTCCCCAGCCTCCTTTGCAGCTATGTGTGTCCATGTGCTGGCCAGGGACGTGAGCGAGGTATCCAAGTGTGTGCTTGTCCAAAGCTGATTCAGCATGCAGGTGCTTTGTTTTGCCCTTCTGCCTTCTCCTTTCGGCCTGCAGCCTGGCTGTGAGAAATAGCTGGCATCCCCAGGATTACTCTGCTGCAAGGGCTGACCTTGAGGAGAGATGCTGAGTGCTATCATGTAGAGCAAGAAGTTTGCTTCTACATGTAGAGCAAGAATTTGCATCTCTAGAGACACTGTGGAGCCATCATACCAATCCAGCCTGACTCTATAGTCTAATTTGACTCCTAGTGTTTTGGCAAGCAACTGACTGAACGGTGGCACCATTTACCGAGGTAGGGAAAAGTGGAGGGCAAGCAGGTTGTGAGGCTGGATGGGGTAAAGTAGGCAATCAGAAGGATTCAGGGAATATGGTGTTTATATGTTAAGTTGGAACTTCCCTTTAAACATCTAAGGGGAAATACAAATAGGCTGTAGGACACAATTCTCTGTGGCAAAAGGGAGGTGTTGTCTAGAGACAAATATTTGAAAACCATGTAAAGATGATCCTTTCCACCAAGGGGTGGATGAGCCGATGTTGAGCATGAGTGTGCATAAAGAAGAAGTCGGGAAAAGGAGGAGGTGCCTGCAAAAGATGCTACTAAGAAGGGGTGGTCGTGAAGTAGGAGGAGAACCAGAAGATTACAGTGCTCGGGAATCCCAAATGGATGCAGTAGTTCAAAAAGGAGGGAGAGATCAGCTTTGTATTATGTCCAAAGCTATGAAAAGTAGAATAGAATAAGGATGTGGGATTGGCCATTGGATTTGTCAGAGCCATTAGTGACATTGGCAGGAAGAGTTTCTGTGGCATGTTGTATACAGAAGCCTAATGGGGTGGGTTGAAGAGAGAATGGACAGCAAGGAGGGGGTGATATTGAGCATAAGTAACACCCGTGAGCAGTTTTGCTGTCAAAGATGATTAGAAAAATGGGGCGGTAGCTGGAGGTGGATGTTGGGCTCAAGGGTAGATTAATATTTAAGAGGAAGCTATGCTGATGTATGAATGTTCAGGAAAGAGGGAAGACGGATGCTTCAGTAAAATCCTGGAGTGAGCTAGAAGGATTGAGATCTAATGTACAAGGACAGGGTTTGAGCTTAGGAATAGGAGTGAAGGCAGAGTAGATGGGCATCAGTATAGGTGGATTAGTAGATTTGTGACTTGCAACTTGGAAAGCAAAAAATTACAGGGGAAGTTAATTACTTTAAGTGGATAATTTCTACATGAATCATGAAGTAACTACATTATTACTATACACTATGGATAAAAATGGTCAAAATGAATTCGGAAGGCTCAGGTCTCTTTTCATGCCGAGGGTCAGAGGTCATTCTCATTGGATAGACAGGAAAATGTAACTGCTGACAGGAAGCTAAGAACCCAGCTGAGTCGCATGAAGAGTCAGAGTGGTAGAGGAGTAAGACCCGTGATGTCTGACCACTCTCGTTCTCAAACTGATTAGGACTTCAGAACTGATTCTTCTCTTTCGAGGGATGAACTTCAGATTGAGAAGATGGTATTTAATAAATACTGTAAGTGGTTAGAGAATCTCTAGCATTTTCCAGGGACACCGGAGATTAAATTCACTGAGTCCTAATCAGATATAGTTCCAGTTTTACTCTGTGTTAGCCACTCTTCCATCAGGTTTAGGAGTAGAGGAAAGGCAGAGGGAGGATTGTGAGGGTCTAAGCACGCTGGTCTAACTACGCTTGCCTTTGATGAGTGCGTGGAGAGGCATCGGCTGCAGGAGAGAGCACCATTTTCCTTTGCCTGAGACTGTGAAGGACAGAATTATTGCCATGTTTGCTCTCTGTCGTGGAGCTAATTAAAAATCAAGATCCATTCTTTTCACTTCTCACAAAGTCAATCTGCCATTTTCATATTCTGCTGCTGTTTTTTAAAGTTTGGGGGCTAGGTGTTTTGGAAGGAAAGCTAGTGGACGAAAAGTAGGCTGGATGTTTTGTCTGGAGAGCATTGTTAGAAAGGATAACATTTTAGGATAGATGGTAACTCACGGCCGTGTCTCTGATAGTAGAGGGGAAAGAGCGTGGAATGAATATTTGACTCTGAACGGTGACCTGATTACTCTGAATCTAAATACAGTGGAAAGGGAGGATATTAACTAAAGCAATTGCCTCGCTTAAAGGCTGACGGAGTCTCCCCAGGCATTACATCTGAATTAATTGGAAGCCAGTAGAGCAATATATAATGCATATTACATAATCTAATATAGTCATATTAAATATAGAACTTCAGAGATTAGAATACATTTTTAGGGACTTGTTTAAAGAATTTCTTCATATTCTTTTGTGAGTACGTGAATTGATTATGAACAAAATGTGCAATTCAGACCGAGCTTCAAGTCTTCCTCGGATGGAAATTTGAAAAGGTTTGAAAACGTCTCCGAATATTTCAATTAGTCTCCTGAACTGTTTTAAGCTGTCTTCAGTTGCTTGTGGAACAAAGCAGAGAATACGTAAATATAGAATAAAATCGGACAAATCACTTTGGGATCACCTCTCCTTCTGGATTCAGCAGCGTCTTTGGTTCTTTCTCTCAAAGCCCGTGTTAACATGAAGTTTCCACGTGTGCCAGAAGCTTTCCAGTTCCTAATTCCCAACAAAACCTTGGCTTGCTGGGTTTGATCCACTAAGAAAAAATGAAAGCAGTACTTATCTCGTTAGGATTCTGATGAATTCAGACTAGACTGTGTCATTGGTGAATTCTGTGGGGTTTTCTAGGATTAAGTATGCTTAATGCAATTTGTACTCCCTTATGTGTGGTTAGCATAATTTTTGAGCCTGGCTTTTCCATCTGGAAACCAGAATCAGTTGAAGAGCTAGGAGTCCAACAACTCAATTTTAATGAATTTCATGAATACCCTCCATAAGTTTTTATTACTTATTCCTACTGCAAGACCTTTATATTTGCAATTCTCCTTGCCAGGAACACTCCATTCCTAGATCTCGTCTGACTGGCTCCTTTTGCCGATCAGGTTTCTGTCCAAAGGCCACCTCTTCAGGAAGGCCTCCTTGGTTGTTCCAACCAAAAGCTGTCCCTCCCAACGTTATCACTTAACCGTGTTTTATTTTCTTCAAAGCCCTTGTGGCTTTCTGAAATTATCTTGTTGTATTATTATCATCAGGGTTATCATTATTATTATCCTAACAATAAGAGTAAACACAAGTTGAGTCTTTCCGATATACCTTACCCAAGTCATTGTATTTGATACAGCATTTTAATAATGACAGCTAGCCAGGCCACTGGCCTCTCTGCGTAGACTGCTGCAAGGGCTTCCTGACTCTCTTTGCTTTTCCTGTTTTAGCTTCTTACAGTTTGCTGCCCACAGAGCAGCTAGTGATCTTCTTAAAACATGAATCAGCTCCGTCATGATCAGCTTTCAGCATCAGCAGGGTTTCGGCCATCTTCAGGTCCTCACTGGTTTACCAGACCCACTGGGATCTGGCCCCAGTTACCTCCCTGCCCTGTCTCTAACCTCTCCTGACCTCTGACCTCTGGCCCCAAATCACATTTTGCTCAGACTGCTGTCCAGCCACACGGCTCAGGTCTCATTTTGCTCAGCTCTCTGCTGAAATGTTACTGCTCATGGAGGCCTTTCCCAAGCACATCATGTAAACAAGGAAGCACTCACTCACCATCCCCTTCTCATGCTTCATTTCTCAGCGCTCACTGCTGCCCAACATTGCTTTACTCATTTTCCTGCCCTCAGCAAATCTTTTTTGAATGTTTACTATGTTCTGGGCCCTGTTCTAGGCACTGGGTACACCGAGTCAGTGTGATGAGCAGAGTCCCTGTTGATGTTGGAGATATTAGGGGCAGGAATATGGTAGATTCAAGAATAGGTAAAATCCAACTATGTTGGATGCTTCAGGGAAACTGAGGCAGGAGAAAAGGCTAGGGAGTGTTGGGGCGGGGTAAGTTTAAACTGGGGCTGTCAGGAGAGGCTTCGGTGAGCCTTGAGCCTCATCAAGTCCTGAAGCAGGTGAGGAAGTGAGCTCTGTGAGTGACTAGAGGAATGCGTGTTCTGCACAGAAACAGCATTTTGCAGGCTCTGGAGGAGCAGCGGTTCTAGTGTGTTTGAGGAGCAGCAGGGAGTGAGCAATGGGGAAGGGGGCTATGGCCAGAGAGGTGACGGGACACCAGGCTGCAGCATTCACAGGCCCTCCAGGTGTCAGCCTGGCAGACTGAACGGAGGAGCAGCCTGAGCTTATTTGCATTTTAACTGGACCCCTCGGGTCCTTGTGTGGAACATAGACTTTAAGGGAGCAAGGGTGGAAATAGAGTCCACTTAGCCCAGGAAAGATGGGAACGGCTTGGGTGGGGGGGTAGGGCAGAGATGGGGAGAAGGGATCATGGTATGAATGTATTTTGAAGGTCGGTCCTACAGAATATCCTAAGAAATTGAGAAATAGAGTGATCAAGAATGTCTCATTCCGGGGTTTTAAATCCAGGACACTGGAACAGTGGTGATGCCCATACTAAGATGGGGAGGCGGTAGGGGAACAGATGGAGGGTGGAGGGAGGGTTATGAGCAGGACCCCAGAGGGCATTGTAGAGCCTATGTGGGCGTGAGAAGAAGGCTCCCCCTCTGGGCTGATACAGTTGGAGCCAGCCGAGTGGGCTGGATTTCGGCCCCTATTCCTTCTCCATCTCTGCGCAACTATAGGCAGTGGCATCGATCAGCTTACATTTGGGACATGCCTCCAGGGAGGTGCTGACTGGGCAGCTGGGTCTGGAGTTCAGGGAGACAGCAAGACCCTGGGTGTACAAGCCGCTGTCATGTAAGCCTTCCCGGCGAGTTCATCTGTGTGTTACAGTGTATTAGGTGTGCTTTATTTACTTTTCCTTATCTATGTCATTATGCAAGCTTGAAGTGACTCATGTCTTGTTTTCTGTTTCAGTGTATTCGCACACCTAGCTCAGTACCTGGTACCTGAACACTTAATAAGTGTGGTTGAATAAATAAACCAACTGGGGAGACCATTGCTTTATCCTGGTCCTGTGGGTTGCCTGAGATTGAGTGCATGGTCACGTTTCTGTGTCAAACTACACGTCAGACATTCCCATTGCCATGCTGTAGCTAAAGCCCAAAGAGAGATTTTCTGAAAGCTCCACATTTTAATGCCATTTACTACACGATTGCTGAAAGGAAATTTAAGTTCTAAGTGGACTTTACATTTACCAATGTTGCCATGCAGCTAAATGATGGGAAAACTTTAAACAAAAGCTTGGTTTAGATAGCAAATTCCTTTCATAGCAACTTCTGAGCTCCTGGCCTATTCTTGTGGGGACTAGTAATGTTGGTGAGAGTTCCATTTTTACTTTTTCTTAGGTATATTGAGGATGAGAGTTCTATTTTTCTATCTTATGAAATTATACGAAGGGTAACTTAATTCAGCATTTCGTTGCATTTGAATTCAAGACTGGGGAAAATACATGTCTTGGATCTCAGCATTTTTCTGTAGAACTGTCAGTGATGGCTTTGCACAAGAGATAAGGTTTAAACTGGGCTATGTATCAGTTTGCTATTGTATACAGTAACAGATTACCCCTAAACCCACTGACTTCAAATAATAAACATTATTGCTCACAAGACTCTGGTTCAGCTGGTCTCGACTGGGCCCACTCCTGCGTTGGGTCAGCAACGCCGCTCATCTTGGTTGGACTCTCTCACATGCCTGGGGCTGTAGGCTGGTCTGGCATGGCCCTGGCTGGGACATTTGGGCTCGCGTCCTACAGTAGGCTGGACAATGTTTACTCATATGCCAGTGGCAGGGTTCCAAGAGCAAGACTAAAAATGTGCACGGCTTCCTGAGACCTCAGCTTGAAACTGGCAGAGTATCCTTTTGACCACATTCCATTGGTCAGAGCACGAGATGGAGAAATAGACTCTATTCATGATGGAGAAGCTGCAAAGTCATAATGCTAAGAATATGGGCTTAGAGAGACCATAAATTGGAGCCATTAACCTAATTCCCTGAAGGATAAATAGGGTTTAGAAGGAGGATGTGAAGGAACTAGTGTGAACTTCCTCTGATCTAAAGAAAAATGTGCCTTGAGTGCTCCCATCCCACCTCTCTAATATCTGGAAAACACGCAGAGCATAAACTTCTCCACTGACTTGTGGGTTTTAACACTTGAACTATTCTCTTTCTCTCAGAAAAGAGTATCTCATCAAAAGCACATCTATAATTGTCTTGAGGAGCTTTCATAGAATACATTAAGTTGGTCTGCAAGGCAGCTGGCACATGGCCATTTATCTTGCACAGTTATCTTGATCATGCTGGCATCTCCACAAATAACGACTGTACCCTTCTCTTGTAGGATTATGCCCATATTTTGACCTGTATAACTGAAAGAGAAAAGTTTATCGTACCCATCACAGCTAGAGGTGCACGAGCCATCCTGGATTTTCCTGACAAGCTGGATTTTTCCATTTGCCCTGTCAAATACAGCACTCAGAAGGTTCTGCTGGTACGAAACATTGGCAACAGAGACGCTGTGTTTCACATGAAAACTCATAGGTACGCATTCCTTCAGTTCTTGTTTTTGATCGATGATAGCTAAATTTAGTCAGCACAGGTAATTTGCTAGAATAGCAGTCAGGGTGGAACTGTTATAGCCTTCAGTTGCAAGGCCGAGAGACCTCACCGATGTAGGGCTGGCTTCCTCTTCATTCCAAGAGGAAACTAAGATTCAAGGTTACCTTAGAGCCACTTTGCGTTTGGGTATGGTGGTTTTCTGAAATGTTGGTACACATCTTTTTATTTAGCATAGAGAATGGCCCATGGAAATCTATTAGTAAATATATGTTTTGACTGAGGATTTTATAACTGGTTGTATCAGTTTTCTATCGCTAATGTCACAAATTATCATAAACTTACTGGACTAATGCAACAGGAATTTGTTATCTGGTATTTCAGGAGACCAGAAACCTCACTGGGCCAAAATTAAAGTGTTGGTGGGTCTGTGTTCTTTTCTGGAGGCTTCAGGGAGAATCCATTTCTTTGCCCTTTCCACCTTGCACAGGCCACCCACATTTCTTGGCTCATGTGTCACATTCCTTGGCTGAAAAAATGGGGGAAAGTGTAGTAGACACTTCATAGGGTTGTTATGAGGAACAAAGGAATGAATAAATGTAAACTGCTGGCACATAGGGGGCGCCTGGCTGGCTCAGTCGGTAGAGCATGTGACTCTTGATCTCAGGGTCCTGGGTGCAAGCCCCATGTTGGGTATAGATTTTACTTCAAAATAAGTAAATAAATAAACAGCTGGTATGTAGAAAGTGCTATGTAACAAGTGGGTTTTTGTTACTGTTGCTGTTTGTTTCTTCAGATGAATTGCCAGTGTGGTAGGCAGAATGATGGCTTCCCACGTATGTCTGTGTCCTAATCCCCAGAACCTGTGAATTTGTACTACTACATGGCAAGGGGGGATTCAGGCTGTAGATGTAATTAAGGTTGCCAACCAGCTGACCTAAAAATGGGGAGATTATCCTGGGTTATCGTGGTGGGCCCAGTGTAATCACAAAGGTCCTTTAAAATAGAAGAGGGAGTTGGGGTGCCTGCATGGCTCAGTCAATTAAACATCTGCCTTCAGCTCAGGTCATGGTCTCAGGGTCCTGGGATCCAGCCCCGCATCAGGCTCCCTACTCAGTGGGGAGCCTGCTTCTCCCTCTCCCCCTGCCTGCCACTCCCCCTGCTTGTGTTCTCTTTCTCTGTCAAATAACTAGATGAAATCTTCAAAAAGAAATAGGAGAGGGAGGCAGAAGAGTTCAGAGTGATGAGATGTGAGTAGAGCTCAACCTGCATTGTCTGTGAGGATGAGAAGACTGAGTTGTAGAGAGTTTGTGTAAGTTGCTCAAGAGCACAGAGTAGTAAGTGAAGGAGCGGGAATTTAATCTGATCATTTATGTAGTAGCTTCAGTATGGAAGACACCAAAGATGATGAGATAGTCCTTGCTCTCGAGGAATTCCCTTACTAGATGGACAAGAATGATTGCCATGGGGCACGTGAATGGTGGTTGATCAGTGTGGTCATAACGAGAATGACCAGTTTGGGAAGACAGGAAGCAGAGGTCAAGTCTTTTTTATGACTTTTTAAGAAGTAGTGTGTATATTGGTCTGGATTGTGAACTCATTTTCAGAAGGGAATTATCTGTGGAATCCTTTCCAGGTTTAAGGGCACAGCTCTCCAGAAAGGATTAGCATTTGCTTCTGCTTGGTTCCTAAAGTAACCTTTAGGTTATGACTATGTAGATTTCTCTTCTGGCAATTTCTTGGCTTAGAGGTTCCTGGACTGTTCATGTATATTCAGACCTCAAACCTGAATGAGACATGTGTCCACAGGTATGAATTCTCTAGAGAAACTTTGTTTCCCTCACTTAAAACCAAGACAGACGTTTTCCCTTATGCTAACCAGAGAACGATTCTGTAGTCCTTTAAGTTTCCTGGGTATATATGGGGATCTGATTGCTAGTCCACTGATGTGGCAATCCCAAGGTGTGGTCTCCTGCTCCGGCAGGGCTATGAAAACCCAGGCTTCAGGGGCATTGAGAATCCAGGGCAGGCCTGGCATTAGCTCACTGGCTCTCTGCTCTGGTTCTTGGCTTTGTCTTTGCTTTAAAAAATCCTATAGATTTGCCTTTTTTTTTTTTAAAATGCATGCTCAGCTGCGCACTTATGTAGGTTTTATTATATCCAGTCTTTCTAGGTATTTTCTTTTTTTTTTTTTCCCCTAGGTATTTTCAGGTTATCTGTTCTGCCATATAGTAGGTAGTAGGGCTGCTGGGGATGTGGGTGGAGTTTGTGTTTAGTCTTTACAGAAATGTTCCGAGAGTATCACTGTCTTTGAACAGTTTCATGTAGACCTAAGTTTATATCTGGATTCCTATTTCTCCTGGCTGAAATACTATTTTCAATATTCCCTGTGGCACAGGTCTAATGGAAATTCTCTCCATTTGTCTATTTGAAACAAAGCATTTTGCCTTCATTTTTGAAAAATATTTTCTTCAGTTTAGAACTCTGGGTTGACTGTTCTGTATATATGTAATTTTTTCCTGGAGTATAAAGATGGCATTTCATTGTCTTTTGGCTTACGTTTTTTTAATGAGATCTCTGCCAAAACTCTTTGTTCCTCTAGATGTAATTATGTCTTTTTTGTGGGCTACCTTTCAGATTTGTCTTTATAGTTGGTTTTTAGTAATTCAAATAAGCTATGTCTAGGCATGGGTTTTTGTCATTTTGTTTGTTTGTTTTTAAGGATTTTGTTTTGCTTTTGTTTAGTTTTGGTTTTCATCTTGCCCGAGGTTCCATGCTTTCAAGATCTTTCATTATTTTTGGAAAATCTTAGCCATTATCTCTTCAAACACTTCTTCTGTTCCATTCTCTCTCACACTTTCTTCTGCCCATAGGGAAGTTCTGTCCGCTACAGGTAAAGCAGTCTGCACCTTCCCCTCTCCCTTGCCGGCAGGGGGATCATCCATCATCAGATTTCAGGCTCTGCAATGTCTGCTTTCTGATTGGTTCAAGAAAAGTTGTGATTTTGTGTTTACTGCTTTTTTTCATTGTTAGGGTGGGCAATCTCTTTCTAGCTTTCTGCATCCCAGGCAGAAGCAAGACCCCTTGAACTCGTTTAGCTAAATCAACCAGCAAAGGCAAAGTTGTTTTGAAGATCAGTGTCTTTTGACCTCGTCCATAAGTGCTCATACAACCTTTGTCATCTCCTGATGAGATTCACATAGTTTGATTGAAGGATCAGGAAGCAGGTTAACTGGCTTGCAATGACTTAAGAAAGAACAATCTTTGATTTAAAAAAGTCTTCCCACAACCACTTTCCATAATACACATTAAAAACTTACTGTTATACTTGTACTTTTCCTATGAAAAATAAAATCCACCTAAGGTGGAAAACAAGGGCAGGCAGCATACCTTCCTGGACTGTGGTTGAATCTTAAAAGCTACATATAGAAGTGGCAATTTACTATATATTACCTTCATACAAAAGTGAAATAAAATCACTTCATAGATTTCATAGTGTGAAGTTGCAGGAAGAGATCTAAGACTTTTCTATCCATGTAACTATGAATGTGAATCATCTTCTCCTAATATAGAAATACTTCCAAGGTAAAATGGTGAGCCAACTCAAGGACTAGCTAGGAATCATAAAGACATTAGAAACTCTAATCCATGAACAATGAATCTTGGAACACTGAAAAAATTAAATTAAAAAAAAAATATGGCTGTATGGTGACTAACAACACAATAAAAAATGTGTGGTTCAGTTTAAAAAAAAAAAAAGAAACTCTAGCCTGCCATTCCCATTTTACAGATGTAGGAAATAAGGCCTGAGAGGGGGAATGACTTATCCAGTTTCTCTCAGTGAATTAGCACCAAAACCTGGATTAGAACAAACATGGGCCATTTCTGGGCTTACTTGCCCTCGGATCCACTCCTTGCCTTTCCCAGGCTTCATTTGGTCTCCTCGGTGGTTAGCTTTCCTAGCGGCCTCAGCCGAATTCCAGCTGAGTTTGACTGCTGTGGGGCACTAGAAGGAGAATGCAGAGTAGCAAGGGGCCGCGGCATTTCTCCTCCTTGCTCTCTGCCTTCAGCAGAGTCCCCGGCGGAGGCTGCATCTCCTCTGTGGTTCTGATTCCTAGCCTGCCACGCTTCCAACTTCTGTCGGGTTCCCGGGATCTGGTAACACTTCCTCCTCTTCTCTCCAGCCCAGGGATGAGAATCAATAACTACTGTTACTAATCCCTGAATGATCTCATCATCTTAAATTGGCCTTCTCATCTCTCTCACCTTCTGTGTAATCAATCTCTCAATTAACTTCCCTGTTTGCAAATATTTTTGCTTTCCTGTTTAGGTGTGGTATCTATTCATGATATAGTAGTTTTATGTTCTTTCCAGAAAATGCATGTTTTCTAACCATGCCATCAATTCTTTGAGCTACCCCCAAATCCTTCCAGTAAACCCATTTTCTGTTTAAGTTAGCCAGAGTTGGTTTCTGTTGTTTGCAACTGAGAACCCTGCTGGCTGCAATGAGAAAGGATGTAATTGAACTTGTGGTCACATATCATATTGAATCAGAGTCTTTGGGGAGATGCCCTGATAAGCGTCCATTCTAAAAAAATGCACAGTGATTGTGTTGCCCCAAAGGTAAGGACCACTCTTTCAGTTAATATGATTGCCAGCGTGGTAGAGCAATGGACATACTGTGAGATTTTGAAGTAAAAAAAACCCAGGGTCTGCTCTTAACTATGATCACTTTTTTTTTTTTT
>CM053620.1:10222122-10238330 GCA_028646535.1 Procyon lotor | reverse complement strand
GGCTAAGGTCGAAGAGATTGCTGCCTGTGTTCTCTTCAAGGATTTTGATGGATTCCTGTCTGACATTGAGGTCTTTGATCCATTTTGAGCACTTTTAAGAGTCAATACACAAAAACAATATCTCACAGGAAATTATTTTAAAAAATAACTTTCTTTTCATTGAAATAATGATTGAGTTAATGGTTAAGTTTATAAATGGTTAGGTTCATATTAATTATAAGAAATAAAATGTTCTTTATATGTCTGTTGTCCCCATTAGAATGTGAGTTTCTCAAATGCAGGGATTGTATCTATTTTCCCAGCATCATATATAGTGCCTAGAAGAATTAAGTGCTCAATAAATGTTTATAGGATGCCTAACCAACAGTATATCACAAGGCAAAGCTACAACTATAAACCCGTACAATAATTTAAAATAAAAAAAATGGTCCTAGTACTATAAAATAGGCATAATGTTTTTACGCTAATAAAAGGAGTTGCAGTGTGCTATAAAATATACAGAGAATATAAACCATTACTCTTCAAGTTTATTGCAAATTTGACCTGAAACTCTAGTAGGTACTAGAGTAATTCTGACTATTAAAGTAGGATTAATTTTGGAAGGTGAAATAGAAAAGATGAAGAGCAATCTCAAAGTCCAAAACCCAATGTCAGGAGTCAGTTAATAAGAAAGATTGTCTGAAGAAAACATACTAATATTAAATTCCATATTTAATATAACAGAGCCAATATTTAGCCTTCTGCTAAAATATCGATTCGTAAGGATGGAAGAATTTTAGTTCTCAAGAGTAGTTTATAGTTGGGTTGAACAAAACCTCAAAATCTTTCTTGTGGCTCATGATTTTTCACGAACCCAAGTTCCCTCCCTAATCAAGCATTCGGTATTAATGGGGCTATTATATCAAAACCAAACATTTTGATAGAGCCAGCCCTATACCCTTGAGAAACAATGCCTTTTACCTCTTTGTTAAGAGTATTTTCTGATACTTGATATTTTCTGGCCAGTTCAGCCTGTCTGCCTGTAGTAAAATGAAGTACAAAATCAAATTATAGACAATGTTTAAGTGCCAGAACTTAACACACTCTACCCAATTAACATCTGATTTATTGAGAAAGCTTAGGCAGCTCTAAGTAGCAATGGTTGTCCCGGGTGGTTTTTTGATTACTGAAGAAATTTAGTGTAATATAGACCCAACAGTGAGCATGACAGAAAAGAATCTGTTACTTCTGTATAGAATTTGGATTTCTGGAGGTCCTAGACAAGGGTCTCTTTGTCCATAGAAAATTAGCTTAGGTTCTACTGTGCAATACTATCCAGTTCATTTGAAAACTGCTCTTTTCACTACCAAGAAATGTTTGAAAAGAAAATGAAAGCACCATGTAGGAAGAAAAAATATTAAGACCTAGAGAGGCAAAGATAGAAGAAAATATTACAACATTGTTCCCAAAGTCAGGAAACTGGGTCCAGTTCTCAGTTCTTAAGATTCTTACTGACGCCATGAGGGAGGAAGGAACTTTTAAGACTCTGAGACTTATGTTGGATCTCTTACCTTCATCTCAGGAAGCAGAGATTCTTGCGATACTGAAAGTCTGCTCCTTTTCTGTTCCACCAAAATGTTATAAAGATTACTTAATGAGTACAGATATTTTTATTTCCCTCTGAAAGTTGGTTGTAATTCAGTCCACAACCTCTTCTGAGAGGCTTCTGTGAGCAAAGAACTGTGGACGGGGTGAGAGACACAAAGACGCATCTCATCAGGTGGCTTCCATATTCAGGCGTGGTTCCAGGGGGCAGAGAGAACTTGAACTTGCAGGCAGGCTTCCAGCCCTGCTCCACCGCTACCTAGTTGGGTAACTTTGGGCCAGTCACCTGTCCTTTTAGAGCATCTCTTTTCTCCTATCTAAAGTGCAAATAACAATACCTCCTTTCTGCAGGTTTTTCCCAGGATTAAGGGGATTGGCGTACGTAAGGGACCCAGTGTAGTTAGGGCCTGGTATGGAGTTCATGCTCATGGCAGCTTATTAGCTTTCCCTTTCCTGTTGTCTCAAGAGTCTGTAGCTATCGACAGGAGCAGGCCTGAAAACTAACTCTAGTACAAGGTGAACTGAAGTGAGAAGTAAAAAGAAAGTTAGAGCCTCTGAGGAAGGAAGCTTTATTAACAAGACAGAATCCAGGAAGATTCTAGTTAAGAGGTAGCTTCAAGTCTGGGCAGTGATAAGTGACTTTGGAGGAAATATGACCTGTGGAAAATGGTAAGTATTTTTGGGGGGACCCTAGCAGTTGGGGAATGTCTGTGTGGGGGGCATAGTCTGGTTGGAAGGGAGACAGGACGCAGTGCTAGGTGAGGTTATGGTGAAGGGAGCAGAGCCCCCCCACCCAGGCCCTCCCCAGGCTGATTTGGAATGAGACAGATAACGTGGGACATTTGGACAGATGTATGTGTTTAATGAAAATGTAGAATCTAGTTGGGAGCAGATTGTGTGGAACCTCAAATGCCTAGGACTTTGAGCTCTGTTACATACATTATGAGGACACTGAGAGTGTTGAACTTTGAACTAGAGATGGATGTGTTATGACCTGTAGATGTTTTGTCCAGTATCCCTAGAGCAGTGTGAAGGATCGAGAGGAGAATAATAAACACTTGAACTCATCTAAACACCCAAGATCATCCTCGGGCTCATCCTCCATCCAGAGGCTGCCAGTGATGGAGAAACCAGAAATAATAATATACATTAGTGTAGCACTGCCTGCGTGCCAGGCTTTATTCTCAGCACTTTACCTGTATCCGCTCCTTTTGTCCTCCCGACAACCCTACAGAGTAGGTGCTGTACTTACCCTCATCTTACAGACCAGGAGACTGAAGCTGCAGGGCAAGACCTCTTGCCCCGAGGTCATGGCAGAGCTGAGTTTTGACCTTTTTCAGTTGGCTTCAGGCTAGTGACCACTATCCTATAGAGCCTCTATCTGGTGCCTGGGGTTCACTGGAGGATTGGTGCTGTAGGTGTGGGAAAAGGACGAAGGGATAGGAAGATAAAGGAGTGAAAGTGGAGGGAGATCCAAATAGAGAGCCCCAGAGAAAAGAAACAGTTTCCCATGGTGGGAAGCACTGCAGAGAAGATCTCAGGTACCACTGCGTCCTACCCTCACCATGGCTCCGTAGCCTCACAGAAGGAAGCTTAGGCTTTCGGACATTAAGTTCATTTCCTAAGGGAAGATTTCAGGGATGAAACTAAAAAACAGTTGTGATAGAAGTAAATAATCAGAAACAACTTAGCCTGCCAGATACATTGTACAACGCATTACTTTGAAAAACTAGCAATTTAGAGAAGTGAAATGGACCATGAAAATAATTAAATCGGCTGGGTTTTCTATTTAGAAGGAAGAACTCTGTGAGTTATTTAAGGTACCTCGTGATCAGATCCAGCTTCTCTCTTACCACTTCCTTCCAGGGAAATGAAATGATTTCCTGTTCCCAAATCTACCCTACCACCCCATCATGTCTACGTGCACAAATTCCATTTTCAAGGCACAGAACTTATTCCCCGTTTACCTTTCTAAATGCTTTCCACCAGTCTCCAGCTTGCTGTCACCCAGGAGGCTGACCTGTGTGGCATAGGTCAACAGACAAAGGAACAAAGTTCCTTTGGCTTCTGGTTGGTCAGCCAGTGGGAGTCCCAGCAGGTGATCAGACAAGAGGATGTGAAGTCAGGGCACTTTCTCCCCTAGTATCTTCCCTGTGAGGCCATCTGGGCTGACTGTCTCTCTTGGCTAAAGGTCCTTGCTCCTCATACAGCAGCATTCTCATAGGATTCCTGTGGGTTTCAAAACCACTCCTTCTCCTTGGCTCTTTGGGCCTAGAGGCCATAATGGCTTAACTGTTTATAACCCTGGGGGAACTGTATCATTTGTAGTTCCCCTTACCCCTCCTACTAAGTAGACCCTTTGTAAAACTGCCCTCAAGTCATCCTCATGTAATTGTGTGATCTTTTAGGACACTCATATAGTTTTCTATTATGAAAATTTCTCTTCACTGAACTGTCACAAAACTTTATTTTTATCCCTTTGAAGGTATTTTTCCTTTGCAAATGACAGTGCTTGCATACATGTGTTACGGCCAACCACTGGAATCACTCCATGAATGTTGAAAGAATGGCTGAATGGCAAAGACACAAACAAGAATATTACCATATCATTTAAGTTTCTCTTTACTTGCCGATCTTGTACTGCTATTTTAACCTTAAAAGCGAAGTTCTTTGACATGGAGGTGGGGGGAGTGTACTTTACTTCTGAATCACCGAATTGTTCTAGTGCCTGCAGCACTGGAACTCCCTTTTTCTACAACCTCTCTTCCACTGTTGGTGGGAATGCAAGCTGGTGCAGCTCCTTTGGAAAACAGTGTGGAGTTTCCTCAAAAAGTTAAAAATAGAGCTATCCTGTGACCCAGAAACTGCACTACTGGGTACTTATCCCAGAGATACAGAGGTAGTGAAAAGAAGGGCTACATGCACCCCAATGGTCATAGCAGCAGTGTCCACAATAGCCAAACTGCAAGGAGCCGAGATTCCTTCCGCAGACGAATGGTTAAAGAATGTGGTCTATATACACAGTGGAATATTGCTCGCCATCAGAAAGGATGAATACCCAACTTTTGCATCAACGTGGATGGGACTGGAGGAGATTATACTGAGTGAAATAAGTCAAGAAGAGAAAGTCAGTACATTAGGAGAAGGAAGAGAAAAATGAAGGAGGGGAAATCAGAGGGGAAGATGGACCATGAGAGACTGTGGACTCTGAGAAACAAACAGGGTTTTAGAGGGGACGGGGGTGGGGGGATGGGTTACCCCGGTGGTGGGTATTAAGGAGGGCATGTATTGCATGGAGCACTGGGTGCTGTACGCAAACAATGAGTCATGGAATGCTACATCAAAAGAACTCCCCTAACCTTTCCTCCTCCCCTCACACCAGATAGGCGTGGGCTCTGATAGTGTCTCTCACTGTGTGCTGCAGGCCTTTCTCTGTGGAGCCATCTTCCGGAACTCTTAACGTGGGGGGGTCCATGCAGCTGGAAGTGGAGTTTGAGCCGCAGACTGTGGGCAGCCACAGCAAAAGGCTTATTGTGCATTACGACACAGGTATGTATTATTCTTTGTTAAAAGTTCTACATGTTAAGAATGACTGTATGGAAAATAGGGTGAAGCAAAATAGGAAATGGTTATTTTGGCTGCATTAAAGTAAGCTAAGATCCATTAGGTGAAGAACCAAAGAATGAATGTCTCCCACAGAAATAATGTTGAGCCAGATATAAATCCCACCAGACTGGTTTCTCCAGTGCTTGAAAGCCTGACAAATAGAGCTCTCAGGAAGGAAACTACACCCTGAAGTCACACTGATAGCTTAATGTTATCTATATGTAAATGGAACATGAAGGTAACTTAATACCCCATGGATTTTCCATTTGATTTATTCCTGTATTTGTCTTAACATTTAAAAAATGTAAATCCCAGTTCAGAATGTTCTCCTGTGTGTGGAGAACATTCTGTGTAAGTAGAATCAGTCTATGTAAGATCCAGTTGCCTTGATCCTTAGAATGAACAACATCTTACTTAAATGTGATTTGATGTCTATCGCCATCAGCATTTTCTGAAGGCCACAGTCTGCATAATAATGAAAATTATACATTGTTTTTGCTGATATTTAATTTATAGTCATGTAGGCTGCACGTACACTATGCAAGTCTCCAAAGTTGGCTGTTAAATTAATATTTTACCATTGCCATTTATTATTTCATGATTTTTCTCATTTCCTTCTCACTTCTTTTTTACCCATTCGTGTTTATTGACCCAAATTGTCTGCATCAGGTGGGCACTGTAGTTAGAAAACACAAGTGCAGAGCCAGGGAAAGAGCAACAAACAACATCTAGGTCACAGTTCAGAGTTGCTGGCTTTGCGGATACATATCTGAGCAGGACAGCTCTAGTCCTCCCCTAGGGACCCGTTGTTAAGTGGTCCAAGTTCCACGTTGCCTGAGGTAACAACGCATACAGTAGTACAACCTGTGTGTCTTAGCTTTTAGTGTACGTCAGAATTCACTGGCTGCTAGCAAGGCAAACCTAACCCAGACTACCTTAAGCAAAAAGGGAAGAGTTTTGACCCATATAACTCAAAAGAGAAAGGTAAAAAGCATAGCTTATAACACATCAGGAATGTGAATTTTTCCAGAGGAGTTGTGCCATTTTACAGTCCCACCAACAAAGCACGAGACTTTTAATTGCTTCAGATCCTTGCTGATAAATGCATTGTTGTCTTTTTTCTCCCTGCTACCATAGTGTTGTCTTCTTCATTTTAGACCTACTAGTAGTGTAAAGTCATGTCTTCTAGTGGTTTTAGCTTTCATCTGATGATTAATGATGTTGAGCATGTTTTCCTGTGCTTACTGGCCATTCATATATCTTTTTTTAATGAAGTGTCTGTTCAAGTCTTTTGCTCATTTTTTATTGAGTTTTTTTCTTTTATTAATTTGTAAGAGTACTTTATAACTTGGTATTCTGAATACTAATCATTTGTCCAATATATGTATTGATAGTATGTTCTTCCAATCTGTAGCTTGCCCCTTTTCATTTCCTTCATATTTCTTCATCAGCAGAAATTTTTAGTTTAAATAATGTTGATACTATCAATGTTTTTCCTTTAAGATTAATACTTTTCACCTTCTTGCTAGGAAATCATCACCTTCTCAAGGATCACAAACATACTCTATGTTTACTTTTAAAAGAGTAATAGTTTTAGCTTCTTTGTTTAGATTGATGATTGATCTTTGATTTCATATTTGTATATATGTGAGGTAGGGACTGTGTTTAATTTTTCCCCTCTATATGAATTCTTGGCTCTTCTCCCTTCTATAATCTTGTTCTGGAATTCCAATCAGTTACTCTCTTAATCTGTTCCTTAGTCTATTATTACTCTTATTTATTCCTTTTTTTAAATAAGAGATTAACATTTTTGAAAAAGATTTATTTATTTGAAAGAGAGAATATGAAAGGGGGAGTGTTGGTAAAGGGAGAGGGAGAGAATCTCAAGCGGACTCCTCACTAAGTGTGTAGCCCAATGTGGGCCTTGACCCTAGGACCCTGAGATCATGAACTGAGCTGAAACCAAGAGTCAGACACTTAATCAACTAACCACCCAGGTGCCCTGTTATTTTATTCCTTCTAACCTTGATTTTACTTTTTCCATTTCTTTGTCTTTGTAGAACTTCTCTGAATACTTTTTTCTCCTCTATTCAATAATTCCCTCTTCCGTGAAGTCTCATCTGCTGAGTTTTAATTTTTCAATTATAAGTATTTTCATTTCTGGAATTTCATTTGGTTCTTGATTCAATCTGTTCTTAAATCTGATTGCTCTCTACTCTTTTGTTTTTCAAGTTTCCCTTTTATTTCTTAAATATGTTAAACATTGTTATTTTTATTATGTTTCTGAGCATTTAAATATATTAAATCTGCTTATTTAGTTAGTTTGCTTTTTATTATTTCTGATGGTTTGCAACCATGATATCTGTAGGGGAGGAAGAATATCTTTTTCCTCCACTCTTCTGGGTTTTTGGCTGGGGCCCCTGTAGCAAGGACAGATTAAGAAGAGAAAAACATACAAATTTATTTAATATATGTTTTCCTTTGATGCATGCAAGCCGAGTCCAGGAACCCAGAGGGGTTCTGCAAGATCAGCCAAGAGGGTCCTTGGTTTCAGGTAGGATGGAAATCAAATGCAAGCCCACACCAAGTGAGAGCAGAGTTTATTGAAGATATGGAAAGGGCAGATACGGATGGGGATTCTGGGAGACTCAGAAAGGAAAAGAGGGAGTCTTGTCTTTGTTGGGGTCTGGCATTCATGTCCCCTCAGGCATCCAGGAGCTGGTTAGAACAAAGACCAAGGCCCAGCTATTAGTCCTTGGAGCCAGGGGCCCTTGGCATCGAGATGTCTAGAGCTCTGGTCTGGAATGCACCTATGATGGCTTCCTCAGGTCATTCTCACCTGGTTCTTCCTCAGATGTTATCTATTCTAGAGAAATCATTAACTCCTTGTCCCTTACAAGGAGGATATACTGAGGGATGTGTTAAGTAGGGTGGGGGGTGCAGGTCCTGGGGTGGGGGTGCAGAAGCAGGGAAAGGAGCAAAAGCAGATTTTTATAGAGTCCTTCCTTTTCCCTATCTCGAGGCATGTAAACTTTTGTAAGGAGATGAAGACCTGAAGAAGTAGTTACATCTGAGTTATTTTTTTGCTAGGTTTGATGAAGAGTAGAGAGTTGTGGAGAAATATGTTAGGACTAAAAAGGGTATGAGCTAAGTGTGATAAACTTGGGAAAACAGCAAAGCCTGTTCATTCAGATTCCTCTCAGAGTCCCTCGGTCTTTACAGACAGGGGTGTTCCTTTCATCCAAGTATAGGAAGATAATTTTCACAGGAAAGTTTTATAGCTTGCTTCCATGGAGGTCAGAAAATCCTGCCTTACCGTTTCTCAGGTTCCTTCAGCTTGAAATATTCAATATGTTAAGATGTGACATATTTTGGGATAGTGTGTCCTGAACCTCATTGTATCCTATGCCCTTTTGTGTTTTGTAAATTTTGGACTTAGCATTCCCACTTTGGGCAGGCCGTAGACTTTATCTCCTGTCATATGCACGTAGTTCAGTAGTTAAAGTAGGAACTTAAGGGTTAACAAAGCCATCAGAACAAAAGACAGCCTTGGCACTACACTATTTCTTGCAGTTTTTCACTTAGATGTTCTTATTTTCTGATAAGGTTAGTGATGAATTTTAAAGTAGTTTAAAAACTATTTTTATCAACTATTTTAGTTATTTCAGTCTCCAGTTTAATTTGCTGCTTAAAACTGACTCTTTTTTCACATCATTCAGCATGATTTATAGAGTAATTCATCCTTTCCTACTGTTCTATAATCCTTTCTATGTAGTATAGTATAAATATAGTTTCTCTCTCCATGTATTTAGGTTTTCTCTAGTTTCTGTGAGCAGTAGTGTTCTGGGTAGAAGCCTTGAACATTGTGGTTAGATTTATTCCTTTATATTCATTATTTTTTATGTTTATTATTTACATATTTATTATGTAATTTAATTACATTTTTTATTGAGGTATAATCTAGATACAATACGATGCACAGTTCTTCAGTGTACAGTTTGATGAGTTTTGACAAGACCAATGTAATGACCACTCCATTAAGGATAGAGAACATCCCTGGCTTCAGAGTCCTCTCATGCCCTTTCTAGTCAGTCCCTCCATCCCCATCCTAGACATTCTGAGGCCTCTCACCCTACAGTCGTGTTGCTTGTTCTTGGACTTCAAATCAGTATGCTCAATAGAGTATATACTCTTTTGTGTGTGGTTTCTTTCAATCAGCATAATGTTTTTGAGATGTATTCAGGTTGTTGTGTCTATCAAATTCCCTTTTTTACTCTTGAACGGTCTTCTGTATGCTTATCCATGGTCCATTCATTCTCCTGTTAATGTAACTTTAGTTTGTTTGAAGTTTGGGGTTATTATGAATAAAGCTCGAATAACCATTCTTGTACAAGTTGTGGGGGGGTGTGTGTGTGTGTGCGCGCGCGTGTGCTCTTCTGCATGTGTTTTTATTTCTCTCAGGCAAATGTTTAGGAGTAGGGTTGTTGGGTCATAGAGTAGCTATATGCTTAACTTTTGAGAAACTTCCAAAAAGTTATCTAAAGTGGTTGAAGGATTTTACATACCTTCCCCGGATGAGGGATACATCTTCTGATTACTCCACATTCTCATCAACTCTGAGTCATTGTCAGTCTTTTAATTTTAGTCATCCTAGCTGCAAAGTTATTATTATTATTAGCCAAAAATATTATTATTAGCCAACTACAAACAAAAGCCTATATATTTGGTTTTATTTTTTTATATTTTGTTTTTAATTGGCATTTCTCTAGTGACATAGAGTATCTTTTCATGTGCTTAGACCATTTTTATGTATTCTATTCTCAAGTGTGTATTCAGATTTTTTGCCTATTCTTTAGGAGGTTATTTGTCCTTTTGCTATTGACTCATGTTTTTTTTTTAAATATATTCTCAGAATAGGCCTTTCAGACATAATTATTGCAAATATCTCGAACAGTGGATTATCTTTCTAATTTTCTTACTAGTGTCTTTTCATTAGCAAAAGAATTTAATTTTGATGAAGTACAGTTTATCACTTCCTTTATAGCTAGAATGGTATGTTTCTTCTAATTTTATTTTCTAAATTTTGGGGGTTATATCAAAAAGGAGTTGAATTTTGTATATTGATCTTTTATATCTTCAAACCTTGATAAATTAACTTATTGACTCCAGTTAATCTGTAGATGATTTTGGATTTTGTATATACATAATCAGGTCATCAGCAAATCATGATAGTTTTATTCTTTTTCAGTCCTTAAGCCTTTTATTCCTTTTTTTTTTTCTTCCAAATACTTTTATTTTATTTTTTCAGTGTTACAAGATTCATTGTTCATGTACCACACCCAGTGTTCCATGCACTATGTGCCCTTCTCAGTACCCACCACCAGGCTCACCCAACCCCCCAACCCTGCACCTCCAAAACCCTCAGCTTGCTGCTCAGAGTCCACAGTCTTTCATGGACCATGAAAGCCTTTTATTTCTTATTTTTTTCTTGCACAACTAGGCCTTTATCAGCGTTTAGTGGAAATGATGATGGCAAACATCCTTCCCTTGTTCTCAGTCTCAGAGCGGAAGTTCTCACTGTTTAATCATTTAGTATGATGTTTTTAATGGATACTCTCTATCAAATTAAGAACATTTCCTTCCATCTCTAGGTTTCTAAGACCTTTAATTTTGAATGGGTGTTGACTTTCATATATTACTTCTGCATTTGTTGAGATGATCATATATTATTTCACCTTTTCATGTTATGGCTTTGTCTTTGGTCTGAAAAGACAAATTGGTCTCATAAAACAAGTTGGGAATTATTCTACTTTTTTATTTTCTGCAAGTGTTGTCATTTCTACTATTCACGTTATTTCTTCTTTAAGTGTTTGAAAAATTCACTTTTCAAGCTATCTGGGCCTAGAGCCTTTTTGGGAGGTTTTTAGTTATTCAGTTATTCAATTTATTTAGTACATTTAGATCTACTAAGGTGTTTCTATTTTTTTCTGATGTAATTTTTGGTAAACTTTTTCAAGGAAATTTTCAGTTTAATCTAAAAATTTAAATTTATTGGCATAGAATGTTCATAATGACCCTAAGCTTGTGATGTCTGTAGAATCTATAGTGAATCTCCTCTTTCATTTGTACTGAATCATTTGTATTGAATTTGTATATTCATTTGTATCTTCTCACTTGCTTGCTTCCTTCCTTCCTCCCTTCCTAACTTTCTTATTTTCTTTTTTCATTCTTGAATTTCAACAACAGACTTTGTGTTGTTAGTGTTGATAGTGGATGAAAGTGAAAGATATGAGTGTTTATAAATTCAGTCAATGATATAGTTCTTCCATCTGGATCTCTATATCTTTGTGAGTTAATCGTTTTCATTTATGTTAGTCCCTAAAATTAAGTATTGGAAAAAATGTGACCTTAGAATTGTGTTTGGATTACTTTATCACAAGGTATTTTAAATCAGGAGTTTAAAAAAGAATGATGCATAGTCAATTTTGTTGGTAAACATAATTGTTGATAAACGTACCAAATTATTTTTAAAATATCATTCATCTTGGGGCACCTGGGTGGCTTGGTGGGTTAAGCCTCTGCCTTCGGCTCAGGTCATGATCTCAGGGTCCTGGGATCTAGCCCCACATTGGGCTCTCTGCTCAGCAGGAAGCCTACTTCCCCGTCTCTGCCTGTTTCTCTGCCTACTTGTGATCCCTCTCTGTCAAATAAATAAATAAACTCTTTAAAAAAATGATTCATCTTTAGCTCATTGTTTTAAATATTTTGAATAAATTTGACATATGAGTACTCTAGTACTCCTATGTATATATATGTATATATGTACTCATAGTATATAATATAATTATAAATGAACAAATACATAGAGTGGTGGTATAATGTCAAACGTTTTATTTGGTTGGGTTTTGAGACCAACAGTTTAGAACACTCATAGATCGATAGAGTCAAAGCTTGAGAGAAGACTTAACTAATAATTAAATTTAGATTTTACAAATGAAAACCTGGAGCTTTAAGAAATCACGTGGCTTGCCCAAGTTCGCTTGAACAGCAGAAGCACAACTAAAACCCAGGCTCAGACTCTAATCTCCTGTGCAGTGCTTTTTCCACCAGAGTAGATCATCTCCCTAATCTCTCATGTCGCTACCGAGGCATTTTTACTCCCTTAATCTATTGACTGTGAAATGCACCTCTCACTGGCCTTCTATCTGTATTTTAACTTTTGGGTAAGCATTTGAATTGACACCCATACTTACATTTATAGTTGTGTGCTAGAGGAAACAAAGATTTGTGTATTAAAATTTAATCACCATGGCAAAGTCGACTTCCACACTGTGAGGTTCTGGCATTAGCTTTGATTCACAAAGTCATTTTCTAAAGATGTAGATAGAGGTAAGCTATCTTGTAGCATTTTGCTTTACATGAAATGAACTGCTGATAAGAATATGCTTTCATCTTTATTGTGGGTTATCAATGACCGGAACCTATAACCTTTCATTAGTGAAAAACAGTAATGACTGTCTAAACACAATTAATCATGGAGCTTTTCCAAGCAGCCACGATCATTGCCTTTTCATTTCAGTAAATAAACATCTGATTGAACTTTCTGCAGCTGTTTAAAGTATGAATTGATTTGAGGAGGGAAATTTAGCATAGATTTTTTTCATACTTCCTCAAACAATGTTCCGGAAGGAGGAACATTGATAATCCTCAGTGGGAAGTACTCAATCACATTTCTAACAGTTGTGTTTATGCCTTTCAGTTGCTGGTCCTCCATTGGATAGAAATTCTTGGTTAAATTCAGCTAGGAGATTATTCTTTTTCATCAACCAGAGTTTGAACCAGTGCTCTAGAATTAAGGAGGTTGAGTGTAAATTTCACCTGTGTAATTACAGGTAATTTACACTGTATTTCACCAGTGTAAAATATCTAATATTTTACTCATCAGTGTTTACCTAAACCAGAACTCTTCTGTTCTTTCTTCTGTATATGCCTTTCTGTGGTGAAACCAAGTTTGTTTAGGAAATTTATTTTACCCCAGAAAATCTGGGATATCATATCATTCTGGTATCACCAGAAATGTTTTTGTTACCTTTTTATAATAGTCTAAAAGAGAAGAACTGAAGTAACGTATTACCTTTTACAAACTGATTCTTTCAGGAGATATTAAGAACACAATTACTCAAGACTACAGTCTTAAAATAGAACAAAACCAGAAACAAAACAGATTGTATTGTTTTATAACAATAGAATAATTTAGATTTATAAATTAATTGTATTGTTGTCAATCAAACTGAGATCTGAAAATATTATTTGACTATTAAAAGGTAAATGATTAACTGCTTAAGTTTTGCACTTTTTAACTGGGTATTGAGAAACTTTGGTAATCTAGGAGTTCAAGGAGATACTAGTATTTAGAACAGGCTCTAATAAAAAAGATATTCTTATTAAACCTTTGGTTACTTGAATGAACCCAAGAAGTGGGAGCATAGAAGTGTTTTTTATTCAGTGCCTGGTAAGGTTGCTCTCACCTTAGAGGTGACATTAACCACTGGCACAATCAGGAAATAGAGCTGATGTACTTACTCAGCATTTTTTAAGTATTATGTCTTTTACTAAAGAGGAGATATTTCAATTCAGGAGTCAGAAGTTGGCAAATAGGCTTTTTTTCCCCAAAGGCATCATGATGTATTATTATTAAAGATAAAAGTAATCATAATATTAGTACTTCAAAGGACAGCTTTATAGTCATTTATACGTTGTACTCTAATAAACCATAAAGAAGATCTTTTTTTTTCTCCTGAAAGCCAAGAAAGGAATACCAAAATAGAACATAGCAAGTAATTGAATGCAATATGTTATCTTACCATTGAAACTACTAAATGATATGTATCTGAATATACCTGTGTATACTACCTGCATAATCTTTGTTTCAGTTTTGTGATTATTATGATTAATGATAAGTATGTGCTATTATAAAACCTAGCAAAACATAGTTATGGTAAAAAGTAAATGTTTTAATGTGGCTTCAGAGGCAATGGAAACATTCCTTGACCAAGTTTCCTTTTCTTCATTTCTTCTTCCATAGGTTAGGATAGGGAATAGCAGAAGTTTGGACACACTGATGGTCAGGGATTGTTTAAGGGGTTGGAATGAGGTTTCTGTAAATTACATAGCACATGAAGACTCCAGTTATTAGGTGTTCATATTTAAAAGGACATTAGAGGACATCTCTTAACTCCATTATTTTATTTTTTTTTTTAAAAATCTTTTGATGTATAGTTGACACACAATGTTGTATCAGTTTCAGATGTACAACATCATGATTGGACATTTATATATATCACAAAACACTCATGTGTAGTTGCCGTCTGTCACCATTCAAAATTATTGCAATATCATTGACTATATTCCCTGTGCTGTACTTGTCATTCCTGTGACTTATTTTATAATAAGTCTGGAAGTTTGTACCTATTAATACCCTTCACATTCTTTACTCTCCCCACCCCTCTTGCAACCACCAAATTATTCTCTGCATTTATGTAACTCCCTTTATTTTAGAGATGAGTAAACTGAGGTCCAGAGACATTAAATAGCTATACACCTAAGTAAAGCTGGAACTTGAACTCAGGTCTTTGACATTCTCTGAGGCCAGCATACTTTCTGTAATCCTCCATTACCCTCTATGTAGATGGAGAATACAACTTTGACATTGCCACTGATGTGCTGGGTAGGCTCAGTCAAGCAAGTCTCGGGAGTTGTTTCCAGCACCCTTCAAAGAAAGAGCACTTCTAAAGTTTGATTCAGCAATTCACTTGCATGGTGAATTTGACCCTGCTGTGACCAAGAGATGAGAAACACTCTTTCCATCAACTTGCTTTTCCTAGAGAATCTATGGCTCCACTCATATATTTAATGTATTGCCCTCCGTTGTCTGAAAGTACGGAAACCACAGTATGAAATGTATTGTGTATATAGCTAGCTTCATATTTTTTTTTTGTAAGCTTAGTTTTGTTCATTTTTTTTTTTGCTTGATTGATAGTAGCAAAACTAATAAGAGCTAATGAGACTTCCAGAAAACATTTTTACTAGGACATAATAAATGGCTAACCTCATCTGCAGTGATCGCAGCATTCAGCCCCAGAAACCAAATCAGAACCTGAGTAGGAACAGGCACTCCAAGGAGACACAAAAATACCAATGCTGGGGACCAGCAACCTTATCTATTTTGTTGGGCATAATATCCCTTCATCCTACATCCTAGTTTTCTAAGTAGCTAAGGTTTGGGAGCCCTTTCTAAGGTTGTCTTCATAAGAGTGGACAAAGCAAGTCAAATTCCTAAAGCTGGGGAGACAGGAGTTATTGCTTCCTTTACTTTGTGGATCTGGTGATTTTGGAAGATGGATTGAAAAAAGTCAATATTGGGTGGTTTTCAAGAAGAGTGTTGTGGCTTTTGCTATATTTCTGGAAGGAACAGAAGAGAAGGAACAGTTGCTCAAATGGATGACATTAGTCCCTCTGACCCAGAGACTTGTATGAACTAAGTAAGCCTTTGGATCTCTTTCCTTGATTAGACTTTTAAACAATGAAATATTTCAAATCACCACAGAAGCACAGAAATAATATAATTAACGATTATGTTTAACACATCTCAACATTTTGCTACATTTCTTTCAGATGTTTTATTTTATGGATAACTAAACTGAGTACAGATTTGAAGTCATCTCATTACTCTGTCCTGATTTGATTCCCATGGCTTGGTCCTCAATGGAGCTATATTAGGTTCATTTTTGTGGTATTTTTACATATTTATAGATCCATAAATCATATATGTTATTGTCTCGAGTAGTTTTTTTTTAAAGATTATTTATTTATTTATTTTTTTATTTATTTATGAAAGAGAGCACGAGAGAGGGCCCAGAGAGAGGAGCACAAGGGGAGGGAGAGGGCCAAGCAGACAGCACCCTAAGTGAGGAGCCTTGCACGAGGCTCGATCTCACGGCCCTGAAATTATGACCTAC
>CM053620.1:10143330-10221622 GCA_028646535.1 Procyon lotor | reverse complement strand
GATGCCGAGTGATGCGGAGCACTTTTTCATGTGTCTGTTGGCCATTTGGATGTCCTCTTTGCAGAAATGTCTGTTCATATCTTCTGCCCATTTCTTGATTGGATTATTTGTTCTTTGGGTGTTGAGTTTGAGAAGTTCTTTATAGATTTTGGATACTAGCCCTTTATCTGATAGGTCATTGGCGAATATCTTCTCCCATTCTGTCAGTTGTCTTTTGGTTTTGTTGACTGTTTCCTTTGCTGTGCAAAAGCTTTTGATCTTGATGAAGTCCCAATAGTTCATTTTTGCCCTTGCTTCCCTTGCCTTTGGAGATGTCTCTAGGAAGAAGTTGCTGTGGCTGAGGTCGAAGAGATTGCTGCCTGTGTTCTCCTCTAGGATTTTGATGGAGTTCTGTCTCACACTGAGGTTTTTGTTCCATTTCGAGTCTATTTTTGTGTGCGGTGTAAGGAAATGGTCCAGTTTCATTCTTCTGTATGTGGCTGTCCAGTTTTCCCAACACCATTTGTTGAAGAGACTATCTTTTTTCCATTGGATATTCTTTCATGCCTTGTCTCTCTGATATGGAGAATTTGAGAGGCAGGGCGGGAGGTCGTGGGGGATGGGGGAAGTAAATGAAACAAGATGAGATTGGGAAGGAGACAAACTGTAAGAGACTCCTAAACTCACGAAACAAACTGAGGGTGGCTGGGAGGTAGGGGGGCTAGGGATAGGGTGGCTGGGTTATGGACATTGGGGAAGGTATGTGCTATGGTAAGTGCTGTTAAATGTGTAAGCCTGATGATTCACAGACATGTACCCTGGGGCAAATAATACATTATATGTTAATTAAAAAATAAATTTTTAAAAATAATAATAATAATAAAATAAATAAAAAGCATTATCCTGGGGAAAAAAAAAAGAGGAAGATACCTGTGTATCAAAATGGAGAGATCTCCAAGATACATTACTAAATGGAAAATATGGTAGAGAACAATGAATACAGAATATAATTTTTCAATAAAAAAAGCAGAAAATGAAATATATATTTGTGTTTTCATTTATGTGCATACTAAAACAATGAAAGTAAAATAAGAAACTAAGAAAAATTATTAACCACAGGATGGTGGGGGTGGGTAAGAGGGTAGACAAGAGAGATTTTTCAGTATTTACTATTTGGAAATAATGTTGATTTTTGAGTCATGTAAATGTCTTAACTATTTTTTAAAAAGAACTTGAAACTATTTAAAAAGAACATGAAAAAAAATGAGGTGCATTTAAATACTGCTACTGAAATTCAGCCAGGGGAAAAAAAGGAAGATTTATATCAGCTGAGAAACGATTTTTGGAGAAACAGAACTTTATATGGTTTTTGAAAGATGGGTATGGCCTGATTTGACACCTAGTTTCACATTTCAAAGTGGATGGGAACTTCACTTTGAAAACATGTCACCTTAGTCAAAATGTTCTGTTGAATATTGTGTTGCTTACTTCATTAGGCATAGTGGTCACTTCTGGGAAGTGAGGGAGAGAAACAGGGATGGAGTGGGGAGAATTCAGAAGGTCTGAACTACCTCTACATTTTATTTCTTTTAAAATATATGTAATATGGGGCGACTGGGTGGCTCAGTGGGTTAAAGCCTCTGCCTTCATGATCTCAGGGTCCTGGAATCGAGCCCTGCATCAGGCTCTCTCCTCAGCAGGGAGCCTGATTCCCCCTCTCTCTGCCTGCCTCTCTGCCTACTTGTGATTTTTCTCTCTGTCAAATAAATGGATGGAATCTAAAATAAATAAAATAATAAAAAAATAAAATAAAAGTAATATAATAAAAGACATGAAGCAAAAAATGACAACACAGAAAGATCTGACAAACCTGAGTGGTAAGGTGAAAAAAAAAATTGTGTCCTTTATATTGAAGAAACCAGGGGCTTCTAAGAAGAATAAGAGATCTATTTAAGATAAAACATGTCCTTGTTTATGTAGACAAGCAAAACAGGGAAGAATAAACATGACTGAAGCCAAAAAACAAAACAATACCACCAACAACTACAACCAAAAAACACAGAAGAGTTTGACTCATCAAGAAGTCTCAATAAAGCCAGCTAAGGATGCTAAGCTGCGAGTGTTCAGAACAGAGCAAAATTCAGCCTGCATGAGTACCCTGCTGCCGAGTGGGGCCAAGGCCAGAGCATTAAATGTCAGACTTCATGTAAGGGCATCAATTTATAAACAATCAGAGCCTATTTTTCTTGTAATTCCTGTAGGCAATGAACATAGTTTCCAAATTGAAAACTAGACCAAGTAACCATGAAGCCTTCAGAGACAACATTTTGTACATATTTCATGATTTCTTTTTAGGGAAATGCACAAGGTCTAATTACACAAGCTGTTTATTCTCCTCATTAGCCTTTTGGGTTTCAGCATGTGTGGATTTTCTTAAGCTTTTCTCACTATTAAATCAGCCAAATTCATACTCACAGAGGAAGTCAGATTCCAGCATGAAGCTCTAGAACAGATCTCCAAGCTACCCAAACCCATGGGGTAATCAAAAACATTGTGTCTGCTGCTATATGGCTTTTTTATTTTCTCCCGCAAATAGCTGTAGCAGGATTCATTCAACAAACACGCCCCCACAGGTTTAGCCTGTTTTACTGCAATTAGTCTCCTGAGTAAGATCCTTTGTATCACTTGGTAAAGGTGAAAAGAACAGAGGGTGAAGAGAACAGATTATTAATATAAATATATAATACCTTACATTATTCAAATTATTTACCTTACATTATTCCAAACTTCAAAGCACTTCTACATATTTGATCCTTATAACTCAATGAGGAAGCAAAGAACTCTGCATTCCATTTTACAGATGAGAAAACTAAGGTACAGGGAAGTCAAGTGGCTAGTCAAAAAGTTATACAGCTTGTAAGTGGCTGGAACCCACACTCATATCTTCAGGCCCTATTCCAGAATTCTTTCCACTACACCAAAAGTCTAAAAAGCTCAAACCAAAAAAGTGAACAAAAGAGTACAAATTTCTTTCCATCCACAAGATGCCAATTCTTATACAGTCATGGTTCCCAGTATACCCAGTTCCTACATGTTTTGGAGACCAATCTTTACCCAGATCTCTCTTTTCCCTCTTTGGCCTGCCATGGATCTAAATTTCCAACATTAAAGGTCATTCCTCTAGGTAAAAAGTTGGACTTCACCATGTTAGCCAATTATTCTCAGTATTTTTCCTGAGGTACATGCACCAGAAATAAACTGGGAATATGTTAAAAATATAAATTCCTGTGCGCATCATCCTAGATCCATGGAATCAGATTCTCTTGGGGGAGGGGGTAATTTAAGAAGGAACATTTTTAAAAAGCTCCCTGCATGCACTGTTAATAGTTTTAAAGTTAAGAATCACTGCTCTCCGCAATGAAAAGCCCAAGATGTTTTGAGTCAAAGACTAAATCTATCAAAGGATTATTTTAAAAAACATAACTGGAAGCAATGTTTAACATGTGCTGAAGTGAACAGAATGGAGAGCCAGTCCGACATTATAGCAGTAGGCCAACCTGAGAAGCAGGATGGGTAGGAAGGATAAATATGGGAATAGAAAGAAAAACTGTAAGGGGTATTTACATAAGTCACTATAATTCCCTCCCTTCATCTTCTACAAAATGTCTATACTTACTATATATGATTTCTCTCATTTTACCTAGGTTCCATTACCTTTTACCAAGAGGCCAAGTTGATTCTGTGAGCATATTTCATGGGTGCCACAGTTCAGCTCCTCCCTGAGTGTGTGCTACACTTCATATAAGGATATTTAGCTACGGTTCATGCAAGATGGCTTAATTAGTCTCCTGTGACTAAAATTGAGCTCCTTTGCTAAATTCATTTAGATTAGAAGAAAAGGTAGTGAGTACCAATAGCGGTGTCCAAAGCATATCAAATTCATTTTTAAAACTATAACTCTCTAGCCTTTTCAAGTGTGTTGAAGAAGTTCTTGAGAGCATCACTTTACAAATCATTCCGTGTGACTCACATTTTGTTCCCAGAATGCATGGCCTAGGAAAGCTCTCATTTTCATTTGTGTCCCTTTGCCCTTTGTTCTCACTTCCCTTGTTCTCTGTCTTGCCTCTTTTTTGTCTCTTTGTACATATAAAACACAGTGAAATACTGTCAATGTTAATCTTGGTGATTTAAATGTTTATCTTTCTCAGAAAGTCAGAAATCACATCAGCTAGTTCATTCATTCTACCATTGACTTGCTAGAGGAGCTTGAGTAATTTAACCCTCCCTGCTGGAGCTCAGTTTCCTTATCTCATTTTACAGATAAGACTACTAGTAGGTATTCAAGCTCCCTCCGATTCAAATATTCTACAATTCTGAGTTGACTTCTCTGGATCCCTTCCAGCAATATGAAAGTTTAAAATCTCTAGATCCAAATTACTCTTTGGTTCATTTGAGTTCAGAGAATTTAAAATGTCTATAAGAGAGCACACTAGAGTCTTGTGCTACAGCAGTAGAGCTATAATAAAGTCGGTTTAGCTACTTAACTGTCTGCCCACACATATTTTTCACTGCAACTTCCTTAATCAGGTCTAGCGAAACTAGGTAAGGGAAATGATTCTTAATGAAATAGGCAGTCCTAAGGCATCTGGTCACATCAGAAATGTCACATGCCTTTTATTCACCACAAGTTTTCTCTATGGGTAATTTCCCATTGTCTTCCCCCTCCAACCATCATACTCACCAAGAAACATGTGATGATGCCAAGGATACATATGGCACAGCATTAGCAGTATTAAGGTGAACATGCTTCCTGCTTTCCTAGAGCTAGCTAGCGTGATAGGAACAGTGAAAGGAAGAAGTGGTTTAAGCTGTCATAAATCTTCACAGTCAAAATGCACCTTCTCATCAAGTTAAAAGCAGAATAAAGTTTGGGTTTGGCTTTGTTGTTTTTTGTTTGGTTGTTTTTTTCCTTCGGCTCTTTTTAAAAATGCATGGATGCTAACCACATATAAGTAAAAAGCCATAACCTGGTGTCTATACATCTGAAAGTCCTGTCCCATTTCCCAGTGATTAGACAGCACTCATATTATATCCTAATTTAAGATCCGCCACAATATGCACATACTATTCATTCATCTTGCATTTGACAATTATTAAATGCCTATTATGTGCCAGGCATTATTCAAGGAGCGAGGAATACTCTGGTGAATAGGACAGATATAGTCTGCTTTCATGATGGTTAAATTCATGGTGGGGGGAGTGGATGAAAAATATTAGTCAAACATCTACAGGAATAAAATGTAAAATGTATTATACAGATATATTTTACATACATACACACATTCAGAAAAAAGTATATACACTCATCTGTTAATTGTAGTAACTAAAAAGGGGGAAGATTGTATAATTTTTTTCCTTTTCTTCCATATAATGTCTTAAATATCCTCTGATAATTTTTACAGATTTATTTATTTATTTATTTGAGAGAGAGAGAACAGGAGGAGGGACAGAAAGAGAGGGAGAGGGAGAGAAGCAGACTCCCCACTGAGTGCAGAGCCTGACCCCAGGGCTCGAGCCCACAAACCTGAGACCATGACCTGAGCCGAAATCAAGAGTCAGACGCTTAACTGACTGAGCCTACCAGGCACCCCTCCTTTGAATTTTGTTTTTTTGTTTGTTTGTTGCAAGCATTGCATTTTGGAGTGAAAAAAGCCAATATAAATATTTCATGTTTTTGAGGATTTACTGACATAGGGAAATGTCATATATTACTAGAAATTAAAGTGGCAAAACAGCATGTATAATAAGATTTCATTTTGATTATATAATGCAATAATAACAAACTAGAAAGACATACATCAAAATACTAATAGCAATTACCTCTGGTGCTATAAGAGATCATTTTGTTTTCTTATGCTTTTTAAAAAACTACCCAAGCTTTCTACATTAGGAATGTATTAACTTTTTATTTATTTTACCTTTGGAATCTTAGCTCCTCTGGGGAGCATTCTCTGACCACCAGCACCCTTAGCCCACATGCTCTCCCTTGGCTGAATGTGTATAAAACTGGGTGAATCCATTGCCATTTTAACACTGGGATATACTGTTCATAATTATTTTTCTTGTGAAAAAAGTATCAAGTGTTTGATTTCTTTCACCTACACCAGTATTTGATCATGGTCAGTAAATACTGGGAGCTTAACTAATAACTCTCAAATCCTACCAGGACACATTGCCACCAGTGATTAGGGTTGGGTTTGGAGACGCAGGCAGTAACCCTTCCCAACAGTCCCCATACTTTATTCCAAGCTTTCCCCCAGAATGCCTGTCATTTTCATCCTCTCACACAGAGGGCACCTTCAAGGGGGTAGAAACTCATTTCTAAACTGTGAGCTCTTCTGCCTCAGCCCATCAAGGTTCACTGTAAAAAGGAGAACCAGCAGACGGAACAGAAGGAAAGGGCTCATTATTATAGAACATAATTTATTACCCACAGGATTCCTGAGTTACTGCCGCTGGGCAAGAAAATAGAGATTCAGAGAATCTTGAACCTTTAAGGGAGGCAAGTGTGAAGCTCAAGCTTACCAATGAAGAAACAGAGGGTACAGAGATAATAAGTGACGTACCCTGGGTCCCACAACAAATCGGTGCCAGAGTCCCTTCTCCCACTGCAGCAGGCTGAGAGATAAATTAAAATATATAAAAAAAAAGAAAAAATCTGCACAGAATGAAAAAACCATAATGGAAATGGGAAACTGCCACATTTGCCTCAGATTCTGTACTGTTTGAATCTTTTACATGGAAACAACAATATATCTAAATTGATTATTAATGTTCAAATCTAATAAAGACACACCTTTTTAAAATAAAAATACCTGACAAACAATGATTTTTACTAATAACATTGGCTCTCTGGACAGATTTCTGGGACTGTTTGTTGGGCTTCTTATCAAATTCATGCAGCACCCTCCAGCAGCAAAGCATTGTGGTTAAGGGAATGGACTTCAGGATCAAACAGGTTCAAGTCTGTGTGAAAACTTTGCTTCTTACTTTAGTTGCGTGATTCAGGCAAGTTAATTAACCTCCTTGTGCCTCTGTTTCCTTAGCAGAAAAAATGGAGATAATATTACATAGCTCATGGGGTAAGAATTAAAAAAGATGACGCATGAAAGTGCTCCAAACCGTGCCCGGAGCAGAGCAGCTACTCACTTTGCCTACTCGTTTTACATCATCACATTCCTTCAGGCTCTTACTATCACAACTCCCAAGCTGATTTTGTGACACAGGACAGACGCCACTTCTCACTCATCTGCTTTATTCACATTGCTCTTGTTCCCCAGAATGGCCTCTCCTCTCCTTCCTATCCATCAAAAGTTTACATTTTCTTCCAGACTCAGGTCAAGATTCATCCCTCCAAAATTATCCCCAAATCACTGTCACAAAAAACTCCCCTCTCCAAATGGTGATTACTTATCGGGAGAGTGGCCATATATTTAAATACAATGAGCAAACACAGTAAGAGATACAGGGTAGAGGAAAGACCCGAGCTTCTGAGTCAGAAAGCTCTAAAAATTGCTAATCTGCCAACTTCCAGCTGTGTGACCTGGAACAAATCACCTTAAATTCTCTGAGCCTTCATTTTTTCAATCTGTTAAATAAGTTTCATAATCCCTCCAGCCATTTCTTCTGTCAGGAACAGCCTGATATAGAAAAGCATTAAGGATAAGAGCAAGTAAAAGAGAACAGGAAGAAAAACAGAAGAATCAAGGATAGGAAAAAAAAAAAAAACCAACAACCTGGCAAGGAGGGTGTGAGGACTGCTGAATATGGACAGAGCTCACTGAGGGGAACAGTTCAGGAGACTATATGCCCATTCTTGGGAGAAAAAGCAGTTATGATTCCTATGGCCAGAGTCAGGGGGCCCTCATACTTCGAGACTGGTGAAGATAATAGTTTCTATCAGAAAGCAAAGCAGGTGACCTTGGTATCAGGGAAAGGGAACGAAGAGGCAAGAACTTAGCTTCACAAGTATCAATCGATAGCCTAACTGGGATGCTTAGGTACAAACTATGTAACTAGGATCTGTTTTATATTGAATTCAGCATATAATGTTTGAGGCATATTATGATACTGCACTAATTTTTAGCTAACACACTTCCCCCTCTTATCTTTATAAAAAACTATGCTGCGTGCACCCCCACCCCCACCCTGGACTCACAGAGATAGAAGGATGACCCAGATCTGGCCAAACAGAAAACCTCATTTCTAAAAATGCTACTTAAAATGTTTCAGCCAAGACAACAAGGGCACCAACAGTCAGGATAGGCTCCTGTCATGAATAACCATCATGACTATACCAGTACACATTGACTGAACATCGGCCCTGCCCACTTCCCTGGGCACATCATGAAGCCAACAGTGGATCCATGACAAAGTAAAGCCATCTGGATCCTTTTCTGACAATGACAAATGGACTTTGGGAAAAAGAAGCAAAGCTCTACATTGTTATAGCTAAGACATAAAGCCTGAGATAAGACAACAAAATGAAAATAATCAGAGACAGGTAGAAATGAGAGATGAGCAGAAAGAAAATCCTGATGAAATTGTGTCCTGATTCTGAAATCCCTGGATCCTTTGGTTCTTTCTTTAATTCTGTGGTCTGCACCATCATCCTTTCCAGTTATCTGAGCCAATCAAGTCCAAACTCCCGGGACCAGAGCTCAAATGACCAAAACTGATGGGCCTGTCAGATCCAAATCTAGATGACCCTGACTGTGAGCAGTGAGTAGGGAAAGGTTAGATGAGGTTAGAGAAGCCTCAATAAGTTCTAAGAAAAATCCCTGAAGTGTAAATACTCAAAAATGCAGAGCTCAGGAAAAGCCTGTACAGTAAACACCTTCAGTTAATCCCACCTATAAAAGCTCATTATAATGGCCAGATGACCTTAGTAAGAGATCATTAGACTTACAAGTGCCTGTGGCTTATTGTAATGCTATCCATCAAGGGCAGCCAATAAGACAGGAACATAAAGGAAAGATGACTCATCAGAAAGCAGGAGAACAGGAACAGACACAGAGTATCTCCCAAGATACAGATATCTATCAACCTTTACCAATGGTCCCTTGACTGGGGAAATTTTTGACCCACTCCAAATACATAAGGTCCATTAACTCTCTATTTGTAAGCAATAGTGGTAAGAATTCAATGACTGTTAGCTACATGCTAGGCACTGTGCTAATAAGCATTTTGTAAGCATCGAGTTAACACTTGGAAAAAGCCTGGCATCACATTTAGACACTTAGCAAGAGCTGAATAAATGTTGGTTACTATAATCATAATCATTTTTAATCTTCACAGTACTTCATGAGTTTGGTACTTACTTGTTATGGTTATTTTATAGATTAGGAATTGGAGGCTTAGAGACATTGAGTGAGCTGTACAAATTTACTCTATTAACAGAGGAGCCAGGATTCTAAACCAGAAAACCTGGCTTAAGAGCTCTTAAGCTTTATACTCTATGCCATTCTTCAGTTCAAAAAGGAGTTTTCAAAATCCAGGGAGCAGCCCCTGCCAATAATATTTATATCACACAGCTGTGTAAAAGTGATCTACTCACTTCTTTCTATCTCCCATTCTGGTGGTTCCAAACATTTCTATGCATCAAAATCGCCCAGAGAGCTTGTTAAAACACAGATTTCTGGGTCCCATTCCCAGAGTTCCTAAACCAGGGCCTATGTGGGGTTAGGGCCTGAGAATTTGCACTTCTAGCAAGTTCCCTGGTAATGCTGCTGCTGGCCTAGGAACCATACTCTAGCAACCATTGCCCTACTCTTGCACTCAACTCTTGTCTCCACCAATCAGTGAAATGACTAAATTCCCCAAGAAATACTCCAGAGCTTCATTAGGTGTAAAGATATGATCACAGCACATCAGTCTCCCTTCTCTCCCACACTCTAATTTCCTTGACTATTTAATTCATTCATTCCACATGTAACTACCAAGCTCCTATATGCCAACCGCAGGCACTAGAATACCACTATGAACATTGTAGAATTGACTGCCAACCTAGAGAAGCACATAGCAGATATTAACTAAATGCACACACAAAATACACTAAATTTCAATCTGGACAAGGGCTATAAAGAAAAACAACTATAGAGGAACCTGGGTGGCTCCGTTGGTTAAGCATCTGACTCTGGTTTTGGCTCAGGCCATGATCTCATGGGTGGTGAGATAAAGCCCCTAGTTGGGCTCTGTGCTCAGCAGAGAGTCTGCTTAAGGACATGCCTCCTCCTCCCCCACCACATGGTAGAATAAGCCTCTAGACAGAGAGAATGAGTTCAACAGTGAGTCACCATGCTGAGAGATGGGAAAGAGAGCCAGAACCCAGAAGGTATTGTTTTTGGGTCTCCAGATCTAGTCATGCCTAAGGCTAGCTCCATCCCTAGGCTCCCTGTTTCAGAGACCAATGAATGCCTTTTCTGCTGGATTTTTATCATCTTATGAGACATAACTATTACAAATATAGAAACCTTAATTGTATTTGAGAGCAATGCTTGTTTGAAGAAATAACATTTGAGTTGAGACCTAAAGAATGAGCAAGAGAAGTAGCCATGGAAAGAGTTGGAGGTTAAGGTTCCAGGCAGAGATAACATATACGCAAAGGCCCTGCGATGAGAAAGAGCTTTCTGAAGGAACTAAAAGTGGGAGTGGCATGGGGGGTGGGTACAATAGGAAAGGAGGTAGGACAAGTACATAGGGTCAGATGCTGCAGGCTGTGCAGAGAACTCTGTAATTCATTCTTAAAATATTACCCATGACTACAAATCTATGTTTAATACCCATGATTTATACTAAAATTACTTCAACCAATATAGATTTTCCTAGACACCTTCTCTGACTCAAAACATAATTATCCCCACACCAAGCCATTCTACCATGCCTCCCTGACCCTTTCAGTATGCATATTTCCTACTGCATTCAGAGGACTGAGTCCAAATATCCCCCGTCCTGTACTAGAACAAAGCACACATCCTTTGGTAGCAGATGGCAGGAGACAGAATACTCAGGATAACACTGCTGTTCTAATAACTTAGTTCAAGGAAAGTGGCCCCCGTGGGCCCAATTAGAGTCAATACCCAACTTTAACTAATAGCAGTAGCCATGTTCTCTGATCTGCCCTCAACTTTATGCAGCTCTGCTTCACTGCTTCTCTAGGATGTAAGGGGAATTTAAGGATGGTGGAAAACGTGGTTACAGAGAAGTTCAAACACCTGCTCCCTCGAAGTAAAGAACATTCAGTATTCTTTTCCCCAGTTTTCTAAGTTCAAAATAAAAAAAAAAAAAATGTAAATTCTTAGAACCCTGACATATCAATTCTTTTATTTTTTTTTCAATTCTTCTAAATGGACCATTTTCGTTAATAACAGAAGTACCTGTGGCACCAGAGCTAGACTGCTTATAGCCATTACCAGATGTCAGGCCCTGAGAGAAGCCTCTACACGCTTCGTCTCATAAACCCATGAGGTGAATGATATAATTTTTCTCAAGTTACAAAGAGAAAGTGAGGCCCCCAAAAGGGGAATTATTATGATGAAGGATGCCGAGTAAGTAAAGATAGGAAATAAGAATCAAATCTGGAGGCAGAATATGCTCATAATCACTGTGTTATTTAAACTTCACCATCAAGAAAGAGTGCTGACTGGTTTACAAAGTGATCAAGATCAAGACAATAACTAGTTCTAGGAACATAAACTCTAAATAAATAAAACCAGCAAAGGATATACAGAGAGATAAGTAAAACGCTAGACAAATAAACACACAGTACATGGCCAGTTTCTCCCTGGCTGGCCTAAACATAGGGCTCAGGATAAGGCCTATTCCTCCCACATTCTTCCCTAGTTGTCCCACGCATATACTGCCCACCCCGCCAATAATCTGACATCTGGCTAGATCCGTTTTACTCCTGTGAAATCCTAGGATGAGCCTTTGATGACAATCCACCTCTCAGTTCAGTGTCCACAGCCCCAAAAGCAAAGATGAGAAACCACTGGAGCTTGTCTTACTCAAGTTATTTCTCCTAAGAGTTTCAGCTTCACTCCTTTCTAACTGGATAATCTGAGGCAAATTATTTAACCTCTCTAAACCTTAGTTTTTCATCTGTGAAATTACCTTCCTTATGGTGTTGCTGTGACAATTACATGAAATAATTCATAGTCAGCATTTGGCATTTGGCATTGTGCCTAGCATAGTAAATATTTAATAAATTCCAGCTGTTACTGGCCATGTTACTATGTATGATATGCTCTAAAGAAATATAATACATGAACATCAGAATTGGCAAATAGATAAATTAAGGTGCTTTTTGTTTTTTGGGTTTTTTTTTGGAGAGAGACAGCACAGGGTAAGGAGAAGGGCAACTAGAGGGGGAAAGAGAGAATCTTAAGCAGGATCCACACTCAGGGCAGAGCCCAACACGAGGCTGATCTCATTACCCTGAGATCATGACCCAAGCTGAAATCAAAAGTCAGAGGCTGAACCTACTGAGCCACCCAGACACCCCAATTACTTGAAGAGGATTAACAATCTTAAAAGAATCTTCATTTTATAAAGATTTCTCATGGGAATTTTTTTCTTTTTTTTTTCAAGATCAAAACTTCCCTAGACTATGGCGAGATAGATAGAGAGATAAAGAGGTAGAGAGAGAGAGAGAGAGAGAGAGAGAGAGAGAGAGATAGATAGATAGACAAATAAATAAATAAATAACTTTAAAAAAAAAAAAAAAACACTTCCCTAGAACGTTACGAATGAGACTTGGTCTGTACTATTCCTACTCACAACACTTCTGACACCAAATGGGTGGGTTTGTTCCTCACACCAAGCAACTCTCCAACTCTCTAAATATCAGCTGGGTGGCCTATAATTCAACTCTGACACAAACTGTGCAGGGCTGGCATCAGACTCCATGTGGTTAAGAGCTCAATCTCACAAGACTGCCCTCACTTCAGATGCCCGTTCCAAGTATTTGGTGTCCATGGTACCCACACTTCTGTCTGACATGGCTACAAAGTTGCAGGTTCCCACGACACCCCGGTTCAAGTTTGATAATTTGCTAGAAAAGCTCAAAGAAGTCAGGGAAAGACTCTACTTACATTTACTGGTTTATTATAAAGGATACAGTTCAAGAACAGCCAGACCAAAGAGATGTATAGTGCAAGGTGAGGAGGAGGCTCAGATTTTCCATACCCTTCCGAGTATGCCATCCTCCAGCTCCTCAGAAGCTCTCCAAACTCTGTCAGTCAGGTTTTTCATGGAAGTTTCACTATGTAGGCATGATTGATTAAATCATTTGCTGTTGGTGATTAATACCAATGAATGCTGGAGGTCAGGGGTTGGCTCGAAAGTCCCAATCCTTTAATCATGCCTTAGTCTTTCTAGGCACCAGTATTCATCCTATCTGGACTACAGTCCTCAGCCACTAGTCAAAAGATACTCAGATCACTCTAAGGATTAGAGGGTTTTAGGAGCTATGTGCCAGGAACCTGGGACAAAAGCCAAATATAAACTTCTTATTGTATCCACATTTGGGTACCCAAAAGTTAACTTACCACAACATTTGAATTACAGAATTTAATAACCCAATGTCCATAAAATATGTCTAGCTCAAGGGAAAGAATATCATCAAAAAGATATTCTCATTTCTAGAGGATTCAATTCAGCTAGAAGATATTCCCAAATAATTTACTGTGCAAGAGAACAAGAGAAAGCAAGAGCTTCTACCGTGGAATGAACTAGAGAGCTGGCCTGTTAATAGCTGAGCACCACCCAGTTTTGAGAGGTAAAAATGAATTTGTTATAAGAAATCAAGGAAGAGGAGTGTGGTATAACCAACCATATAATCTTAGTTAAATCACATAACCTTTACGAACTTCAGTTTCCTCACTAATGAAATGAGATAGTTATAAATAGATGATTTTTCCAGCCCCTTTTTGCTTTCACATGCAATCACCCATTGCCTGGGGAAAATAATATAGAGAACTTGTCTCAAATAACACAACCCTTCAAGTGGAAAGCATGCTGTTTTACTTCAACCTCTCACCCTGTCCCTTGCTGTTACCCAGACTAGGTAACAATTTTATCTGCAAGAAAGGAAATGAACTGATGACTTTGAGGATCAGGTCACAGAGGTGTTTGCCATCCTGACAGCCCCACTGATATGCCCTTACTGCTTATACATGCGAAGAAGAGACATCTTTTTTTTCTTTCTAGTTTTATTGATAGGTTCTGGGAAAGAGAGATCTTAATAAGCTGTCAGAGGCAAGTGTAACAGTCTTCCTTTAAAAAAAAAAAAAAAACACTATACCTTGATAACATATAGCTCTTTATGTGAGAAAATCATGGCATTTATCAGAGGAGTAGGTCAGTAGTGCATGCTATTATCCTGTAAGGGAGAATCCTGACAATGGGAGGTAAATAAGTATGCCACATGGGAATCTGGGATATAAAAACCATGCTACCTTTACACCATGGTCATCAATATTATATTGACTCTCAGGGTGATCTCATTATACAGGAATCCATCCCACATTTTATTAAGCCTAGGGAAAATATGTGTTTCTTAATCTGCCAAGTGGCAAATATTATAGGTAAAAATTAAATGGAAATGGTTAGAACAAGTAACTAAAACTAGTGAGTGTCCACAGCAAATTACTCCCAGTCCCTCACTGATAAATGTTTTTTAAAAGGAGTTCATTTTAGGCCACTAGACTTGGATACAGGCGTTAGAGGTCTTGATCATAAGCAACACAACTGAGGTTGACTAACAATCAAAAGCAAATATATTGATAGAATGTCATAGAACCAACAGGAGCCTGGAGGAGCAGGCTTAGCACCATGCAGCAACCAAACAAACCCCAGAAAGCTAAGAAGCAAGAAGCATAGCAAGCACACCGTTGTAAGTAGAGCAGGAAGCTACTGCAGCTGCTCCCCAGGATAAATAATTTCCAACTGTAGTTTGTATCCTTAAATCACTCACTCAAGAGAGAAAAAGAATCTGATTGCCAGGGTTAGGTCACATGTCAGGCCCCTGGGAACACAGAGCAGAAGGCTCTGTCTTCTATAGATTCCATTGAGGAAAATTCTACAGATTCCATTGAGATTCCATTGAGGCACCTGGAAATTTACTGTCCCAGAAACATTAAATGAAATGGTGGAAGTCAGTTCTCCCAAAGGAAATCAGGGTACTATACAAGAGGAGAATTTGTGCTTGCTTGCAGCCAAAAGAAAAAAGAAGGAAAAAGAAAGCTATAAACAACAACCTGTATGCGTATTTGTTTGTTGATAATTCAATAAAACTTTCAAGGTCATATAATATTATAAAGACAATCCCAGGGCATATAAGATCTCACTAGCCAAAAAGTACAATCTCTGATACGCTTTCACTACCTTAGATATCACAAACTGTTGTGCATTAAGAAAGAAAGGGATTCCAGTGTGTTTGCTACACGTGTATTCAAAATAAGAATGTTCAAGCCATTTGATGGCTGGACCCACAAGGTCAGTAGATTATTTTCCTTCCTTTCCTCCCTTATCTAAAGAAAAGTAAAAAATTCAGGAAATTGCACCGGTCTCACCAGGGGTCCCTAACTCTTAAATTTAGTAATTTCACATATGCAGCTGCAGGTAACAAAAGCCTATGGATTTAAATAAGACAAATATCTGTACCCTCTGCTAAGCTAGGCTTTCTATAGTGAATCCCAAACAAATGATCTGGACTTATGAAGGCTCATCCTCAGATCCAGGCACAAATGGGGTGTTTGGCAACAGCATATCCTTTGTAGACCAATGAGTAAACACTACACTTTCTGTGGGAGGTTGGCCAGTGTTTATCCTGAGATCTGCAGATGGTATCATGAGGGATGTCATTATGGCTTATCATGTCAATGTGAGTTGATGCGCTTCAAAAACCATCTACATCATATCTTCCTACTCTGCTGAACAATGAGGTGTAAGTTATAGCAATAAAACTTCTTGTAAGGGGGTTTTACCTAGTGTGGGCAATTTTCTTATTTTTTACAACCCATTTTCATTTTTCAGGGTAATTATCACAAGCTGTTCTTCCTATTCCATGAGTAAATAGTCAAACTAGATCATTTCAGTCAGTGATTACTAAACTACAAAAAGTACCAAAAAAGTAGTTGTTTTTTAACAACCATAAAAGGCTACTCTACTCTACTAACAGAACACACTACCAATCTGAATTATTTAAAATAAAGTATGTAATTCAATAAGGCCTTAAACTATCTCACTGCACTTTCAAAATGACTGAGTCAGGAAAATTATTTGGGTACAGATGAGCAGATATGAAATGCTATTATAAAAGTTTCTCAAGGTAGGCCCTGAACCTGGGTGAGTTAAGTGGGAATCTGAGTAATAAACCAAAGTCAATATTAAATGAGCCCCCAGAAAGAAGAATAAATGGGAAGAGCGGGTATTGCCACTGCCTTCCCCAAAATAAAAGCACCAGTGTTTCCACTGATATACCAATAAATATTTCCACTGATATACCAATAAATATTTCAGTATGCCCACAGGTGCCCCAACAATTACCAGATTCTCCCAGGGACTAAACAGATCACCCCTGCCTAATTAGTTATTAAGTCCTTATTGTTCATCAGTGTCGCATATGTACTAGAATGATTATATCCTAATCTAAAAAAGTTACCACCATTTTTCTAAGGTGTTTAAACTGGGAGCTCAGATAATTTTCTATAAGAAACACAGTGTGAGAAAGGTTCAATGTATACATAGTGCCTGAGAATAAAGATATCTGACATCTGGTCCTGACTGTTTCTAGAACAAGTCACTTATTCTCTGTGACTCTGTGTTTTCTTACTTTTAAAATCAACAAATTAGTGAGAGGTAGTTCAAGATGGCAGCACAGGAGGATCCTGGACTCAGATGCTCCCATGGACACAACAAATCTATAGCTACATATGAAATAATTCCCTCTGTTAAGGAAAAAAAGAAAAAAAACCTGAAAGCTAGCTGAACAGATCCTTCACCACAAAACCACATTAAGACAGGAAGGAGAAGCAGAGACACAGTCCTGCCAAAAACCCCGCCCATAGCACAGCAAGCCACAGCAGGAAGAATCAGGAGGGATCACAGAAATATAAAGTTTCTCCCTGAGGAGTGAGGGGTTTCTGGCTCACAGCAGGCACCCCAAACATTGCAATATGTACTGAAGAGAAAAGCACCCAAAACGTTTGGTTTGGAAAACCAACAGGCTGAAATCTAGAAAAAATATACAGTTGTAGAGAAAGGATATTCCACTCTTACAGGATTCACGTGCAAACTTGCTCACTCCAAGATCCAGCACAAAAGCAGCAGATTGAAAAGCATTTGTACCATATGTGAAGGAGATTCATTTGCTAATCTTAAGGTGTCTGCCAAAGAGTCAGAAACCTGTTACAATCTTCTCTGAGGACAGAAGAGCAGACGAGTACTATTTTTGGCATTCAGCCTCCATCTTGCTAGTGCCAGGAAGGTGGGCACCATCTTCACACTCTCCCTCTTTTTCTGGCACTGGCATAGGTAGGTATCATTTTCACTCTAACCTGCTGGCACTGGCAAATGAGTGCCCTGACCCTCTGTATTGTTTCTACAACTGCTGCCAGACCCAGCACATAAGTGCAACCCATACAGGGGACATCTATTGAGTACTTGGCTCTAGCAACCAGGGAGAATTGTATTTCTGGGACCCAGGGGTCTGAAAAAATGAGAGACACAGTTCAAGAGACAACCAAGAGTTAGGGCAAAGTTAAAAGATAAGGTTCATCTCCTGTACAAGGCCCTTCCTTCAAGGCTGTAAGAGATAGCTGTCTAACCTAATATACAGAAACAAGCACAGAGAGTCAAGTAAAATGAGGAAACAGAGGAACATGTTCCAAATGAAAAGAAAAAGTGGGTTAAGGCCTCTGCCTTCGGCCTTGGTTGTAATCTCAGGGTCCTGGGATGGAGTCCCATATCGGGCTCTCTACCCACCATGGAGCCAGCTTTTCCCTCTCTCTCTGCCTGCCTCTCTGTCTACTTGTGATCTCCCTCTCTGTCAAATAAAACAAAAATCTTAAAAAAAAAGAAAAAAGATAAGCCACCAGAAAAAATACCTTAATGAAAGAGACAAATGATAAAGAGTTCAAACTAATGGTCATAAAAATATCAGTGAAATAAGAATAATAAAGAACATAGGAAGAACATAAACAAAGAGATGGAAAATATAGGAAAGTACTAAACAGAAGCCAGAGAGCTGAAGAATACAATAAATGAACTGAGAAACTTGTACAAGTGGAATAACATTCATGTTATAGGAAGCCCAGAAGGAAAGGACACAAAGGGTCAGAAAACATATTTGAAGAACTAATGGCTGAAAGTTTCCCTAACCTGGGGAAGGAATCAACCTCAAGATAGATAGATAATTCTAAACAAGATGCACACAAAGAGACCCATACCAAGACACATTATAATTAAAATGTCAAAAGTTAAAGATAAACAGAATCTTAAAAGCAGCAAGAGAAAACAACTTGTTACATAAAAAGAAACCTCCATAAGGCTATGAGCAGATTTTTCAGCAGAAACTTTGCAGGCCAGAAAAGAGAGGCATGTTATAGTCAAAGTGCTGAAAGGAAAAAATTTCCAATTAGAAATACTCTGCCTGAGTATTTCTACAACAACAAAACAGAAGAAAGAGAAATTAAGGAGTCGATCCCATTTACCATTGCACCCAAAACCATAAGATACCTAGGAATAAACCTAACCAAAGAGGCAAAGAATCTGTACTCAGAAAACTACAAAGTGCTCATGAAAGAAATTGAGGAAGACACCAAAAAATGGAAAAACGTTCCATGCTCATGGATTGGAAAAACAAATATTGTGAAAATGTCTATTCTACCTAAAGCAATCTACACATTTAATGCAATCCCTATCAAAATACCATCCATTTATTTCAAAGAAATGGAACAAATAATCCTAAAATTTATATGGAACCAGAAAAGACCACGAATAGCCAGAGGAATGTTGAAAAAGAAAACCAAAGTCGGTGGCATCACCATTCCTGACTTCAAACTCTATTACAAAGCGATAATCATCAAGGTAGTGTGGTACTGGCACAAAAACAGACACATAGATCAATGGAACAGAATAGAAAGCCCAGATATTTTATTTCTTTTTAAAGATTTTATTTATTTATTTGACAGAGAGACAGAGATCACAAGTAGGCAGAGAGGCAGGCAGAGAGAGAGGGGGAAGCAGACTCCCTGCTGAGTAGAGAGTCTGATGCGGGGCTCGATCCCAGGACCCTGAGATCATGACCTGAGCCGAAGGCAGAGACTTTAACCCACTGAGCCACCCAGGCGCCCCACCAGTATTATTTTAAACTTTTGGAGAAGGCAGAAAGATATAGATAGATCAATCGATCGAGAGATAGATGTATGGAAAGGAGAAAGGCTCAGATGAGTGTTTGGTATTGGAACAGAATTGGAGTTATCACTATGAAACCATGGTTGTTGATATGTAAAGATATAGAATATATGTGTAAATGTGTGTATATATTTATGTATATTTCCTACCTGTGACCATTGAGAGGTCTTGACAGCTTTGAGATCCTAGTAGCGATGAGAACACCTCATTCCCAAAGCTTGGTTTCTGAATCCAATCTCTTCTAAGAGGGACTTTTTCCAGGACTGAGGCAGGGAAAGTACAAGATGAACCTGGAACATCCTTTCATGTTACTAAGGAAATGCTCAAAGAATGACAGAGATATGTTGAAATGATACAGAAGCCAGCAAAGGGACTCCCACTGACCAAATTTGGAACAAGTGAAGAATCAAGAAAATACTGATACTAGTAGATTATAATCCATTGAATAAATAGGAATCTGTGAATCTACTAAATAAAAATTTACTACTTGGCAATCATGATAGTAATCAGTGCAAGTAAAAAGCGTTCTTAAGATTTAATGGGTCTCAAAATATCCTACCTTAAAGTGATTATTAATTATAAAGAGGAGAAGTATAACTTTACAGTGAAGAAATCTGGGAAATGTTATTTTAGTTAATACCAGCAGTAATATGACAAATCAACCTCATGGACTACTCACTAAGATACCATCAGACCACAGCATCTCTTCAGTGATATTAGGGCCAGAATATCTAATATGGGTCTACTTGTGGGGAAAGATTAGACTAACCCAAATTGAAAAACAAAATAAAATTACCAGCAGCCTGTAATCCTCAAAGACATCAAGCTCATGAAAGTCAAGAAGAGACTGAAGAATGTCCTAGATTGAGTGAGACTCAAGATACAGGATGTGTGGGTGTAATACGTGTGCCTGGACTGGATCCTTTGCTCGAAAGCATTGGTGTACAGTTCTGTAAACTTGGTCAAACCTAAACCATCATGTAACTGGCACCAAATAAAGATACATAGTATCTCCATCCTACCGTGATGTTTTCTCATGCCACTTTGCATGCCGTCCCATTCCCCTGTCTCAGCCCCTGGCAACCCACTTATTTGTTATTATATTTTATTTTATGAGTTTTATTTATAGTCTTAATATATAATATACCTAAAACTGTATTTTTGTTCCCTCAACTCTACAGTATCTCTTGACATATAAGGATATTGGTACCCCCTAGCCTGCCCACTGCCATTCCACCCTGTTTCTCCCTTACCTTCTGTGAGTTGTTCTACTTTCGTATTAGAATTGTTGGTAACCATATTTAAGTCTTCTGTTTTGTCTACATGAATTTTGTACACTGAAGGGCTCAATTTATTCTGGGCTTACATTTTACCCAACGTTAGTTGAATGTTCTGACCTCTGCTGGTGGATGTTAACCACTCTAAGAATTCCCCTAAGGTCTGTGTCAAGTAGTTTTCTTTCTTTGTTGTCAGTCGCTTCTCGGCCTTTTGGCTAAGATCAAGTGTCTTTCTTTGTCGTCCATCAGTTCTCACCATTATGCCCCATTTTAGCTTACTCTATCATTGAAGTGACTCTTTTGCGCAGGTTTTCGGTCCACCCCCCCCCCCGCCCTGACTGATATTTCTAATTTTTCATTTCTTCACTCCTGTCTAATTGTAGAATGTGCATTCTTCTTTTCCTTGAAGACATTTTTCTCAGAGCCTACCAGCTTTTCATTCCAAATAAGATCAGCCACCTCCTACACAGTTGTTACTCAGGAATTTTTAAAGTTTCTATGTGTGTCCCATTATATCTTTTTACTCTCACTTTGCTCAAGTAGCTTCTTCAGAAAGGGCCCAAAGGAGGGAAACTTTGATCCTTGAATGCTTGTTAATGTCTCATTCGGCCTCCATATTCACCTGATAGTTTAGTTGATATTTCTAGGTTCAAAGTAACCTCTCCTCAGAAGGGTGAAGATATTGTGCTAACTTTATGGTAAAAGTCCAGAAGTCTGAAGTCACCTAATTCGCATTCCCTGTTATTTCTATCTCAGTATTTTCTAGAGTTTTCTTTTTGTATTTGAGGTCTGAAATGTCATGAAGCCATATCCAAGAGTGAGCTTTGTAGTTTATCTCCCTTAGCTTTCTGTGAGCCATTAGAGTCTGCTTCCCCATGTGTTACTTCAGCTCTGGAAAATTGTATTATTTTTTTTAACGTACTTTCCTCCATTATTTTTCATTTTATTCTTCTGGAAATCTTAACAGTCCGACGTTAGACCTACAGGATTGATCATTTGTTCTCAAAGAACCAGATTTTAATCAAACATGAGTAATAAATGACATTAAATGCCATTTAATGTTGTTAAATAAGGATACCAAGAGAAATATTTATTTCTTAGAAAATCCCAAGGTAGAAAGTATCACACAGTCATAGGGATCTTTCTAGTACCTTTTGGTCCATGGTTGTTCCTTGTGTATAAGAAAGAGAAAATGTGTTCAATTTTCAGAATAGTTACTGCTTCTTATCCCTCCTGTGTAATGTGTAGGTCTCCCAGGATTTACAGCTGTGGTGGCTATTTTAATGATAAAATATTAAATGGTGAGAGAGAGCAGTAAGAGTACATGGCTGCTAGTAGCTTCATGTCCAAAAATCCCACTATTCTGCTCTACCTAGCATGTTTTTAGCCCAATCTACACAGTCACTTTTCTCTGTGTATCAAGGGGCCAAGCAGTCTTAGAACAGTGCAGAAGGAGGGGCTGCCTAAGTCAAGACTGTGCTGCCCTCCTCCCCCAAGTATTGTGTCCCTTCTTGATGAAGTTTCCCTCATCTTCTCTGGAAATAACCACTACTTTGATTTTTATGGTAGTTATTTTGTTTGTTTGTTTTCATGTATAAGTTCACCGCCCATGTGTTTATGTCTAAGCAAAATAGTATAGTTTTGCTGGTTTAAAAAATGTATATATTGAAATTGTACTCTGTGTCTTATACTGTTAGCACTGGGAATATAAAGCCACTCAGTAGACATTGGTTAAATGGATGAGCAAATAAGTGAAGAAATGAATAAATGAGTGAATGAATCCTAGTTTGATCTGGCCTCTCCCTTGCCCAGGAATGCAAGATTCTCAAGATGGCCCCAGAATATTCGAATGCAGGATGGACTAGGAGTTTCAGGATTGGCATAAATCTGTTCCCACACTTCAAACCAGCATCCTTTGTCCCAGACTTCTTAACGGGTCTGGAGGAAATGTTGGTACAGCAGTGTTCAGTCAGAGGCTGGAAATGCTCCAGTATCCCCCATGCCACAGGTGGTGGGACCTCCCTCCCATCTCTGACTCCCTTGGGACGTCGTGCTTGGCCGTGTTCCAGGGGGTTGGCTGCTCTCCAGGAGGTTCCCAAACATCACATAACTGGTTGTATTCATCTATTGTTGTGTTTGCAGTTCTGAATTCTGCCACAGAATTCACATCCTGGATAAATTGAAGAGTATAATTTTCCATCTGCATGACATTCTTCTTTATTTTGTTAGTGGTTTATTAAAAGACACGATTGCCAGAGAAGGGTTTTGTTTACATTGTAATTCCATATTATCTTCCTGGTAAATTCCATGTAATTCGGTGTCTTTTCAAGGGCTGGTGATGATTCCTTAGTATTATCTTCAAAGAGCTGGTAAAACCTCCTGGTTTTAGGTCACTAAGAAATGCTTCTTGGGCAGATGGAAAAGGCCCTTTCCCTTGTTTTGTTTTGCTTTGCTTTTGTGTTTTAATATACTTTGAGCATATAGAAGCAAATACATACGGCTGTGCTTCCCCCTCCTGCCTTTTTTACATCAACGATAGCGTACTTTATACAGTGATTCTGACACTGCTTTTTCAAAATTTCTTGCATATTATTCCATTAATACTAAAGAAAAAGAGTCACTCTTTTTCATGGTCATATATCATGTATTTACATACTTTAGTTTAATTTTTAACCATTTGTCACTAAGAAATAAGACATAGATCCACAAAAATGCCTGAACTGTGCTGTGGTGGGTAGAGTCCGCAAGACGCCCATGCCCTAATCCCCGGAACCGATGACTGTTGTTGCTGTGGTTGTGTTACATTACCTGACAAGGGGAAATTAGGGCAGAAAATGGAATTTAGGTTACTAGTGAGCTGATCTTAACATAGGGAGATTAACCTGGATTATGTGAGTGTCTCAGTTGATAATCACAAGGGTCCTTCAATATCAAAGAGGGAGGCAGCAGTATCAGTCTCAGTGTCACAATGATGTGATAGGAGAAAGACTCAACCAGCCATTTCTGGCTTTAAAGGGCCAAGGGCTTAAGAAGCTAGAAAAGGCAAGAAAATAGATTTTCCCCTAGAACCTCCAGAAGGAAATGCAACCCTGACCACACTTTGATTTTAGTCCAAGGAAACCCATCTTAGATTTCTGACCGCTCTATTTTTTTTTATTATTGTGTTAGGTTAGTCACTATACACTATGTCATTAGTTTTTGGTGTAGTGTTCCACGATTCATTGTTTGTGTATAACACCCAGTGCTCTATGCAATCCGTGCCCTCCTTAATACCCATCACCAGGCTCACTCTGTATTTTTTAAGATGATAAACTTAGGCATTAAGCATTTAGTTCATGGTGATCTGTCTCAGCAGCAACAGGGAGCTAATACAAATACATATACATATATATTGTCTTACAAGACAAATATTATGTAGCTGCTACCAAAATCCAGAATAGAATATTTCCAGTCCCAAGAAGCCACCTCTATGTCCTTCCCAGTCACACTCCCCTCACTGTAACCTCCTCCTGGGAAAATCACCATTCTGTCCTTTATGGTCATTATTTCATTGCTTCCATTTATAGGTTTTACTCCAATGTATGGGCACATAAATAATGCAATTTGGTACAGCCTGTTTTTGAAACATACATAATTGGAATCAATCTGCATGTCTTATCCATGTTGTGCTTATAGCCCTGGTTGTATTTCACTTTCATTGTTGTGTAATGTTCCATCCTGGGAATATACATTCGGACAGGAAGTAGCAGGAAAGGCTTATGTCACTGATCTTGAAGGAGGCTTCTTGACACACATGAAATTTAACCCACATCTCCAGCTGCAACTTTTTTTTCTCTTGAAAGCTTTTATATCTAGGCACCGTAAGTACAAAGATGTACAAACCCAGAATTCCTGTCCTCAGACAGCACAGCAATGAGTGGAGGAAACTGACAAATAAACCAACAGTGGATGAGTGTGTAATGGAAGAGGGTACGGGACACACAGCTTGGTCTGGGGTTTTCAGGGAAGGCTCCCTGAAAGTGACCCTTTGACATGTTCATTAGTCAAGTAAAAAAAGGATGTGGGGCTGGGGACCCTTTGTGCAAATACATAGCAAGAACATGAAATGGCAAAGAAATACAAATTCTTAGCATGTGGCTGTGGGAGAGACAGAGACTGGGCTGGGAGAGGCCGGGACAGGAGACGGGGTGGAGGCTGGAGGAGTAAGTAGCTCAGGGAGAGCTGCCCTTGACTGCTGGACTAAGAACCTTGGAATTGCTCTTGACTGCAAGGGCGAAACAGGAAAAGGCTCTAAGCAAGGGAAGGACCTGCTTAGTTCTGAACCCAGGTAATATAACATCACTAAAATCTTTTCGGTTCACCTGAAACTAAAATTTTTTCTTCATTGAAATTTTCAGATTTTCTTAGAAGTAGTTAAACTGTATGCTAGATATAAAGAGTTGCTGGTGGTCCACAAGCCATGGCTTGAAATTACTTTCTATCTGTCTTGACTTTCCAATGTAATGTGGAAATTCCTAATCTAATCATGAAGATTACCTTTAAAAAAAAAAAAAAAAAACTCAACGGGAAACTGCACATATTTGGTTTGGATCACCAGATGGGAACTTCAAGGGAAGCAACACTTTCTGATTTAAACTGTGAAGTATATTGCTAGATAACATCGTTAGTGGGTGCTTCAGAGTCAAATGTGAAAAAGCAGCGTGGTGGAAAAGATGCCAGATGTACCTGCTTCCTTTCAGGACCCAATTAAAATGAAACTAGAGTGTCCATTTTCATTCTGTCCCATCAGAAGCCACATCTGAATTGTTAGCACAATTTAGAGCTTTTGATCTTTATCCCTACTGAACTAAAGAATGGACACTTAGGAGAGAGAGAAATGTTGAAAACATTTTTGAGTTTCCAGAGAGATAAGTGAGTAACGCTCTACATATTTATAGGGTTTCTTCCTCAAAATTCATCAGACTGCCACCTCATAATAATGTAAGGTTTCTTGGTCCTATGAATAAGAAATTATTTTCTTGATCAATCAACTACACTACTTAAGTTATATGTTCAATTATCATATATTTCAAACATAAAGAACACAGGGAATAATATCTAAGTATCTGTGTATGCACACTCAGATTTAGGAAAACTTGAACAGATGGAAAGGTCTGTTGATGCTTTTGGTCAGGAAGATCAACATCATAAATAGGGCAGTTCTTCTTGTAGATATAATGTGATCCCAATGGTAATATCAAGGTTTTTTCTTTTTTTAAATTAGGTTGGTTCCAAAGTTCTTATGGAGGAAATAAAATGAACTAGAATTGCTTAGAAAATTCAGAAAAACAAGAATAATGTGGGAGGACTGGCCCCACCATATGTTAAAACTTATTTAAAAGCTATAATAAGTACAATTGGATGGCTCTGGAACATGAAAAGAAAGTAGCTATTGAATCAGTATTCATTCTTTTCATCCTTACCAGTCATCAGCAACAGCAGAAGCAGCAGCAGGCCCCACTCCCCTAAACCCTCCCCGCCCCCAAGTCCCATTTTCCAATGTCCTTGGTATGTGAGCAAAATAAAAGCCCTAATTTATTTAAGCTACTTTGTTCATCTTTTGCTGTGAAACAAACCACCCTAAATTTAGTGACTTAACACAACCAGCAGCCATTTATTTTGCTCCCAGATCTGTAGTTCGGTCAGGATTCCCCCAGGGTAGCTTGTCTTTGCTCTACCTGGGGACAGCTGGACAAGCCAGAAGGTGAAGACTGGTATCATTTCATAGCTCACCCACCTCAATGTCTAGCAGTTAATTCTGGCTGTTGGCAGGGACCTCAGCAGGTTCTGCTTGCTGGAACCTCTATCCACGACCTCTCCATGAGGCTGCTTGCTTCCTCGTAACATGGACAACAGACTAGATTGTTGATATGGGAAATCTGCCGCAGCCTGATTGTGGTTTCTTTAAGTTACCCACCTTCCATATCAGACTGATAGCCAGAATTGCTTCATGCTTTGGTATTCTACAGTTTGATTGCAATGGATTTGCCTTTGTTTATCCTACTTAGGTACTTGGTCTACTTCTTCACTCTAAGTATCTTTCATCACTCCTGAGATTTCTCAGCAGTTATCTCTTCAATATTTTTTTCTCTCATAATCTCAGGTTTCTCCTTCTGGAAATTCTTGCAGATATATGTCTTTCCCATGGAATCACCATGGCTTCTAACCTTTTTTACAGTTTTTATTTCTTCGTTTCTCTTTGATACATCCTGGGTATTAGTCTAAGATCTTTCTCTCAGTTGACTAATTCTTGAGCTTTTTCTGCTCTTTGGTATTCATCTGTTCAGTTTTTAATTCTATCAGTTTGGGTTTTCAGTTTTAGAAGTTCTATATAATTTTAATACTTTAATTTTTTTCTCCTTCATTATGGTTTCTATTTCTTTATTTGCCTCTTGGACGATTTTAAGAATGCAGTGCTACAGTTTCTTTATGAGTTTTCTATTATCTCAAACTCTCGTGGTGCTAATTTGCATGTTTATGGTAAGTACTTCCTTCATACTGGATTGTTTCTTTAGATGGCTTGAAGTGTTTGCATTGTAAGCTCATATTTAGCACATGTTGTGGACGGAATATTTGTGTTGTCCCCAAATTCATATGTTGAAACTTCATCCTCCGTGTGATGTTTTTTGGAGGTGGGACCTTTGGAGGGTGATTAGGTAGTGAGGGCAGAGCCCTCATGAGTGGGATTAGTGTCCTTATAAAGGAGACCCCCAAGTGCTCCCTCACTCCTTCCTCCATGTGGAGACATAGTGAGAAGATGGCTCTCACCAGACACTAAATCTGCTGCCACCTTGATCTTGGAATCTCTAGCTTCCAGAACTGTGAAGAATAAATGTTTGTTGTTTAAGCTAGCCAGTCTCTGGTATTTTTGTTACAGAAGCCCGAACGGACTAAGACAGCATGGCTATTGGTTCATGGAAGTATTCTTTCAGAGCATTTTTCCAGGATCCTACAACTATTATTTTTTCAGCTTCTGACTCTTACCTATCATATAGGGTACATTTGGATTCCATATCTGTACCTGGAACTTTAATTTCTCATAGCAACCTCTCTATCCACAGTTGAGAGATCACAGTAGATGACAATTTTCATAACTGCTTCCCTAGACCAATAGATTGAATTTTCCTTCTTGTTGCCTTTCCAAAAAAGGGTATCCTTTCCAAGGTCCTATATTTATACAAGGATCTAAGTTCAGGTCCTTATTCCTGAAGAGGAGCAAAGCCAAATGTCCTGTCTTTATGAGGGTGTTAAAACTGAAGCCACTAGACCATAAGACCTTTATGAACTTTACAGATCTCCAAATTCTTTTTTCATTTCTGTCACCTGGTACTTTCCTTTCTTCCTTTTGAGCTTGGATAAGTATTAAAAATACATATTTGCCATATTTTTAATAAAGCTTTTTTAAAAATTTGAAATGGAGGAATGGACTAAGTCTGCTTACTCTGCCATGTTTCAGAAGTTAACATAGTTAACAGTGTTCATGTTTCTTGAGGTAACACCCCTAGAGAATCTGCATAGACTTACTCTGGCTGATCATTAACAACAGAGATTCTTGGGTTTCATCTATCTTTTCTTGAATCAAAATCTATGGAGATTGTGCTAGAGAATATCTGTTTTAAATGAAGGCTAAAAAGTGTGTGGCAAGGTTACAGGATACAAGATCTATATAGAGAGAATCAATTGTGTTTCTGTACCTAAATACTTAGAGATAAATTTGACAAGAGATGTGTAAGACCTGTGTACTGAAAATCACAAAACATTGCTGAGAGAAATTACAGACCTAAATAAATGGAGAACTATACCCTGTTAAAAAGTGAGTATATTCAATATCATTAAGATGTTATTTCTTCCTCATGTTTATCTATAGATTTAGTGCAATCCAAACAGAAATTTTAGCTGGGGTGTGTGTGTGTGTGTGTAGATATTGAGAGACTGATTCCGAAATTCCTATGGAAATGCAAAGAGTCTAGAATAGCCAAAACAACTTTGGAAAAGAACAAAACGGAAGGCTACTACTACCTGATTTCAAGACAATTTTTAAGCTACAGTAATAAAGATAGTCTTGGATAATCTCCCCATCTCAGAATTCTTAACTTAATCACATATTTTGCCATATAAGGTAATATTCACTCTTTGCCATGTAAGGTAATATTTACAGGAATTAGGACACTGATCATCTTTGGGGGCCATTATTCATTTTACCACAGATGCCGTGCAAATGCCCAGTTGTTTGGGCACTGTACAGTCTAGTCCATCTTCCTGTATTGACATTTAGCTCCTGCTCCCTCATAAAGTAAATTCACATATATATGTACATTTATTCTGAGTTCTGTATTGTTTCCTTAGTCATTTTATACCTTTTGCCCCAATAACACATTATCTTAATTACAATAGCTTTATAATAGATCTTAATATATCAAAGGGCAAATCATTCTCATTTTTTCTTTTTAAAGAATGTCTTATTATTGGCCCTTTGATTTTACATTTAAATTTTATAATCAACCTGTCAAATTCCACCAAATTCTGCCTGTCAGCATTTTGTTTTAACAGAGCATTGAAATTATAGATATAGATCAGATGGAGGAAAATTGACAGTTTTATGACATCGAGTCTTCTTTTTCAAGAACATATCCTAGTTCTCCATTATTTAGATCTTTGTTAATATATTTCAATTAAGTTTTATGATTTTCCCCTTGAATATCTTAAGTATATATTGTTAGATTTATTTCTAGGTATTTTATATTTTTTTCCTATTATAGTATCTTGAAAAATTATTTTTTTCTGATTGTTGTATGTAGAAATGCAGTTGACTTTTGTATATTGATTTGGTTACCATCACTATAACTCTTATTAATTAAAAAATTTTCTTATAGATTCTTTAGGATTTTCCAGGCAGACAGTCCCCAATATGTGAATAACAGCAGTTTGTTCTCCCTATTTATACTCTCCCCTCTCTTCCTTCTTGTCTTACTGCACAGGAATGGAGCTCAAGTATAATATTGGACATCTAAGATAGCTAGGAAATTTCTGAAAACTCCTATTTTTATTTCCTGGAATTTAATGCAATGTGATCTCTTGCATTTAGGGACTTTAGGGCTATTGAAGGGGGTTCTGCAGTACATCTGTCTGCTGCTTGTGTGAAACCAAGACACTGTAACCAGAGATGAGAAACTTCCCTATTTTAAAAAACATTGTACTATTTGGCTCTTCTAGCAAAGACTCTGTCCTTAGAGCTTACTAGTTCCTTCAGGTTTGTCCCTCGTACTGTCTTTTGCTAAGATAAGACAAATCATAAATCTTGCAGAAAAGTAGCATTTGTAATGCAACCTTAAAATCTAGACTAACTCTTATAAAAGCAAAAGCAAGCCTGGTTATCGCTTATACTCCCACTCTATTCTGGCTAGCTACAAATAAGATAGTCTCCTTTGAAATAATTAATAATTCCCAAAGAAACATTGGCTCACTGCTTTATTATAGCACTTATTATTATTATTATTATTATTATTATTATTATTATTAAGGAAGGCAGTCAGGGTAACAGATGGGGAAAGCTTTAAGCCTGACAGTTATAAATAGTCTGGCTGCTTATTCCACAAAATATTTGCAATTCTCTTTCTTTGCCATTCTGAAAGTTGGATCCCTGTCAAAATACTTTACTCTTGACCAAGGAATACAGATCATTGCCAATAGATTAGAACTACAAAATAATGGAGTAAGTTGATGAGGTTCTCTGAAAATTTATTTACATTTTAGAGGATTGTCAACACAAACACCTGATCTTCAGAGAAGGACCTGTTTCCCATGGATCAGATGGTTGGGGGAACTCTTTGAATGAATCGGCTGTCCCAAATATTGCTAAGATTGCTCTTGTTCCTTATAATCAAAGTAATACTTGCCTAATGACCACTGTGTTGCCAAGCACTAGAGGGGACACAGAGACAGTTACTCCTGACTTTAAAAAGATAGGCATAGAGAGAGAGCATTAAAATATAGAAGTTAAGTAGCAACAAAAGACTGGAACATCAAGTGCCACAAGGCATTATAATGATAATAATATAAGTTAGAAATATGATTTGGTTGTTCAAAGCACATTTGCTCTCATACTAAAGATTACATCAAACAGAGCATCAGAGTCTTTTTAATGTTCAAAATGTCACAGAGCAAATATGTTATTTTTGCTTAAAGAACCTTAAATGGTGTAAATTTAAGGATAACCTATCAAATTATCAAAGATTTTCAAAAATGGCAGTATCCCCACTGTCAGGGAGGGTGTGGAGAGATAGAAATCTTTAAATACTGTTGGTGTTTGTGTGCAAATTCCTACACCCATTCTGGAGGGCAATATGGCCATAGCTATCAAAATGTTAAATGTGCATCTCTTTGTTCTAACAATTCTATTTCCATTAACGGTGGGCTAGACAATTTGGATTCTCTCCCTCCAACCCCCATCTCCTTCTGAAAGCAACTAGAAGAGCAAGGCAAAATATTTTCAAAGCCTTTTTGAAGGCAAAAAAGAACTACCAGAACAATGAAGAATTACACAAGAGAAGGAAACCAAGACAATCAGACTGTGGGAGTCACTTTATTCTTAGTGATACCACCTTGTTGGTAGATACCAGAGAAGATGAAAAGTTAAGTAGAGTTAGGGAAGAAACATAACAGTTCATGGGAAGCCCAAAAAGAAAGGGCTCTAGTAGCCTCTTAAACTTCAGGATGGGACCCAGTGAAGTGAGGACTGGAAATGCAGCAACCCTCACTATGCCTGAAGTTCAGCTTCGTTTTCTTTTTCAGTTATCAATTTGATTACAACAGTTCTTCTTCACTAGGGTTCCAGGAGATGATCTCTAATGTTCTAAGGCATCGAATACGTATGAGGAATTAACGTCTCCTTTATATCTCAGATAGTACTAGCTGTATACCCTTCTTGGGAAAATTGAGAAGATAGTCACTCAAACGACTTGGTACAGGGCTTAATTCTCTCCCAGAATCTTAGCTGAGAGTGGTAAGACTAGGGAATTCAAAAGCCCCCAGTCACCAGCCAGATACTAGAGGAAGATAAGATCTTCTCAGGACTTCACGTGACCATTCCATCATTATATACGCTGACCAGCACTCAGTCAAAAATAACCACACATATGAGGAGACAACACAGTCTGATAGAACACCGAGATAAACAACAGAAACTCCACAGAGAGCCAGAAAATAGAATTATTTGACAGAAATTTTTTTTAATGTTAGAAAGATTTTCAGTGTTCTTTTTAAAAGAAGTTTGAGCAGAGGCCTTGAAAGTCTAAAAAATCTAATGAGACATCTGGAACTGAAAAGTTATAATGACAAATTAAGAACTTAGAATCGAATAGCCTGGGGGCGCCTGGGTGGCTCAGTCGTTAAGCGTCTGCCTTCAGCCCAGGTCAGATCCCAGAGTCTTGGGATCGAGCCCCACATCGGGCTCCCTGCTCCGCGGGAAGCCTGCTTCTCCCGCTACCATTCCCTCTGCTTGTGTCCCCTCTCTCGCTGTGTTTCTCGCTGTCAAATAAATAAAATCTTTAAAAAAAAAAAAAAAAAAAAAGAATCGAATAGCCTGTTGGGTACAGCTGGAGATGAATTTCATAAACTGGAAATGAAATAGATCTAAAGAAAATACCCATACTGAAGCATACGGAGACAAAATACAGAATAAGAGCATCAGAACCAAATAGGATGTAGCAAAAGTTTATCTATCTGGATAGAAAGAAGTGGGAAAATGGAGCATCGGCAAAATTTGAAGACATAATGATTGAACATTTTCCAAAAACTGATGGGTGGTATTCATCTACAGATTCAAGAACTGCTACAAAGCCTAGGAAGGATACATGCAAACCACACCTGAGAACATCATAGAAAAACTGCTGAAAACCAAAACCAAAAAGAATATCTTAATGCAGTCAGAGGAAAAGACATATTACCTCAAATGAGCAATAAGACAATAAGCTGACTTCTCAATAGAAACAGTGGAAGACAAGAAACAACAGAATATCTTCAAAGGGCTTAAAGAAAATATAGGAAAATTGTTCATAAATGCATTTGAGGATATGAATTACATTGTAATTTGTTGAATGAAAAGTTGGAAGGTTTTCTCCATCCCTCCTCTCTCCTTGTTTGCTCTCTCTCTCTCAAATAAATAAATAAAATCTTAAAAAATTACATGGAGCACTGGGTGTGGTGCATAAACAATGAATCTTGGAACACTGAAAAAATAAAAATAAATAAAAATTTAAAAAGAGAGTAAAGTTGGAAGCCATTTAAATGTCCAACAAGAGGGACTGGTTAAAAATATGTACCTCATCTTCAGGTGATGATATGTAAAAAATGTTGCATGTGTATTGTCCAGTGAAAAAAAAAGCAGTTTACAAAATAATATATAGTATATGCTCTCGTTTATATTAAACTTAATATAGTATTTACTATTTAAATATAATTTCATGTGGTGTTTTAGTATTTAAATATGATTAGGTATGGAAGGATAGGCACCAAAATACTAATAGTGATCTTTGGGTAGTGGAACTATGGGAGAATTTTCTACTTTCTTTATAATATTTTTATAATGACCATGTATTATCAAATGAAGAAATACCCATTTTTAAAAAGGAAACAAAACCAATTGATACTTGAAAGGTTATGTTCTCTGTTCACCCTGTGGATGTGCAATCGTGGATATTGTTTAGTGGATCCCATTACCTCTACTGAAAGACAGTCTGCATACTAAGGGTCAGGTAAGACTCCTAGACTCAGATCCCTTAATAACCTGGTCTTCCTAAATCTAGGAAAATCAGTGAGAACAATGTCCTTTGGAGCCCTATAGTGACTCATTTTATAAGAAGCATCAATCAGAGGTCACCCTTCTCTAATTTAGAGAAATTATTTTTTTTAAAATAAGAAACTTAAGAATACCATTAAGACTGGGTTAAATTTTCTTAACTGTGTTTTTTCCTACTAAAATATCAGCCTAAATTAGTCTATACGCTGCTCCCTAAAGATAAGAAACTACCAGTGTTGCTGTTTCCTAAAGATAAGCTAAATCTTCAGCATTGATTAAATTGGAGTTCCCGGGTCTGGTCCAGTACTGTTGACCACTTACATTGGCAATACGCCGTGCATAATTTGGGGATAATGAAGCCTCCTTCAGGGTAATAAAGTCTGAATTGTTTTTACAGGCCGAGAGATCCGTCTGCCCCTCCGAATCAAAGGGGAAGGAATGGGACCAAAGATTCACTTCAACTTTGAAATCCTGGACATTGGAAAAGTTTTCATTGGATCTGTACATTGTTATGAGGTAAGCACTAGAATTGTTCACTGAGACTCAAATAGTACTTAGCGTTTTAGGTTTACTTTATTTTGTATATGTGTATATTGATAGAAAATGTGTACAATCGCACCCATTTGCCATTACTCATTCTTGGACTCTGGAGGGATCTGGCTCTTCCTTGTCTCCCTAGCCTTGTTTAAGCTTTCCCTTCTCAATTTCCTCAAGGCAATGAAGTCTCACTTTAATTGGTTTTATCCTCATCATCTTGTGGATTGCAGAGGGGAAAATCATAATCTTCTCCCCGTCCTTGTTCTCTGACAACATAAATCCTACAGACCAGAGGAGAGAGAAACATTCACATTTTCCAGAGTGTCCTGATGAGGATAGCTGTTTTCTCTGAATGCACTAGTCTCCAATCCATGATTAAAAACCAGTCATTGTACTTTCTGGAACTTTCTATTTGAAACTTCCCTGCTTTGCCTTTCCAATTAGATAGGAAATGATCCTTTTACAAGATGTACTCACGGGTTTTTCAGAATCAAAGTTACTTCGTTGTCACCTCACCATTAACTTTGTATCTAGGATACTTTTTTTTTTTACACTGTATCAAATTGTAACCATTGAAAATTAATTTTACCAAGATTCCTAAACTTTAAATGTTTGTATTTCTCTTAAGGTAGTAATGAAAGCAGTTATTTAATGAGAGACAAATAGGTGTCAGGTTCCATGCTTTCTTATGTGTGTTCATCTATCTACGTGTGTTTAGCTTCCAGTCCTTTTAAAAATGTGAAAGGTGGGTTTTATTGTCCCTGTTCTACAAATGAACAAGAAGAGGCAGAGAGTGGTTAATGCCATCAGCAACATCAGCCTTCATGTATGCTGAGCACAGTCCCCTTACTCTTACATTTATTAGTTGGTTTGGCCCTCACTAAACCCTAGGAAATAGATGCAGTGACTATTCCGTGGCACTTCGAGAAGTTTTACTAGTTAAGGTGATGCTAGATTCTGTAACGAATACGAAGATCTATACTCTCTGAGACACAGCAAGTCTGTTTCCTTCCTGTATCCAGCAAGGTAACCCATCAGCCGACAGCTCTTTGCCAGCAGCGCATCAGGCCCCTGGCTCCTTCCTGCTCATGGTTCTGCCACCCCCTTCCCCAGCCCGCGTGGCCTGCAAGATTGCGACCTCACGTGTGTCACGCGGGTGGAAGGGGAAAGAGCAGGGAGAGAGGTATTGGGAAGATCTTTCCTAGGGGTTGGCCCTATAGGGGGTACGCGCTGCTCTCATTAGCATCCCATCAGCTGTGCGTGACTGCAGGAGAAGCTGGGAAATGCAGTCTGGCTGGGAGCACAGGAGAGAGAGGAAGTGGGTTCAGTGACAAGCAAACCTAACTCGGCCGCATCTGTTAGGTAACTTGGCAAAGTCATTCAGCTGGAAATGTGAGCGAGCACCGGTTACTAGGGCCCTGTATTCTGGCAAGAGGTTTTTTGCTGCCCGTTCAGTCCTGGGGCTCTCACCATGAGCAGATCCAGCCTGCCGCCAGGTCAGCTCTCAGCCCAGCCTAACCTTGGCATGGGAGGCAAATGCCTGGTTGCTGCTGAGAGCTTCCTACTGTGTCGTTTATCCCCACATGCACTAAAGTAACTGTGGCTTAAATGGGACAATGTGAAAGGTGAATAGAGATGTTAATGTGGTAATGAGATGGAAGATACATAGAGCATGATTTAAATGAGGAAAGCAGTCTCATGACTGTCATGCCCTGAAAAATGGCACAGCGGCTAAGTTGCATTGTCTTTTGCATTTTGAAAGAAGGGTCACTTTGAGAGGAAAAACGTACAATGCTTCTTATGAAATTCACATTCTATCTGTAATTTATCCAGTGTGAATTTACCTTACATCTCACAGACTATGTCTTGTGGATGCCACATCAGAAAAGGACCTTTAGTTCTGATGCAAAATACATAAGTTTTCCCTGAGCATAATAATAATTTCTTACAAATCTAACTGAAGTGTGTTTGAGGCCTCTCACCCTCTTAGATTTGACCAGTAAAGTAAATCACAGACCGCTAAGTAAGTGTTAGATGAGGTGCTGCATCAGATCTGACAGCTTTGAGGCTGCGCATTGGCAGAGAAGGACATGGTAAGGTGCTTCCTACAGAATTTTGCACTCTCTGCGTATTTAGTGCTGATGCCTCATTGCATCTCTCTTGCAATTTATTATGTTACCTACTTGAGATGAATTCGAATAACTAGCTATTGCCCTTAGTCATTGCTGAGCTTAGCAAACATGTAAAAAGGAAACCACAGCTCCAAGAGTGTACACTATTCCCCAGTGTAATTAGAAGGAAAACAAGGTGAAGCTCTACTATAAATTCTCTCCTCCCCAAGGAGTTCCACTGCAAGGGTAAAATAATCAAAAGGTCTCAGAATTTCATCTCAAACGACTTGCTGGATCCTGCATACACACGAAGATGCTCCTTTCCCAGGGGGAGAGGAATGACATGCATGTTCTAGAACATGGAAGTGCCTTAGACAAAATCCAGGTAAACCAAAAAATAAGAACGCAATCCATGTATCTCCTTAGAGAGAAAAATAATTCCCTTTGAATGGAACTCCCTTAAAGAATTACCACTAACACCTTTGAGTTGCCCTGAAGTTACCACTACCGTGTGTCAGTCAGTTCTTAAGCACAGGCAAATTTCAAACCTGTTCTGGTGGCACTGAGAATATAGAGAGCAATCGCTGGTGTTTATGAGCATTCTTTGTGAGGCGCCCTAGTCTAAGAATTCCATAAATTAGTTTCATCTTCACAGCAACCTGAGAAGTTAGTGGTATTTACACTTTGCAGATGAAAAAACCGGGGCACAGAGAAACAAAGGTTTCCCAAGGTCACGCAGCTAGGAAGTCAATGGTAGAGCTGGGATTTGAGCCCAGGCAATTTGGCTTCCAAGTTCCTGGCCATAATTACTTTCTACATGGTCTGTTTAAAAGGAATGAAGGGTGAAGCATGAATTCTCTGACCAGGGAACTTAAAACTGAGTGAGGGAGATAGAAAATGAATGTAAAAAGATGAATAAAATATTAGGCAGCAATTACTTATAGATCTCTTTTGGCGCATCATCCATCTTCTCTAGGAAGAAGTGGTGGTTGGTTTTCATCTGCGAAGGCCCCTGACTCTATTCTACACGTGCTCCTGATTCCTTCTTTGCTTCTCACGAGGCAATCTGAGCTGGTGGACACCCCACATCCGCCCAGACCCCACTCCCTTGGCTACTTAGCCCCCTTCTCTTTCTCCAACAAACATGTGGACCAGGTACTGCGTATGCATTATCCCGCTTACTATAAATATCCTGAGTCTCCTGTGCCATACTCGCCACAGCCTGGCCACCCCCACTCTCGCTCCTCACCACTAATCCTCTCCAAACAGGAATCTCGAATACTCAGCCACTATTTCCTCCGTACCCACTCACTCCCTGAACATTTGGACTCTGGATTCTGTAGTCACACTCCATTGGATTTCCTTTCTTCTTCAAGGGCAGGGATGTCTTTTAATTACAGATCAAAACTGCAACATTCTCTCAGAGTTTTTTCCCCTTCAGCTCTGTCCACATTCAACCCCTTCTGGAAAATTTCCTCCCCTGGCTTCCTCCACATTCCGGACATTGCCCTGTCTGCCTTTCTGTACACTTCTTCCTGATCTCCTGTGCTCTTTCTCCTCAGTGCTTTGAATGTAGGCTGAAGGCAGTATGTAAATAGAAGAACGTGCTGTGCACGTGCACAGGTATAAGCACTGGCAAGGAATCGAGGCTGTCTTAGAAGTCCGGGAACAGGGGTGCCTGGGTGGCACAGTCGTTAAGTGTCTGCCTTCAGCTCAGGTCATGATCCCAGAGTCCTGGGATCGAGCCCCGCATCAGGCTCCCTGCTCGGCAGGAAGCCTGCTTCTCCCACTACCATTCCCTCTGCTCGTGTTCCCTCTCTGCTATGTTTCTCTTTGTCAAATAAATACAATCTTTAAAAAAAAAAGAAGAAGAAGAAGAAGCAAAAGCAGCAGCAGCAGCAACCCGGGAACAGAGCTGTATAGTTAAAGCACAGGAGCGTCAGACAGGCACCGCGGGGGGTAGGAGCAAGAGCCATGGCCTGAGCCAGGTGTGGACAACTCTGAATGCCAGGCATGAGCTTTTTACATACACACGCCTAGTGTGCAGGCAAACATGGGCCTGTGGTATATAGAAATGAAACTTTTCTATAGTAAAACAGTTGCTTATGCAAGCATCCCCAAACAATAGAGTTGTATCCATGCAATAGAGTTGGAAGTGACAGTATCCCAATAGAATGAAATCTAATAGCCCAACAAAGAGAATCCTTGTCATCTGGAATCCACAGCGATGTCTCGTTCACATTCTCCAGGCTGCACTAAAAACACAGGAGTAGGTAGTTCTTGCTCCCCTATTCTGACTTCTTATTTTTCAGTATGCCACTTGTTCTCAACCCTCTCATGCGTATAAGAGAAATACCTGCCTTCCCTCATTTACCCTACAGAGAATCAGAAAAAAAGGCATTTTAGGGATCCTTTTCAGTTGATGTAATTACAATCCGTATTTATAACATGACTATAGTACATGTGACAACTCTGTTCCAAAGAGGGCACTAAAGACACAAAATTACTTCTGCATTGGGTTTCTTATCTTCAAATCTTCAAGGCAGAAGACTGTTCATTTCTCCCCTGGAGTTTTTCTCCAGCTTTAATTTGTAGCTCTCTCTTTGTTGGTATTAAGCAATACAGCTACATGCTAATATGAACATAGATCAGATATCCAACTTTGCATTCTTGGCTTTTTATTGATATAGGCAATACTGTCCAACAAAGGCAGCATTGATGCCCTCTTCAATGTGATCCCTCCAACTTCGTCTTTGGGGACCTGCTTTGTTTTCAGCCCCAGGGAAGGCATCATCGAGCCGAATGGAGTCCAGTCAGTCCAGATCTCTTTCAGTTCTGCCATTTTGGGGCACTTTGAAGAAGTGTTCCTGGTCAATGTCAATGGGTCCCCTGAGCCTGTGAAATTGACCATTAGGTAAGATATTATCTGTAACTAATGTGGAAGCTAACTAAAGCACTTATCTACTGCTTTCTTAAACTTCAAAACCAGATCATGTTTTGGATGTCCATAATTGTCTTTGTTGGTAGGAACACATCAAAATAATAGAGTGTTTTAAATTTCCACCAGCATTTACCTTCTGAGCACGTGTGACTTATTATTGTAATGTGGATACAGATGCTTTTTGGAGATCCATAGTTTTTCTACAAACTATAGCTTTATAAAAGAAGGACTTAAAACATTAAGCTAGTTCCCAGTTTTACTCTGTTTTAGGATATTTAGGGAAAATAAATCATTACAATAATACCTAGATAAAATCATCTTTGGACTAGGCTTTAGCTATTATCCCAGTTTTTCTAAACTTTCATCTTTCATTTTTATTTTAAGAAAAATTTTAAATGCTCATACCTATAATACCTCCAGATATCGTAAAAGAGTCTACTTAGAGTGTCAGTCATCCAAGGCCAGACTTGCAGCTTTTGGGCAAGAAGTCCTTTGATGGCTTCTCCAACTGTTTGTGGTAACTGAAAGTCATTCATAGCAGAGTTTGTCCTCAGGATTTAAAAAGAAGTTCTCTGTGACCAACCCATTGGGCAGATCTGCAACTTTGGTTCCTGGTGCTTAGAAACATCATGTCTTTAGAACAAATTGCAGATCCTGTTCGGATTTTCATAGCAACAGGTTGTTAATTACCACAGCAGTCTCTCTTACTGTGGTTACTGCTAGCAGGACCTCCTTAGATCTAAGGTCTCCCTCAGGGTCCGAGGATAACATAGACACTGTGGCCTGAAGAATCCTAGAAAAATTTGTTGGTTTCATGATATCTACTAGAAATTCAGAATCTCAAGAGAAGCTGAATGGTTTTTACCACTTCTTTCAATTCTTCCACCTGAGTGTCCCTGTTACAGTACGGAAGTAATTAAGGTAACATGAGGTCATGTGGGTGGGCCTTAATACAATGTGTCTGCTGTCCTTATAAGAACAGGCACACTGATAGGAAAACACCCCATAAAGACATAAAGAGAAGATGGCCATCTACAAGCTGAGGAGGGAGTCCCTGAGAAGAAACTAACCCGCTCACACACTGATTTTGGACTTCCAGCCCACAGAGCTTCTGTTGTTTAAGCCACTCAGGCTGAGAGAGCCTGCCGTGACCATAAACTTTTTTTTAAGTCTCAAGACTTATCTGAAATATTCAGAAGGCATTTATATTTTCTTCCATAATACATCTGTGTTTGTGATAATAGAAAAAAATCAGCGTTGCTTTCTAAATATTTGAATAACATTTACTCTTCAAGATGACACACCATGATCATCCTGGCCCACGGTTGACATCCTTCAGTGATAAACGGAACATGAGGAGGACAGGAGTATTTTTCACATTATATGAGCTCTGGGTCACCTCCCACCTCAATTACAATTCACATTTCATGACAAGCAATGGAGGTGGTTATCTGGAGAAGTGGGAAGAGCAAACCTGCAAGTGCAACCTCCATCTCCCTTTCAGAGATTGTCTGATCCTTGAGGGTCATCAGTAAGCTCCAGGAGATCAGCTCTTCAAAGTCCCATCTAAATAAAGTCTTCCAACTTCCCGACTTCAAGAGGTATCGCTCAGCCTCATGAGTATCCTCCACAACATCCAGAATCATTGATGGCCCTCCATCCAAAATGGGGAAAACAAAACCTTAAAGCTCTGCTCTTATAAATATTTAAGATAAAAATAATAATTACCCTATCTGAGGTCCAGAATGTATAGGGTATTAAGTGATCATTAGTTTACTTTTCATGTAGGAAAAAGGAAAATACTGGCCAAGACAGGCTAATTGTCCTTCAGTTTGAATAAGAAAACCCATCCCAGTTTCATGTGGCCACTCTCTAATTAAGTTCAGCCTAATAATTAATACTGCATTAATTGACACAAACTTACACATTGCGATTCTATTAGGAATACATGTGTATTTTGGATATTCACTTAAACTTTTCTTGAGCACTTCCTACATGCAAGGTTGTATATTAGGTACAGTGACTGGCAAATTGGAGTTTGTTAGACATTCCTGTTGCATGAATCTTACTGTTTTAACCTTTGACTCTGTGGATTATTTTCCCAAATTCAGGATATGATTGCCCATTCTCTCAAATATTCCCAAACTAACTAAAAAATATAGTGAAATGACAAGGGAATTAAAAGGCTAAACTAAGCAAATATCCATTTAACATAAAGGAAGGCAATAATGGAGAAAAAGAGGAATGAGATGGCATTAAGACATATAAAAAATAAGGAGCAAAGTGTAAGACATGAATCCTACTTTATCAGTAATTATATTAAATGTAAATATATTTAACACTTCAATTAAAGGCAGAGATAAGCCTAATAGATTTTTAAAAAACCCACAAAACACAATTCAACTATATTTAGATCCAAAAATATGAATAAGTTGAAATTAAAAGGGATGGGAAAAGATATACTAGGCAAACAGTAACCAAAAGAAAGCTGTACTAATATCAGACAAAATAGACTTCAAAATAAAAATTGTTACTTGAGACAAAGAAGAACATTTTACAGTAACAAAAGAGTTAAGGCATTAAAAAAATATAACAATTATAAACATATATGCACCTAACAGCAGAGCCCCCAAATCTGTGAAGGATAAACTAACAGAACCAAAGAGAGAAATGGAAATAGATAGTGGTTGCTTAGGGCAGGGGGTGGGGGATAGAGCACAATAGAGCTATGATATGTTTCTTATCCATATTAATATTCTGTGCCTTTGGTTTGGTGATGTGTCTGCCTCATTCATTGATAGGAACTAGGTGATAAGTTAACCACAGCATCAATTGCTAAAACTCAGTGGTTCGAGTCTTGAAAAAGAACTCTAAGAACCACTGTGATAGACCACCATCTCATAGTTTATTTAGGCGCTAGATTCTGTACTTGACTTACTGCCAGTTTATGGTTTTTAGGACTTACTGTCTCCCTAGTTCCTGATTGTTACTCTGAACTTACTGGATTCTCTGTCCACTCCCCCAATTTGTATTCCTACTTCCAGAGGCTGCGTCATTGGACCTACCTTCCATTTTAATGTTCCTGCTCTGCACTTTGGTGATGTTTCCTTTGGTGAGTATTTTTCCATTTGAAGTTAGAAATTGAGTGGAATTACTTTTCTCTCTACATGGAAGGAGGAAGGTTTACAAAGGTTTACAAAGAATCTCTCAACATTTTTTATAGGTAATAGCTAAATGGGTCTAGAAATGTTCTCTCCTTCCTCTGCAGTCATGCATTCTGGTGTCATTTCCTAGTTTATATGTGGAAGTTACAACCACTGGGCACTAAGCGCTGTCAGACCATGGTCGTCCGGGCTTTCCCGGCAGTGGAAAAATGGAAAGCCTTAGACTTCACGCTCCTATCTGAATGTTCTGAACACTCTGTCTGTCTGTCTGTCTTGTCTATCTATCATCAGATTTATTTTTTTATTCTAGAAAGAGAGAACACATATGGGAGTTGTAGAGGGAGAAGGAAAGAATCTCAAGCAGACTCCACACTGAGCAGGGAGCCCAGTGCCTGTCTCAGTCTCACGATCCTTAGATCATGACCTGAGCCAAAAGCAAGAGTCAGTTGCTCAAATGGCTCCCCTCCCCGCCCCCTCCCTGGCTCTGAACACTCTATTTATGTGCAGATGCTGATTCGTCAGTCTGGCTACACAGCAACCTGTTCACAGAGATGCTCTCAAGATTCAAGTGAATTCAGTGGTGGTTTGACTCAGGTGTTCTTTCACTCCAAATGGAAGACGTCTATATTTTTGTGTTGTCTTCTTGCTCAGTTACTTCCATGAGTCATTTCCTCCTGTCTCAGCATTTCCAATAATAAAAATTATGGCATTAGCAGTGAAAGTTTCCATTTATTGGTTCCTGCTTATATTCCAATCACTGCTAAGTGAATTACATACAGTACTACATTTAAACCTTTTAGCAATCCTTTGAGGAGATGCTATTTAGGATTCCCATTTTGGAGCTGAAAGAACTGAGCATTTGAACAGTTAAGTAACTTCCCATGGTCACACAGCAGTGGCAGAATGAGTATTTCAAATGAGATCTGTCTAAATCATGCACTGTGAACAGGGGTAATGTTGCCCCAAAGGGACAAAAATTGTTTGGGGTTAAAAAGAAAAAAAAAATCATAGATCTGATCAATGTTTGTGGTCCTCCAAAGTTCAGTCCTACCCAACAGAATCTTATTCCTTAGTATTTAATTTTCTCATTAGGGAGAAATTAATCTAATTTAAATTACATTTAATTAATTGAGTTCACTGAAAATTAATTCATCACAGTGGTTCTTTGAGGGGGTGGTAATAATTTAGAAAAGGCTGAGAAACCCTAGTCTGAATCCATAGTCCACAGTCCTTTCTGTTTTTCTTTGTTTCCTCCGTTTTGACTTTCTTTTGCCTCAAGTAGGCCTATCTACTTGGAGAAAAAAATTTCTTTACAATAATATATTTTCTTTTTTTTTTCTTTTTCCTATTTATTTATTTATTTATTTAGACATATGATGTACTATTTACTCCAGGGTGTACCTATCTGTGAATCGTCAGGCTTACACATTTCACAGCACTTACCATACCACATACCCTCCCCAATGTCCATAACCCAGCCACCTTATCCCTACCACCCCCCTGCCTCCCAGCTGCCCTTAGTTTGTTTTGTGAGTTTATAATAATATATTTCTTTACAAAAAGCTGATTCATAATGCCTTTATCAGTTGCTTTAACATTTAGCATTTCCTAACATGTAAGAAAATCTATATAAATGGAGTTGAATGTCTCTTAATTAGCATAGAATATGAAAACAGCTGGAGAAGTTTTTACAAATTTATTATGCATTTTAAGTGATAGAGTTTTTGAGGGGAAGTAAAAGTGACCTACAACTTGAAAATTGTCTGATGGCCAACTAAGACAGACATATTCTCTCAAGGGTAATTGTGACTGATCCACAATAAGAGGTGAATTACTTACCCAAAGATCTATGCAGTTACCCTCCAAACAGCTCACCTGAGTCCACAGAGAGGTCTGGATAACCCATGCATGCCAGTGTCATACCCTAACACAGGCATTTAAATATGAACTCCAACAGAGAATATTTGGAAGATGTGTCCTATATCATATTGCCTTGGAGGCAGAAAGCAGAATCTAAATAAGCACCTCAGTCACTCCAAGAAATCTCATTCTGATTCATTGTCTGGATGGAATCTGCCCTATTGTTCACCGCTGAAAGGTTAATGTCAATGCTATACCAATGATAAGCTGATTTTTGAGCCCCACGAATATCTAAACCTAAAAATTAAAAAGCATCTAAGCCCCTAATAGTACATTTCAACAAAATATGGCAAACAAGAGGTGTATGTATATGCCTAAGATGCCATTGATTTATTCAAAATGCTTTATGTGATATTGGCAAGCTCTGGGTAACACAGTGGGTAAAATCATTTATGCATGCTCCAAAGCTAGGTAGGTTTTTATCCCCCCATTAATGTCTTCCATTTGATCTGTTGTTATCTCTAAGTATACAAGAAAGGCCATTCTTGGGTAATTAATTCATCGTTTTCTCAAGCTATGGAGATAATAATCAATAGCTCTTTCTCGCGGTTGGTCCAGCTCGAAGTTTTGGTAACTAGCTTAGGTGAAAATTAGAAACAGCTTATTTTTCTTCTGTTGTATAACATCTTATTGAGCCATTTGGTGATAAGGCAGCTAGACAAGAGGCAGGAGGATACTATAGACCCATGACCCAAGATTCCTTGGGACCGAGATAGGAAAACTTATCCCTCCTAAGTCCACCTTCAAAATTTAAGTTGCATTTCTTTTAGTCTGATATGGATTCCTTAATCTTCTCTGTAGTGTGGCAGGAAATGTTAGCAAAACCATATCTTTTTGCTTGCCAACAGGAAATCTAGGGCTATTTCATTTTCAAAACCAATTGGGTCAGTTAATTCAAGCTACATTGATGTGCTTTGGGATTCTGCACTGTAAAAGCCAAAGCCGGAGATAATTTTGTGATACAATTTCAAAATTATTTTATGATAATATTTTTAAGTCCCAAAGTTGGAACTAGAGTGCTCTCATGACTCCTACCCAAAGTATCATTATTTATTTCTCTAGGAAGATTGGCCTCCCATTACAAAGAAACATCATCCATGGAAGAGTTTTTTTATTGGAAACTTCCTAATTACTATCTCACATGTGCAACTAGGGCTTTGATGAGGCAGACAAATGTAGACCTGTTATTGGCTCAGGGATGAAAGACCAATAAGGATGCATATAGTTCCACATGCAAGAAAAACTAACTACAGTTTTTCTAACTACAGTTAGAGGAATGAGCCAGGGATTGGAGGAATTTTCTTCCAAGATGACTGGCATGTTGTATGGAGTTAAACAAGGTTTACAGAGACTTATAGCATTGGGGAGTACACTGAGCTAACTAAAGTTGTTAATATTGTCCCCATATTGACCCTAAGGCCCCTTCTTGAAGAGGTGTCTATTACAGGTTAGTGTTAGCGACAGGGTCTTCATTTGCTTAGAGGTGAAGATTCTAGATTTGGCATCAGGGTCTATTGGGATTGATGGGGTTAGGTTATTATAAATACACTAAAGTAGATGAGAGGTAATAGTACTGTTGGTATCTGAAATGTTTAAAGTATGGCTATAAATATTTTGGTGGTAGGATGGGATGCTGGATGACATAACTAATAATTAATTACCTTGACTCAAGCTCCAGTAGCATGAGAGAGTCAGACTATAGAATTTGGGTGGTGATTGTCCTTGCGGAACACTGAAGCTTCGATAAATCCACAGATCCATCGAAGAGTACAGTTGACCAAATAACAACTGGTATGCCAGGTGATAAGTCCGAAGGGGCAGGGGCAGTATCTGCAAACTCACTATTTTTCAGGAGCTACAAGAATATGTTAAATGAGAATAAGGAGTTTAGAAGGCTCCAGGTACTCAGTGGACCTGACCATTGGGTAATTTGGTCAGAGAAGTTAAGGTTTGAGGGCAAATTTTCCGGGATAAATACAGAGATTTTTAAAAAGCAACAAGGTAGTTGTCTTCCATGGTCCAAGTATGAACTGGTCATATTTCATTCAAGAAGAAATATTTAAATTGACTTTAGGAGGGTATAAAGTAGGGTGTAAATTAATTGTAGTTGTCCCTTAGAATCTTAATTGCAGTGGTTATAGAAAGATCCTACAAAGGTTAGCAGAAAAAAAATCATAGAAAGCATGAGGAAAGCCTCCACCCGATAGTATTAGAATTTGGTACAAGCAGAAGCCTAAGGGTAACACTTATATTAGTAATGAGCCTGCATTCTTTAATAAAATGATATCCCCTTCTTTAGGCTCCTTAACAAGAAGTATGGGGTTTATAGGTAATTGTGCAAGGAACTGTACTAGCTAGGAGGTTATAACTGGCTTTATTCTCGGAAAAACTTTCAGTTTCAGGGAAATAGTCTGAGCAGTGGTTTGGAAGGACCCATCTGAAACCTTATACAAATCATTTCCAGAGTACACCTTACATCGTAAGACTGCTTATTCCATAAATGGTCAGGTGAAATAAGGGTGAGGGATCTAGAATTTCAAGAATCCTTGCTGGGAGAGTTCAGAAAAGTTGAATGCAGCAATACCTGACTGTGAAACTGACTTTTGAGCAGTTCCTATGGCGTTTCCAAGAAAATCCTTCAGGTCCACTTAATCCAGCAATTCTTTTTCCCTAACAGATCTCTTCCAAGTAGATTGGCAAGGGGTATCACAAAGGAGATATAAATGTGTTTCATCCAGCAGCCCCAGTGTATAAACAGAAGCTCAGTCATGGGGACCTCGAGAAGTAGATCAGGTCAAAATAGGCCCTGCAGTGATGTTGGAACTACTCCAGAGACCAATTGTTTTATTGCAGTAGGGTTCACAGTAGAAAGAGTAGTGTCGGCATCTAGTAGAAATATGCATATTTGCTCTCCTTTCATTCTGAAAGTGGTAGCAGATATAGTGACCACTGCGGGAATCCAAAATTGGAGCTCAGTTTACTGCTTGCCAGACGAGGAGGATCCATATCTCTTAGAAAATGACCAGGAGCCTCCCTGAACTGAACATAGGAAGGCTTGATTTAACATGACAAAGTAGTTTTGTCTAAGGGAGGGAAAAGCCAGAGTGGTAGTCTTTGGCTGGCTCAAAAGCAGCTTGTAAAGTCTCTCTCAGGAGACGCTGTAATTCGATTTTGTGTCATTGACCTTGAGTGCGTGAGCCTCAGACAGGTCCAGCATGAGTTATATAATGGCTTGGCAGGCTCTAGGTCACACAGCGGGGAAAACCACACAGGCTTCTCCTTTAACACGTTGGCAATAAAAAGAGCAAATATGATTCAGTTTCTTTAAAAAATCTGTATTCTATGCAAAAATTAAAGGCAAAATATACTTTTGGAGGATTAGTCACCAAACAGGTAATAGAGGTTGCTTCTTGAGAGGGACCTGGATGGACATCATGGTTTTATGTCTATTGCTTCTACATAGTGAGTATATAAAAGTATTCATTGAAGAAAGTCAAGGGAAGGAAAGGGAAGAGGAGGAGAGGGAAGGAACGGAGGGAGGGAGAAAGAGAAATAAGAAATGCATACATCGATAGTACACTTGAAGACTGCATCAGGGAGAGGTGGAGTAAGCAAGTAGCGACGAGTTGCATAGACAGTTCATTTGAGAAATTTGACAATGCTAGCCAAGGTTGAAGTTCAAGGGAGGCTATAGTGGGGCTCTTACTTCTTACCTCACATTTTGTTTTCCAGGTTTCCCTCATACCTTGATTTGTTCCCTCAATAATACCTCCTTGGTCCCCATGACCTTCAAACTGCGTGTCCCTGGAGATGGTGATGGTCATAAAAGCATTTCAAGTTGCCAGTATTCAAACTGCAAAACACCGTCTTGGAACAAGGATGAAATACGCATAACGCATCCAAAAGAATTCACCATCACTCCCAGCAGTGGCACCATTCGCCCCCAAGGATTTGCCGCTATCAGGGTAAAGTGCACAGCCTTCCAGCACATATGGCCAAGGAGCCAAATTCTCAAATAGTTATTAGGGCCACAGCTGAGGTATGCTTTACATATGCTTTACACGCCCACCATCAGTGGGAGGGAGTGCCTCTAATTCACATGGAAAAGTGGGCCTGTAAGGCAATAAACTATGGGGGCCAAAGAAACCAGATACAAATATATTGGGCAAAAAGAACTGACACTGCCCTACTAGATTTCCATCAATCTAGAAACATTGCCTTCACCAGACCAATGGATTCTAGAGAATCGTAGTGCAAACACCGCTTCATATCGACAGTACGCTCATTGGTACAAATATTAAAAGATTTAAGAATTCATTGATAATTACGTCCTACTTTCCTTTGGAATCAAATTGTTTATACCAATAAAGGTCCAGATTTGTGCCACAGATGATACCCAGTTTATTCAGATTTTTAATATAAATCTGGGCTTCATGGCAACGTAGATGTGATATTCTTCACAGTGGTTTATATTTAGACCCACGGTGTGATGATCCGGTAATGGCCACCAGCAGAATTATTTCACAGCTGACTGAGAAAGGTTTTACTGTCCTCCCTCACTGACTTTTGCTTCTCCAAATAGTTAGGTCTAGCATTATTGAAGGCTGCTAAATTGAAATTATTTTATCTTTTCTGGGAAAGAAAAAGTAAGATTTCCATAGCTAAGGTTGGTAATTTTCTCTTTGCATATTTAATTCAGCTATGGTCTTATCCCCCACATTTTTTTAAATGTTTTATAATATCTTACCATGAATCCATTCATCCTCAATCTTTTCTGGGACTTTTTGGCTCTTTCAAGGGCTTCTCCATGGACCTAATGAAATTTATATCATATATCATCATAACTTCTCAGGGGTGTGGTCTTAGCCTGCTTGGGCTGCTAATTGTACAAACACTCAAGTCTGAGTGGCTGATAAACAACAGAAATTTACTTCTCATAGTTTGGAGACTGGAAGTCTGAGATCAGGGAGACAGAATGGGAGGTGTTTTTTTTTGTTGTTGTTTTTAAATTTTATTTATTTTTTTCAGTGTTACAAGATTAATGGTTCGTGCACCACACCCAGTGCTCCATGCAACGCCCAACCCCCACCCCCCTACCCTCCAAAACCCTCAGTTTGTTGCTCATAGTCCACAGTCTCTCATGATTCATCTCCCCCTCTGGTTTACCCCCAAATGGGAGGGTTTTGGTGAGAGGCCTCTTCCCGGTTACAGGCTGCTGGCTTCCTCTGTCCTTGCACCGTGGGAGGAGCTGGGGAGCTCTGTGGGAGCTTTTACCTAAGGGCACTAATCCTGTTCATGAGGGCTCTACCCTCAAGACCTAATCACTCCCCAGTGGCCCCACCCCCTAATTACCACCACACTAGGGGTTAGGATTTCAATATAATGAATTTTGTTGGGAGGTCGGTGGAGAGGACAGAACCATTGGGATGACAGCAGTTCCTAGCTGTGACTTTCTCAGGAAGAAGAGCTGTTGTAAACAGCCTACACATTACTTTCCTTTCCTTTTTGCCTCTCTCACATGGCACAAGAAGATTTTGGGAGCCATAGCATCCATCTAGCTGCCTTCTGCCAGAGCAGAATACTTGTTCTTCTGCTTCTAACTGTAGTGCGGAGATAGAAACATGGCCTCCTCACTCCAGGCCCCTCTGCACACGGAGGCAGCTGCTTCTCTCTGAATCTGACAAGTTTGCTTTCCAAATCCATGGCTCCATCTTCTTTTCCCTTTTATATTTGGAAAAGCTTTCTCCAATCTTCAGTTCTCGCTCCTGAACCATGTCTGTGTAGACTCAAATTTGCATCCAATGATCTCCTTTGCAACCAAGAAAAAAGTTTTAATTAGTTCTTCATACATAATTTATAGGTAGAAAAGCTTTCACCTATGCCAGAAACTGTTCTCCCCATTATCTCTTCCACTACAAATCATCTTTAAGCAATTAAAAATTGTGACAAGACTTCAACAACCTGAATGTAAAATTTCACAATAATAAATAAAAAACATAGGGTGAAATATATATCCTGGGCACATATTGTCCTTGAATAGACCTTTATTTGGAGCTTCCTGTTTTTTGCACTAATGATGAATATGGAGGGTAAGGAGGGAGACGATATTTTTCTTTTTCTTTTTCTTTTTTTTTTAAAGATTTTATTTATTTGTCAGAGAGAGAGAGAAAGAAAGCACAAGCAGAGGGAGCGGCAGGCAGAGGGAGATGAAGACTCCCCACTGAGCAAGGAGCCTGATGCAGGACTAGATCCTAGGACTCTGGGATCAGGATCTAAGCCGAAGGCAGACACTTAACCAATGGAGCCACCCTGGCATCCCAAGATTTTGATTTTTCTTAAGAAAATTATCTAGTTGACTCCTTATGCCATTTTCTGGAACTAACATGGTCATGTTCATTTATTTTGCTCTAAGAGAGATTTAGCTATAGTGTTTTTTATTGGTGTATTGAGTTTTCATAATTGATAGAGCTCAGAGGCATAGAGAAAATTTAAATCGAGTGAAGTTTACTTGATATGGCTCATCCTTCAGTTTCATTTTTCCCCTGATGCAAGAATACGACTTCTTTAATACAGTCTTCTCAGAAATGAGCAAACCTATTGTGCTAAAAGCCATTTGGTTTCTAACCTGGCCTTTGAAAAAAACTCAGCAGGCCCTGATTCCAAAATGTAACTTGTTCCACTAAAAATGTAAAAACACCATACATCCCATAATAAAGTACTTAGCAGCCATACTCATCCGTGTCGCCCTCCCTTGCTCCTTTCCCCCCTGCGCAGGGGGAGGGCTGGCCTTGCAGAAGAGCCGCTTCTCACCTTTTCCTTTCCAGGTGACCTTGTGCTCCAACACTGTGCAGGAATACGAGCTGGCCCTGGTGGTGGACGTGGAGGGCATCGGGGAAGAAGTGCTGGCGCTCCTAATTACCGCGAGGTATCGCCCCTCAGCTGCTTTCTCTCTTCCTCAGCCTCCCCCGAGCCGCCAGTAATGGGCTGCCTCTCCTAGAGGCAGCGTGCCTGCAGTCAGTTCATGCTGCATTTGTTCTGCTTTCCTGGGAAGGGAAGCTGAATCTGATATTCAAATGACAAAGCTTTGAAACAGCCAACTGCACCTTTGGTGGAGATAAGAGAAGGGATGTGCGTGTGTGTTGCAGGTGTTAAGAATAATAGTGCTTTCGAATGGTCCGACTTTCCCGGTATATAACTAGAAAGGTTTTACCAGGAAGAGGCGAACGGTTGCTGGTTTTTATTTTTATCTTTAAATATAGTATTCCAGGGTTATGCCCAGAAAGAACAGGGCTGACAGTCCTGCTGTGGGAGATCCATTTAGCGAGACAGTCCTGCTTCAGGACACTGTTACCATGACTTCAATGCCGCCCAAATGAGACCCTCCAACCACATCAGCTCCTCAGAACCGTCCCCACCTTCTCTGTGTTTTAATAGAGGTGGCAGTGGGCTCTGGGGCCAGGTGGAGATCATGGCTCTGCCGTATGTCAGTTGTGTCTCCTTGACCAAGTTACTGTCTTTCCGAAGGGTGGAGTATGGCACCGATGATGATGGTCATCCTAAGTCAATAAATAAAATCATGGCCCACACTTGTGCCAAAACAAACAGGTGTCCAGGTCTGGGCCTTTAGAGGGTACATATGAAAATGCCATCATCTGCATGAAATTACTTAGTAAAAGCCTGATAACCCATCCATCCCTAGGGTGTAGGTCTCATGAATTACAGAACATGTACAAGGACTTGAAGGTCAAGGCCTTGCTATGGTCTACTCAGTGTTCCTTCCAAAGACCTAACTAATTATTTTGTTTGTTTAAAAATAGCAAAAACTTTCATCTGGTCCTTTCTATACCCAGGTTTACCTTTTTGCCTAGTCTTGTATTTCATTTATTTTCTGTGTGGGTTTATTCTGATACTTCCCCCTCTCTCAGCCCCCTTTCCCAGCAGGTATCAATAGAAAATCCTGAATTAAAACAAAACAAAACAAAAATGGTCGGGGGGTCTTAAGCAGCTATGAGTTTCCTGCCGTGTACACTCTGTGACCCAAGTCAAATACCGCAAGTCCTATCAGCCACAGTATTTCAGGTAGTAAAGGGTTAGCTTCATGAAAGTCGTCAGGTCAATTGGCAACTCCATTCTAGCTAAAAATGAACACCCATCCCATGCTAAACCTCAAACTTTGGTTTAACAAGACTCTATTTCATGTCATTATTTTTGGTATAATCTGTAGGAACTGCTTGAAGACCCTCAACAAAAGAATTGCTTTTAGAACTTACAGAGAGCAGGCAGTGACAGCTTGCTGTGCCCTCTACCACAGGTTAATCATCTCTCACTGAGTGAGCTCTTGTGCAGTGCCCTGGGCACTGTGCTATACTATTCATTCACAACACCTCCTATATTTCCCACAACACTCGGAGAAGAGTTCATTATGCTAATATCAGTCCCAAGAATTACCTTCATTCTACCTCTGAGCAAAGTGGGACTCTGAGAGGGAAAGCAACTTGCTCAAGCTTGTACTTGGTAAGGTCAGTATTTGAGCCTAGCTCTCATTCAGATGCCAGTGCTCCTCACCGTGGCACTGTAAGGTCACCGCCGTCCCTGCCAGTGCCCGGTTGAGCAGCTGTCTGAGCCTACTGCTCCAAGATAGCTGTTCTGTAGAGGAATTAGCATTATTACCATAATTCAGATGGTACAGACCGTAGCTAGTCCTAGGGGGACTCTGACTGGTCCAAAGTGTCACAGCTAGTTACGACCCCATGCTGGTGGCATTGGCCCTCTTTCACTTGGAAACCCATCCACTACCCTAAGGATCTTGCACTGTGGGGGCGCCTTGGCAAAACAAGGCCAAATATGAAAAACAATGGAAATGTTAGTCATTACCCATGAAAGACTGCTTTTTAAGGAGTCCTGCTTCCAGTCCTTTTTTGATTGAAAAATGGTGACTGGGGCCTAAAGGATAGAGATGACAGGAGAGGAGATTTGAAAATGATTAATGTAGTCGTTACAGAAAAACTTTATGACAGTGACAAATGGTGTTTAACTTGGGACTCTGCCTTCTCCATATGTAAACAAGCCCTCTATCCTTTTGAATTCTTTAATGGTTGCTTTCCTTTGAGCAGGTGTATTGTACCTACCCTCCACATGGTTAACCCAGAGGTGGACTTCGGGCGCTGCTTCCTGAAGTACCCCTATGAGAAAACAGTCCAGCTTGTCAATCATGATGACCTCCCAGGATGCTATACAGTTCTGCCTCAGGTAAGTTATGTTATCCTTTTCCAGTGTTGATTTTTCTTCTGTTGGATTTTCTTGATGAGAAAGAAAAACCCTTCTAAAGAGCTATGTTCCTGAACACATGACCTTCAATAATTCTGATTTTTTTAACCCTGGGATAATCTGGGCACAGGGTCATAAAGCCACAGCTGGATTGCCACCCGAATGATTGAATGGCTACAGGTATAAACAGTTATTAATTTCCCAGGGAAATTGCCTTTATAAAGAAAGGAGCAGCTCAATTAAGCCAACATGCAGAAGTTGCACCTGCAAATAATTGCCTATGAATTAATCATTCATGGAAAATGAGGCAGAACTAGGAGCTTTCATTTATGGCCATGGCTGTGACTTGAACAGCATTGCTAAGATACAATATTTATAAGTGGACTTGTTGAACTAGAAGACTAGAGATACTATAAAAAGAAGAAAAAAAGAAATTGTTTCCTAATGTTTTATGAAATGGATCTGTCCGCATGCCACCACACCTAGCTAAGTGGGACATGAAGCAATTAAACACATATGGATTAAAGATTCAAAAAGATCTCTACAGATCAAAGAAATGGAAGGTTACTAATGGGATGCAATTTACCAAGAAGGCATTTGAATTTAAAACTCTATTGCTCTGTAAGGACAGTATTCTAATAAAAATTCATGCAAAAACAAACAAATCAAATGGGGTTTTTATTTGACTGTAGGCTCAAAATGAGTTCAAAGACCAGTATGGAGGCTATGGAACCAAGGCAAGTTAGGTTGTATCAGAGGAACACAGTGGTCAGCTAAAGGAAGGAGATAGCCACTGGTCAAGGCAGTGCCAGGCTTTGTGTTCATATCTTGACATCATAATTTTTAGTGAAAACATTAAAAAATATGTGTGGAGTAACAAGGATGGCAATTGACATCATCTAGAAATTCAAGTTCTATGAGAAGCACAGTGTTTAAACAGAAACAGAAAGGACTTAGGTAGGATGAGATAGCCGTCCTTTGTGAGCTGAAGGACCATTAGGTAAAAGAGGAAATTAGAATTACCCTATGGACTTCTCTGAGACAAAACCAGAAGCCAAGGATTGGGTTGATGAGAGACAACTTTTCTAACTTTTAGGTGATCGACAATGGAATAGGCTAGCCTTGAGTAGCACACAATCATCTCAAGAACTCAGAGCAGAGCCTGCTCCTGCAGTGATGAGGGAGTTTTTCTGCACACCTTGGCTGGGAGAAGGGTGAGGCGCTTGCTTGGAGCACAGAATTTAGAAGAGTGCCCAAAAACTGAGCCATTAAGATAAATCATATTTTCATGTCACATTTTAAGAAATCAAAATTAATGCAAAATTAAAACAAAACATCAAAATATTAGATAAGGACAGAATCAGCATTGCTGATCTTCCCTTTGGCTTCAAGCACCAGCAAGGCTGGGCAGAGCACTGACACATCGGCCCGCTGGGTTAGATTAGGCCGTGTTAGCCCGGTCCAGGTGCACAAAGACCATGGATTCTCTGGACAGCTGAAGTCTCTACGCTCTTGTCTTTCTCTCTAGGGGCTGAAGTTTCCCAGAAGTACTCAAATTTATTTGGTCAATGGGATTTTTAAAGTCCTATTTGTTGCTGTTTTTCATAAAAGCTAGTAGGGCACCTGGGTGGCTCAGTTGGTTAAGTGGCCAACTCTTGATTTCAGCTCAGGTGATGATCTCAGGGTCCTGGGATCAAGCCCCATATCTGGCTCCACACTCAGCAGGGAGTCTGCTTGAGATTCTTTCCCTCTCCCTCTGCCCCTCCTCCTGCTTGCGTTCGCTCCCTCTCTTAAATAAAATAAATAAATCTTAAAAAAAAAAAAAACCTAGTAAAATGTTACAAAGCAGGAGGTTTTGAAGAATGTACAGTGATAAATGCTGGATAGTATTCATTCATTCATTCACCTACTTATTTTGCCATTTAAAAAAACACATACTAAGCATGTTCTGGGCCAGGAAATGGGCATGTATTGAGGAGAGGCCCAGGTTGTGCCCTAGGAAGTTGACAGTCCATGGAACAGATGGACATGTATACAGTACACACTGTGGACTGGGATTGCGGGATGCCCCCTGGGGACAGAGGAAAAGCCCTGAGTCAGAAGCACGGGGGTACCTGCAGGTGTTCAGAATGGATATGCAGTTGAAGGGAGGGGCTGTTCTAGGAAGAGTAACACACGTGCAGAGGACTGGAGGTAGGAAGCAGCATCGTGTGCTCAGGAAGTACCAGGAGCCTCTGTTGACAGAGCACAAAGGAACGAGGTGGCGGGGGATAAAGCATGAAGACCTGGAGGACCAGGCCAAGGAATTTGGCCCAGGGACTAATTCACATTGCAGATAATTTCAGCATCTTTCTGGGTTATGCACTTTGGATTGGGGCCGAATGCACCCTGCTTCCCTTTAGCAGAATTGAGGTGCCTTGTCCCCATTTACTTGCCTGAGTGGTGATACACTCTTAAAGAACCTCCATGGACTCAGGATGACATTCGTTTCAAAGTAACCTAATATGCCATTTATTTCATACCCTGCCAGGGGCTTGCTTATCTGTCCGGCTCTTCTCTTCCACCAGGTATATGGAGCTAAGCCTGCCGTGTTACTCTCCAGTCCCACGCCCTGTGGAGTCATCTCTCCCCACAGCACCGTTCACATACCTCTGGCCTTGGAGACCCAGGTCACTGGCAAATACAGGTCCACAGTTTACATCTCGACCTTTGGGAGCCCGGACCCCCCTATGGTGAGAGGCAGTTTTCAGAATCATAGTTAAAATTGCTGTACCTCTTGCAAACTCCGTATTTGCGTGTTCTGGTTTTACATTTTCACTTTGCAATAGTAAGATACTAGTGCTGTGTTACTTCAGGAATCTATCTTCAGATCCATGTAAAAGAAGTACTGTTTTATAACATTTGTCCTTTTTAATGTTTTATATTGTGTTTTTAGTTTTTAAATTTTATTTTTAAATTATTTTAAATTTTAATTCCAGCATAGTTAACATACAGTGTTATGTTAGTTTCAGATGTACAATATAGTCATCCAACAAGTTTAAAAATTATTACTCAGTTATATATATTATTATATATAAATATTTTTTATATTTATATAAATTATAACAATTTTATAAAATTACATAAATTATAACAATATAAATTATTACTCACTTATTACTTTTACAATTATAAAAGTAATTTATAATTACTTATAAATTATTACTCAGATATTACTTATCAGGCACTGATAAGTGTCCTCTTAATCCCCTCACCTATTTCCCCTATCTCCCCATCCACCTCCCCTCTGTTTGTTCTATATAGTTAAGAGTCTGTGTTTTGGTTTGTCTCTTTTTTCCTCCCTTTGTTTTTTTGTTTGTTTGTTTCTTAAATTCCATACTTGCGTGAGATCGTATGGTATTTGTCTTTCTCTGACGGACTTATCTCACTTAGTGTCATGCTCTCTAAATCCATCCATGTCATCGCAAATGACAAACTGCCGCCTTCTTTATGGCTGAGTAATAGTCCATTGTATATACACACCATGTCTTCTTTATCAATAGCGTTTGTTCTTCAACTCCTAACGGGAGTTTCACGCACGCACGCATGCACGCACGCACAGAGAAGCCCCCCTCCAGAAACTCTGAGGAGAGAGCACATCTGTGTGTATAGCATCCTCCTCAGTTGTTCTGGAGCAAAGCTGAGTACCCCTTACTCACCGCACGTGGGCTCTGAAAGTGATTCCAGTCGCTGCTTACTCGATCTTCTCTGGTATTTTTACTGAACTCATAGCCCAAACTAACCTAATAAAGCTGAGGGAAGGGGGGGCCGTGGAAAGTGATCTACCTCTTGAGCTGAATCAAAGGATGCATCTTAAACCTTGAGGTTGCCCAACAGGCTGTGAACCGCTAGACATTTGGTTTAGTTGGGAGCAGGGCGATGTGGGTGTATATTAGTATGAAGTGATTCTGAAAGCTTAGGGAGTAAACTGGGGTTTTGCTTTTACCTCTTCATGTAAGAGGCCGTAGATAAGCCATCTGACTTAGAAAGCAGCCTCACAAAGGCAGGCCAACTCAAAAGCAGCTGCCGGTGCAGGCACCCGCCCTGGGCAGATGTCGCCCATGACAAGGCCCCGCGCTGAGCAGGCAGTACCGTATGAGAGAAGGAGGCCCCTGCTTCTCAGGCAGACACAATGCCTGGATGGAGGCCCGGGGCTGGCAGGAGCGGAACAAGGTGGCTTTCAGTCCCCAGACCTCACGGCTGTGTGCAGCAGACAGCCCTGTTGTTTCCTCTCGGTGTACGGCTCGGGCTGACCAGGCAAGCCAATCATCCTTTGGGGGAGGAATTCCAGGCTGGATTCACAGGTCCGACCAGCATGGCCATCTCCGTGTCCCTCTGACCACAGAGTACAGAGTGAAGGAATGACAGTTCTCCTAAGTGCCCCTGCTCTTTATAAAAGGGGTGAAACCATCCCCAAGGCCAGCCATTTGTAGCTATTCTCCTGTTTTTTCTCTTGCGTGGAACATAGGTGTGTCACATAAAGAGCATCGGAGAAGGCCCAGTGATCTATGTACATCCCTCTCAAGTTGATTTTGGCAATATCTACGTCCTAAAGGACTCCTCAAGGATTCTCAACCTATCTAACCAGTCCTTCATCCCCGCATTATTTCAGGCACACATGGTGAGTAGATGGCGGGACCATCATGGGGTGAAAATACAGCTTTGCCTGTGTCTTCTGGGCAGCGGTCCTGTTTTTACAAAGTGCAAAATGCCTTTGAAAATGATCACCAGAAGCAGAGATTTATATGGTTCAACTACATTAAACTCTGTCATTCTCATCCCCAGTTCCTTTCTATTATAATCCCTTTGTTAACTAAGAAATACAATGTGCCTCTAGTTTGGTAAACAAGCAAATACATTTTGTGTGATTTTGGGAGGATGCTTCCAAGATCTTCTTACTGAACTATACCTAAGTATATACTATATACCTAAGTATATACTATAGTATATATACTATACCTTACTAACTATACCTAAGCACCCCCCCACCCTCATCTCCAGAAAACACCTGTTAATGTCTCTAGAACTGAAAATGCCTTTTTATATTTAATTTGAACCCTTTTGGCCACAAATACATTATTATGCTTATTCTAGTTTTTCCTCTTTTCCTTTTAGCAATATTTTAACATAATTTATAAAGATGTATGAAATACAGCAAGATAATATTTGCCAAAAGTTGAAATTAAAGAAAACTAAAACAAGCATTGATACAAAAATAGATATGTAATTGATATGTAAAAGAAATGAGTCTGTCTTTTGTCTATGTATTTTATAATATTCGGGTCTGTTCATCTTCTATAACCTAATTTTTAACAATTAATACCAATTTTTACAAAATTTAGAAATTTCGCATCCAACAACTGAAAATATTTTTGATTTTAGAAAAATGTTTCTAAATTTAAATATAAAATTTTAAATAGAATAGCCTTTATCCTTTCCCCAAATTATTGATATTTGAATGAGCGCTACCATTTTGTTTCAATATTTGTCAGATATTTCTGAAACATCAGTTATTAATTTTCTAAAAGTCACCATTAGAAGACACAGGATCATGGTTTTCTGCTGACTTGTCACAGCTCCTCAGAGTCATTGGTCCCAATAAGCATTCATTCATCACTCCTATTATTCCTTCTTACTATCAATTGTCATTAGTCCTTATAAAGACAGCCATTTCCTGCACAGTCACTGCTCTTTGCAGCATGAGGTTCAGGCACAACCCCACCCTTGTCCGGGTGCCTTGTGGATCTTGTGTGGAAAATAATGTCTAATAGTGTTGAAAGAAAAATCCTACAGAAAAGACACCTCGGCTAGTCTTCATCCAATGAATTAGTTGATGTGTTTGGTGGAAAGCAAGGGTATTGCTAAGAAGTGTTGCTTGTGGTCCAGCTTTGTGTGTGCAGAGTTCACAGTGAGGCACAGAGGCAGCTGAGCTGTCAAGGACGCCAAGAGGTGACCCCGGAGGGTCCAAGCGGATTACAAAGGAGGAGAGGGGCAGAAACTACCAGAATGCCTAGGTACCAGGGTAGCACCCGCCACTTGGTTAAATTCTCAGGTAGCTCCAGATTTCACTTTTGACACATGTTAAAAACCAAAAAAGCACACCAAGGATCTATTGGTTTTTACTAATATAGTGTATATATTGAATGACCCAGCTGGTTGTTAAAATGGGACTTTTTTTTCCCACAAAGGTTTCATGATTCCGTCTTTTGACCTTTAGTACCCTCTTAAATCAGCAAGCTCCAGTTCCAAGTAGCCAAATGTGTGATGTAAGAGATCGATTGTAGACTCTGTTTTTCCCACACATCCTCTCTTGGAAAACTGGTGTTATTGAGCTGATTGTCCTTCCAGCATAAAAGTAGTTTCAACTGTAATTCTCATGAGTAAAGAGTTCACTCCTCTCATATTTCAGCTGGAGCTTTAATGGCTATCCTAGTAAATAAATACTAACGTGTGTTAATATTATAGGAATTGAATGACACTCACTGGGACATTAACTGCAGTGAGAAGAAATAGAAATGCCATTTACTAAATTTTGAAATTGTACACGTTGAACCTGCAAATTCACTCTCACAGAAATTACCAGGCATTAGGAAAAAGTTTCAGTTAATAGTTGTTTTTTTTCCCCCAATTAAGCCAAGAGCTCAGTACTCAAGTCACCAGTGGTCAGATATCTGTTACATTTCATTTCTCACTCAGAGATAAGCAGGGCAAGGACACACTCTTCACTTCTTCCATGATTACTAAGGATTCAGGTCTGGAAGTTCTCGCTCTCTTCCTGCTGGATGCCCTGACCAGCGGGCTCATCCTCTCTCCTCTCTTGGCTGTCGGAAAATGTCAGCCCTCCCCCCATGCAGCCCCCACTGTCAGCTGCTTGCCACGCTCAGCCTTGTGCATGGCCTCAGTCACAGCAACTGCTGTGAAGAGATTCTCCCTTGCTTGGCAAGAGACACGTGTTTGTCATCAGCCTCAGGGGCAGGAGACAGGAAGCTGGAAGCCCACCTTCACTGTGCTGTTGGGAAAATGAATTATGCTTGGAATGATTTTGAATTTCTCAGAAATAAATGCTGTATTAAAAAATTATTAAAACTTCTCAGTATAATATGGAGTGAAGAAGCAGTCAAGATTATGTTTTTTCTGTTTCAGTAAAGCTTAACTTGTACTGAATCTAAAAAAAAGAAAAAATCGATTAGTAAAAGCAGAGAATTGTGTGATTGTGTGACCTGGAGCCATAAGTTCTCCTTTGATTTGGAATGCCTGAAACACCAGCCTCCCCTAAAGGTTCCCTATGGCTGATTTACTTGGATTTAAGATGAAGGACTCAAACAATAGAATAAATCACCTCTGGTTTGAAGGGTTAAAAATATCAGAGTGTGAGAGCAGAGCAGAGAAAGGCCGCTTTGGCAAGAGTGTGTGGGCTCTGCTTCACACACAGTGCTCTTCCCTTCTCTCTGGGTGACAGCAGAAATGAGGCAAGAATATGGTAGTCTCTGGACCTTAGGACCTCAGCCCCAGGCTGGAAGATAGATGCCTTCTTTGCATGGGTGCCCCTCGCTAAGCCGAGAACGTGCATTGCCCAGCACTTGTTCAGAAACATCTGGAATCTCTTTCAACCTAGGGAACCATTAGGTCGAGAACTTGCTTCCAGATGTCGGTGACATCTTGGGATTTAGTTGGCACTGAAGCATTTTGCACAGGCCTTCTGCCTCCGTGATCTGTGGGAGAGGCCATTGCAGTTAGACCTTTAGAGTTTCTAGGATCCAGAAATGAGAATTCTGATGCTTCATTCAAGCGTGGCTCCTTTTAAACATTTATTTTCTTCGTCACTTGCCAGAGCCATACACAGTGATAACAGCATCCAGGGAATCATTGGGATTTCACATCTTCAGGCACTAAGCCATTGGGTCCTTTCCTTGTCTTGGTAGGGACACCCTTTTAATATTTATTTGTTTGTCTGTTTGTCTCCTTCAAATGATGAGTGTCTCTTGATCTGAATTCCTAGCACTTAGCAACAGGCTTGGAATTATGATGATGACAATATGATGGCATTAATTGTAACTAATGGTTATTTAGTTCTGTTTGCCACTTCATGTGCAGTATTTCACTTACCGTAGCCTGTGAGAGAAATACTGTTATAATGCCCATTTGAATGAGGTAGAAGCAGAGGTACAGACAGGTTCAATAAATTGCCATTACCTGACAGAGCCTGGTTTCCAGCCCTGGGGGTCTGACTTCAGACTCATGCTCTTTTCTACTGTACTGCCTAACTTTGCCTAACCAGCGGTTATCCAAATGGACATGAAAATGGGAACAGGATTTTGTTTTCATTTTTGTGAAAGACCCTTACACGTAGATATGCCTAGGAGAGCAGATTTTCCTAAAAAGTCAGGGGAAGAAATTAAGGAGCATTTCTGAAGTAGACTGTAGTAAGAAATGAAGAGGATGATATAGTGTCATATTTAAAGGGTCTGTCCAACAAGATTATCTAACAATTGTAAATATTTATGCTGCCAACATGGGAGCAGCCAGTTATATAAACTAATTAATAACTAGAGTAAAGAAACACACTGATAATAATACATTAATAGTAGGGGACTTCAACCTCCACTCATAGCAATGGACAGATCATCTAAGCAGAAGATCAACAAAGAAACAAGGGGCTTTGAATGACATACTGGACCAGATGGACTTCACAGATACATATAGAACATTCCATCCTAAAACAACAGAATACTCATTCTTCTCAAGTGCACATAGAACTTTCTCCAGAATAGATCACATACTATGTCACAAATCATTTTTCAACTGATATCAAAAGATTGGGATTATTCCCTGCATATTTTCAGACCATAGTGCATTAAAACTGGAACTCATTCATTTACAAGAGGAAACTTGGAAGGAGTTCAAACACTTGGAGGTTAAAGAGCATCCTACTAAAGAATGAATAGGTCAACCAGGAAATTAAAGAATTTAAAATTTTCTTTTAAAAGTCCATGGAAATTAATGAGAATGACAACACATCTGTTCAAAACCTTTAGGATACAGCAAAGGTGGTCCTAAGAGGGAAGTATATTGCAATGCAAAAAAAAAGGCCTCTCTCAAAAAATTAGAAAAATCTTAAATAAACAAGCTAACTTTATACCTAAAGAGGCTGGAGAAAGAACAGCAAATAAAACCTAAACTAAGCAGGAGAAGAGAAATAATAAAGATTAGATCAGAAATCATTAAATAGAAACCAGAAGATACCTCTAACCAATCTTATCCAAAAAAAAAAAAAAGAGAGAGAGAAAGAACCCAAATTAATAAAATCATGAATAAAAGGGAAGAGATCACAATTAGCACCAAGGAAATAGAAATAATTATTAGTAATTATTACCAGCAACTGTATGGCAACAAATAAAGCAATCTGGAAGAAATGGATGCATTCTTGGAAACTGATAAACTATCAAGACTAAACAGGAAGAAATAGATAATCTGAATAGACCAATAACCAGCAAGAAAATTGAAGCAGTAATCAAAAACCTCCCAAAAAAAAAAGAACCCAGGGCCAGATGACTTCCCAGGGGAATTCTACCAAATGTTTCAAGAAGAAATCATACCTATTCTACTGAAGCTGTTTCAAAAAATATAAATAGAAGGAAAACTTCCAAACCCATTCTATGAGGCCAGCCATTACCCTGGTCCCAAAACCAGGCAAAGACCCCATCAAAAAGTAGAAGTAAAGACCAGTATCCCCGATGAGCATGGATGCCAAAATACTCAACAGTATCCTAGCCTATAGGATCCAACAGTACGTTAAAAGGATTATTCGGGGCACCTGGGTGGCTCAGTCGTTAAGCGTCTGCCTTCGGCCCAGGTCATGATCCCAGGGTCCTGGGATCGAGCGCCACATCGGGCTCTCTGCTCGGCAGGAAGCCTGCTTCTCCCACTACCATTCCCTCTGCTTGTGTTCCCTCTCTTGCTGTGTTTCTCTCTGTCAAATAAATAAAAAGTCTTTAAAAAAAAAAAGGATTATTCATCACAACCAAGTAGGAATTATTCCTGGGTTGCAAGGGTAGTTTAAAATTCACAAATCAATCAATTTGATAGATCATATTAATAAAAGAAAAGACAAAAACAATATCCTTTCAATTGATGCAGAAAAAGCATTTGACAAAATACAGCATCCTTTCTTGATTAGAACTCTTCAAAATGTAGGGCTAAAGGGACCATACCTCAATATCATAAAAGCCATCTACAAAAAGCCCACAGCAAATATTCTCAATGATGAAAAACTGAAAACTTTTCCCCTAAGGACAGAAACACAACAAGGATGCCCATTCTCACCACTCTTGTTCAATACAGTACTAGAAGTCCTAGCCTCAGGAATCAGACAACAAAAAGAAACAAAAAGCATTCACATTGGCAAAGAAGTCAAACTCTCACTCTTCACAGGTGACATGATACTTTATGTGAAAACCCAAAAGACTCCACCCCAAAATTGCTGGAACTCATACACCAGTTCAGCAATGTGGCAGGATACAAAAGCAATGCACAGAAATCAGTTGCATTTCTATACACTAACAATGTGATTGAAGAAAGAGAACTTAAGGAATCAATCCTATTTACATTTGCATCAAAAACCATAAGATACCTAGGAATAAACCTAACCAAAGAGGCAAAGGATCTGTACTTAGAAAACTATAAGACACTTAGGGAAGAAATTGAGGAAGACATAAAGAGATGAAAAAACATTCCATGCTCATGGATCAGAAGAATAGATATTGTAAAATTGTCTGTGCTACCCAGAGCAATCTATACACTGTGCAATCTCTATCAAAATACCATTGACATTTTTCACAGAGCTGGAACAAATAATCCTGAAATTTGTAGTGAACTAGAAAAGACTCTGAATAACCAAGGGAATGTTGAAAAAAACAAAAACAAAAACAAAGCTGGGAGCATCACAATGCCTGACTTCAAGCTTTGTTACAAAGCTGTGATCATCAAGACAGCATGGTACTGGCACAAAAACAGACACACAGATCAGTGGAACAGAATTGAGAGCTCAGAAATGGGCCCTCAACTCTATGGCCAACTAATTATCAACAAAGCAGGAAAGAATATCCAATGAAAAAAAAAAAGCAGTCTCTTCAATAAATGGTGCTGAGAAAATTGGACAGCCAATTGCAGAAGAATGAAACTGGACCGTTCTCTTACATCGTACACAAACATAAACTCAAAATGGATGCAAGACCTAAATGTGAGACAGGAATCCATCAAAATCCTAGAGGAGCACACAGGCAGCAACCTCATTGATTTCAGCCACAGCAACTTCTTGCCAGACACATCTCTAAAGGCAAGGAAAACAAAAGCAAAAATGAACTATTGGGACTTCATCAAGATTAAAAGCTTCTGCACAGCAAAGGAAACAGTCAACAAAATTAAAAGGCAACCTACAGAATGGGAGAAGATATTTGCAAATGACACATCAAATAAAGGGCTGGTATCCAAGATCTATAAAGAACTTATCAAACTTGACACCCCAAAAACAAATAATCCAGTCAAGAAATGGGCAGAAGGCATGAAGAGACATTTCTCCAAAGAAAACATACAAACGGCCAACAGACACATGAAAAAATGCTCCACATCACTTATCAGGGAAATACAAATCAAAACCACAATGAGATACCACCTTACACCAGTTAGAATGGCTAAAATTAACAAGACAGGAAACAACAAATGTTGGCAGGGACGTGGAGAAAGGGGAACCCTTCTACACTGTTGGTGGGAATGCAAGCTGGTATAACCACTCTGGAAAACAGTGTGGAGGTTCCTCAAAAAGTTAATAATAGAGCTACCCAATGACCCACAAGTTGCACTACTGCATATTTATCCCAAAGGTACAGATGTAATGAAACAAAGGGGCACCTGCAACCCAATGTTCACAGCAGCAATGCCCACAATAGCCAAACTGTGGAGATGTCCTTCAACAGATGAATGGATAAAGATGTGATATAAACCATATACAATATACAATATTCCATTGGAATGTTCCAGTGTTCCAATTCCACAACAGTGGAATATCACTCAGCTATTCAAAAGGATGACTACCTACCATTTATATCAATGTGGATGGAACTGGAGGGTATTATGCTAAGTGTAAGTCAATCAGAGCAAGACAATTATATGGTTTCACTCATATGTGGAAATAGTACAGGTGGTCATAGAGGAAGGGAGGGGAAACTGAATGGGAGGAAATCAGAGAGGGAGACAAACCATGAGAGAGACTTGACTCTGGGAAACAAATCGAGGGTTGTGGAAAGGGAGATGGAGGAGATGGGGTAACTGGGTGATGGACATTAAGGAGGGCATGTGATGAGCACTAGGTGTTATATGCAACTGATGAAGCATTGAACACTACATCTGAAATTAATAATGTACTATATGTCTGCTAATAGAATTTAAATATTAACCATGTATAGTAACACTGTTGAATTTTGTGTATCCATCTGTTATCAGCCTTCAGTGTTGCCACACACATCTCTTAATTAGTTCTAATTGTTGGTAAACCCTCAAGTACAGACTTCCATTCCAGTCCTTGTACCTTGCTTCTCATTCTTGCCTCATCACTTTGGGTAGGATCTTCAATGCAATATTGAATAGTAAAGTTAAGTTAGAGTGAGCATCTCTGTCTTATCCCTGATTTTAATGAATAAGCTCCAAGTGTTTCATTCTAAGCATAATATCTCCTACAGATTTTTGGTAAATACTTGTCACATTCAGGAAGTTTTCATCCATTCCTCTTCTGATATCATGAACATGTACTAAAACTTAGAGCATTTTCTAATGCTCTAAGAGCATTTCTGTATCTATTCAAATGATAGGATTTTTCTCCTTTATTCTGTTAATACAGTAAAGAAAGTTAATAGATTTTTTGGTTGCAAATCACCTTTACATTCTCTGGGATGACTCTAACCAGTTATATTATTTGAGTACACTATTGATCATTGCTACCATATTATTTAGATTCTTGCATCTGTTTATAATTTTTTTACAATGCATTTTTCTGGTTTTGGTATCAAGAATATAATATTCTTATAATATGAATTACCTTTTCCTCTTTTAAATTTTTGAAGAGATCTTTATATAATCTACATAAAGTAGGATCCATTCCTTCATGATAAAATCATTTAATCATAGGAACTTCATGTGTTTATTGAGGGTGGAAGAGTGTACAAGATGCAATGAAATTTTAACTTAAGATTCATTTTGTGTAATGATTATTTAAGTTTTTCTAGAAATTTTTCATTTTATCTAAATGCAAATGTATTGGCATAAAATTATTCCAGATAGTTTCGTATGATTTTAAAAAGTTCATACACTAATTTCTGCTCTTATTTTTACCACTTTTTCCTATATTATTTACAATTATTTCATTCTTTTTCAAGAAACCTTAATTGGAATGTTTGACAGTACTTTAAATCTTATTTTAATCATGCCTTTAAAGCTTATGAATATTCTCTTTATGCAACATTTTAGCTCTGTAATCATTTTTATTTGTAATACTTTTTATTGTAAATATTTGGTAATCTTTATTGTGATTTTCTTTTAAATATCTGAGTTATATATGGTTATATATTTTTAATTCTTTATATTTCTCCTTTTTATAGAATTTTAGTAGATAACTTTTGACTGTAATGAAGTTGGACCACATTGCTTGCGTGATACATAGTCTTCGAATTTGTGTTTTGGGAGACATAGTATGGTTGGTTTTTATAAATATTTCACATTACCTTTTTTTTTTTTCTGCATTACCTTTTAAAAGAATATAGACTCTCTAGTGATTGGTTGTGAAAGACTGTGTGTTTGTATTTGATCAAAATTATTGATTATATCATTTAAATCTTTTACAGCCTTACTAATTATTTATGATATAGTAGTTTCTGATAGAATTTTAATAAAATCTTCCACTTTTTCATTTCTCTTTGTAATTTACTATCATTTTTCCTCCATATATTTCAAAGCTATATTAATAGGTGCATATGAATTCATGATTTTTATTTCTCCTTGGTATGTTATTCCTTTTTTCATAGGATATTGTGTATTTTAATCCCTAAATATGCCTTCTAACTTAAATTGTTTTGCCTGATAGTAATATTGCTGCATTAGCTTTCTTTCAGTTAGCATTTGTCTGGTGTATCTTTTCATTCCTTTATTTTCAGATTTGTGTGTGTCTGTGTTTGTTTTGTGTGTCAACTTAAAATCTCTTTTAAATAGCATGTGACCCGATTTTTAAAAATCTAATGAGAGACTCTGTCTTTTAATTGACAGGTATATTAGTTTCCTATTACTGCTGTAACAAATTTATTATTTTATAGTTCTGGAAGACATTAGTCTAAAATGCATCTATAAGGCTGTGTACTTTTTTGAGACTCTAGAGAAGAATCTAATTCCTTGCATTTTACAGCTTCTGGAGGCCACCAGCATTCTTTGGCTTGTAACCCCTTCCTCCATCTTCAAAGCCAGCAACATACCATCTTCCCTACTCCCTGACCTCTGCTTCCATCCTTATATCTCTGACTTTTACACTCATGCCTCTTTCGTATAAAGACCTTTGTTACCACATTAGGACTATCCCAATAACCCAGGATAATCTGTTCATTTCAAAATCCTTAATCACATCTGAAAGTCCCTTTGACATGTAAGGGAGCATATTCACAGATACCAGAGATTAGAACATGGACATCTTTGAAGACCCATTATTCAACCTACCATACCAAGACCTTTTAAAATTGATTATAATTACTGATGTATATGAACTCACTTCTACCCTGTCATTTCCCGTTAGTATATGGTGGGTTTTTTTCCTTCTTTATTTCTTTCTTTTTCTACTTTATATTGTATTGATGAATTTTCTCCAAGCCCTCCTCCAACATTTTTCCTATAGTCATTTGAAAGCTACAGATCTTATTTTATTTAAATAGCTCTATTTTCATTGTTAAGAAATAAATCATCTTTGGGGCACCTGAGTGGCTCAGTTGCTAAAGTCTCTGCCTTCGGCTCAGGTCATGATCTCAGGGTCCTGGTATTGAGCCCCATATCAGGGTCCCTGCTGAGCAGACACTGTGCTTCCCCTTCTCTCTCTGCCTGCCTCTCTGCCTACTTGTGATCTCTCTTCCTCTGTCAAATAAATAAATAAAATCTTTAAAAAAAAAAAAAAAGAAAGAAAGAAATCATCTTTTCCTAACAATAATGAAAGAATCTTGGTCCTCCTCAATAAGACAAGGACTCCATCACCCATTTATTATATCTTAACCTTTTCCCACTTCCATAATATTTTTATTGTGTAGAATTTTGGATCTCTTCTTTACTACAAAGTTGTTGATTTTTGTCAGTAATTAACTACTCACTAGTTAACAAAATTGCTGATTTTTCTTTATTCTTGTATATCTCTCTGCTTCCTTCTTGGTTTTTATTTCTTCTTGCTAAATTATATATATCTAAGTTCTGTGCTATGTTGAGGTCTCATAGTTTATGTGTATTTGACTATATCTTGATTTCACCTTCACTCTTCCATGATAGTTTAGCTAAGTATGAAATTCGATATGACAGTATTTTTTCCTTTGAAGATTGATCTCTGGCATCAGTCATTGCTGATAAAATTCCATTGTTAGATTATTACTCCTTTATAGATCATTTCTTTTTCTCACAAGGTGCTTTTAAGACTGTGTTTTTATTCTTGGTTTTTGTAGATTTCTCTTTAAATGCATTGAAAGATTTGACCTTTCTAAATACTGGAATAATTTTGCCAATATCTCCTCAAATGTTTCTTCTTTGCCTATCCTTCTGTCTTCTACTTTGAGCAGACTACACACACACACACACACACACACACACACACACACACACATTCTCATACATTTCTACATGTTTATTTTTATTTCTCATCTACATCTTTCATCTCTTCCTCTTTCTGTGCTGCCTCCTTAGTAGTATGCTCTAGTTTACAGATTTTGATTTTGGCAAATTTAAAGTATCTTATCTATTTAATTTTTTAGTTTAATTTCAGTGGCTGTATTTTTCAATTCTAAGATTTATAATTGATTGCTGATAAGCACTATTCTTGATTCATGTCTGTTATTGTTTGATATTTTTTGTTTTTTTTGTTTGTTTTTTTTTTATATTTTTTGTTTTGTATGTATTATCCTACCCTGCATCTCTTTGAGGACCTCAGAAACATTTTCTAATCAATTTCACTTGGTTCTATAGATTTCTTGAGAATGAATTCATTAGCTGATTGTTTGTAACTGTCCTTCTTAGCATTTGGAATTTTTAATCTGGCATGAGTTATATTTTTTCTCATTCTCATTAGTCTTGCCTACCTGTCTAACACTTACTTCATTTGCCTTCACCCTAAACAACTATCATAAGCCCAGAATCAAGTATTGAGCCTTTTTTTCCCCATGGAGATATCAAAAAATCACAGATTCAGTCATTACACTTGACAGTGGCTTGACATAGGACCTGTCTACATGACATTCTGTACTTCATCACCACCACTGGCACAGCTGTGTGTGTAGACTGTTGCCTTGGGAAAATCAAAGCTTTGTTTGGCCTTCTTTCAAATTCAGGGAAGCTCTCTTGGCTGGGAACTCTGGCCCTTATCCCTTACTTCCTGCAAAATCTTTTTGATTTTCCTTTTGTCCCTCAAGCTTCCTTTCCTGATTTTAGGTCCTAGAGCCCAGGAAATCTGTGGCTTCATGACCTTGTTATTGCTTCTGTTCCACTTCTAGTCCATACAATGTTAATCTTATTTTTGACTATAACTATGCCTGGTTCTTCCTTGTTTCAAAATCATATCTCTTTTTTTCCATGTGTTAGAGTGAAGGGTATTTTTTAAATCTTGATTTATAGTCAGTTCTCTAAACTAATTTTTATAGTGAGTACTTACAAAAGGGTGGTGAATTGTGTCTTCATTTGACATAAGGAAGAATTCTTATAGCTTGCTTTAGTTATGAGAAATCCATAAAATAAATTCACAAGAATGGGTAAATAAGAGAATAACATTCTAGTTTTATCATGGTGGGCATCTTTTCTTTAACACATGAATGTCATAGCCTTTCCAAAATGGATTGTGCTTTTCCTGAAAGCCATTCCAAGGGACTAATTCAGTGACTAGAGGATACAAGTGAAAATAATATCAAGAGACTTACAGAAACAAAGGATTGTGCTTGACAAAGAGCTGTGAGCCTCTTACCCTGACTCTCACTTGAGACTTCTTTTACTTTGGCGAAGCTAAATGTGAAACCCAGAAGACAGATTCCAGCAGGTCGTATTGATTATAAACCACACTGAAAAAAGGAAAGCTATTGATTGAATGTTAGTTAACACAATGGGTCAGTATCTTCCCTGAATTTAGAATGACAGCTCCACTGATTGAATATGATTAGTTTGAACGAGAGCTAAAGCCAAAATGAAAGGAGGAGGTTTCGTTCATTTGTGATTAAAGAGCTATCTAGAAAATAAAAATATATGAGTTTCTTGCATGCTTTGCAGGCTTTCCATCTTCATTCTGCCTGTTCCAGCTCTTAATTAGCTTTAGCAAATTGTTTTTTCTAATTAATTATTATTTAGTCTTACAGCTAATGCTTGTCACCACAGAGGGGGATTAAGGAAAACTTCCTTTATATTGATCAGATGTGTTTTTCTTTCCAAGTTCTACCTTCCCTCCTCCATAAAAATGTATAACTTCTTCTCCACTACCAGCAGCATCATGTACTCAATTGTTTTAGACTAAATGTTTGTGTCCCTCCAGAATTCATATGTTGAAATCGTAACCCCCAATATGATGATATAAGTAGGTGAGGGGTTTGGGAGGTAATTAGGTCATGAAGGTGGAGTCCTTATGAATAGGATTGGCACCCTCATAAAAGGGACCCCAGAGAGCGCCCACCCTTTCCATCATGTGAGGATACAATGAGAATAATGGCTGTCTGTAACCTGAAGGAGGGCTCTCACCAGAACCTGACCATTTTGATCTTCTGATCTCAGACTTACACCCTTCAGAACTATGAGAAATAAGTTTCTCTTGTTTATAAACCATTCAGTCTATGTTAGAGAAGCCTTAACTGACTAAGATACCAGCTCATGTCACTTTTAAGGGATGGCTATCATTGTCATTATCAACTAAAGAACTTATTCTGACTGTGCCCTGAGAGCAGACAGTAATATTCAATAATAAGCTAATATAAAATTAGACACTTTTTTATAATGAAAAAAGACAAGAATAGATGTGATAAGTAGTATGGTATAAAGGTTTATTAATAGTATGAAATCCCCAACAGGCATATGTCAAGATTATATGATGTTTTTCAGGAAGAAAATCATACTCTTTCTTAGTACCATTTCCTCTTCCCTCTTATAAGCAAAAAGACAAACTGGAGGGGCATGTATGACATGGTAGGGCTCTTCATAGGATGGCACTTGTGTCTTTTTTAGTGACATTTATGATGAAATTGTTGTATGCAGCATTAAGTTTCATACTTTGGAAGAAAAAATCTCCCTCTGGGATGTTAGTACATTAAATCAGGATGTGTCTGAGAGGGAAGGGCTACATTATCTAAGGGCAGGCATGGTCATGTGTCATGCACAGTTGTCTAACATATGGTAGTCGCTCAACAAAGAGTTGTTAAATATATGAGTGTTGAAGTAGTATTCATACTACCAAGAGTAAGGATGTTGTAGTCAGGCAGATCTGGAATGGAGTCCTAATTCTACATGTTCAAACTCTGGGAAAGTTATTTAACCTTTCTAAGACTGACTCCTTCCCTTTAAATGGAACTAATAATGGCATCTAGAAGATTAAACATGATAATTTAATATCTAGAAAGTGCCTGGGGAAAAATAAGCATATGGCATTCAATAAATGCCAGCTTTGATTATTAATGTTGACAGCCAAAAAGATCTAGGTGAAATGACTTGTGGAAAGACTTAAATCTTTATGACACCATATCTTAAGTTTTTTTTTTATATTATTTTATTAGATAAAAAAGAGAAATAAATAAGGCACACTCATAGAGGCCCTAAGATTTCAAATGAACTGATCTATATAGTACAGAGCTCTATGAAATGGGAGCTCTAATGCTGCCTTTTCCCTCACTTTTCACTTGTTTCTCTAAATTTTAGATAGTGAAGTCTTCTTGTAAAATAGAAAATATTTGTATTAATGAATGCATATATGTTCTTCCATGTCGAAGAAAAGAGGTTTATTAGAAAATAGATTAGTATTTAGAAATTTCAAATTCAATAGTTTTCTGATTCTCAGTCTCCTTGGAGCTTATGTATTCATTTATTTGTACAGATGCTCCCTGGAATTTATGTTAGTCACATCTGTGTGCTTAGGAGCTTTCCTCTTTCCTTTTAGTTAACTATCTTCATGCTTTGTGTTTGATCTGACACCTTTCACTGAGTTTTGAGAAGGCAGTGACTTTCAGAAAGGACATTATAGTCCTTGTTTAAAGTTACATCCTAGTAGCCTGAAAAGATTGTTGGTACATATTACTTAAGAGCAATGTAAATTATATTTAGGTAAATGCCTCCCTCATGCATCCAAACTCAGGTGGCCTTAAAATTCTTAGACTTTTTCCCCCACAAATGGGGAAATCAAAAGGTAGGGCAATTATTTGGCCATTAAGAACTTTCAGCAGATGAAGGACCAACCCCTTCCTACTCAATCTATTATGCCAAACTACTTCCCTCTAAGAACAAGGAGAAAATCTGGGCAAAATATGAAAAACTGAGTTTAAAAGTACCAAAGCCAGTGACAAACAAAAAGAAAAAGGAAACCAAGAAATATACGCTCAGCATTTGTGATTGTTTTTCCGATGGAATCCCTGCAGAGGTTGAAAAACTAAAAAGAGCATTCAGAAAATTCACAGGTCTATGAAGAAAAGTTGAAATCTGGACTTGCTAGAGAGATAAAAATTAGAGAAGATTAGACTTGGTAAAACTTTCAGACCTTTGGTTAGGACTCTCATAAACCTACACCTTGGGAACAAAAGTAAACGAGCACAGATCCTCATTTCAGATTATTTTAATGTCTGCCTGGATAAAGAACATCTAGAATTGCTAGTTGTCCCCACATCTTTCCCAGAAGCAAATATATATTACTGTCACCAAAGGAAGAAAACATTATTCTAAGCTTTAAAGTATTTTGTTTATCTACAATTTTGTTATACAAAGTCTAACAGTTATTTTAAAAATAACCAGGCATTATGCTAAGCGAAATAAGTCAGTGAGAGAAAGACAATTATCACATGATCTCTCTGATACGAAGAATTTGAAAGGCAAGGAGGGAGTTTGGGGGGGGTGGGTGAGAGAAATGAAACGGGAAGGGATGGGGTGGTAGACAAACCATAAGAGACTCCTAGACTCACGAAACGAACTAAGGGTGGCTGGGAGGCGGGGGGGTAGGGATAGGGTGGCTGGGTTGTGGACATTGGGGAGGGTATGTGCTGTTAAGTGCTGTGAAATGTGTAAGCCTGACGATTCACAGACATGTACCCTGGGGCAAATAATACATTATATATTAATAAAAATTAATTAATAAAAAAAAATAACCAGGCATACAAGGAGATAAGACTACTGAACAGAAAGCTACAATATGCGTAATATGCTCAAGGAACTAAAAGGCAAGATTTAAAATTTTGGTAGAACTACAGAAAGTATAGAAGAGAACAAATGGAACTGAAGACCTGAGAAACATAATTGAAATTAGTGACTCAGTAGATGGGTTTAACTGCTTATTAGATACAGATGAAGAGAGAATTGTGAAAGTGAAAGATAGGTCAGAAGGAACCACCCAAAATGAAAAGAGAGAGAGAGAAAAGGATGAAAATGTAGATTTGGTCACACAAACAAATACACACAGGTATGGTTATGGTAGTACCTGATGGAGAGAAGAGAATGGAGCCATGTCTCATGGCTGAGACATCAAGCCAGATTCAAAAAACATTATAAACATAAAGCAAGATAAATATAAAGAAAACCACATCTAGGCACATTATAATAAAACTGCTAAAGACCAGGGAGTAGATATTAAAGGCAGCCAGAGACACAGACTGTTTACCTAAAAAGGAATAATAGTAAACTGGCTACTGACTCCTCAGGCACTGCTGAGAGCAGGGTACCATTATGAAAATAAGAGGACTACCAAAAAGTCTTAATTTCTGAAAGGCCCCCTTCTCCCTTTATCCCCAGCACATGAACAGCAGATTGGAATATTCTCCGGGTGGTTTCACCAGCTACAAGGAAAGACAGAAATAAACTTGAGAGTTGCGCATCTAAAATATCTGGAGGCCCTTCCTCGAGCACATAGGGTTTTAGTGCTTCACAAGTACTGAACGAAGCTGCGTCAAGAAAGCCTGTAATGTAGAAAAAAGGGGGGGAATGTGGAGTTCAGTTTTAAGGAGATTACTGTTCCTCCATGACAGGCTTCATTTTAAGCCAGAAAAAGACAGGCCTAAGGGTATGGGCGTGAAACTATTCCTGGAATTTAGCTTCCCTGTGTGACGCCTAGCCCCTGAGTTGTTCAAATGCACCAATGAAATGCATAGATTTAGGTAATTGCCATATAAAGAATAAGGAACTCGCCTACGTGTGTAGTGACCTATGTGCTTGTTTACTCGAGTACATAAAAATGCTGCGAAGGGGAGAGGCGGGTCTTCTCGCCTTAGCACTGTGCTGCATAGTATGTGCCGGTGAGAGCCCCAGCTAGCTGGAAATAAATCCTCTTGCTGTTGTAAAAAAAAAAAAAGAAAGAAAGAAAGAAAGAAAAGAAAAGAAAGCCTGTAATGCAGCAGCAAGAAACCAGAAAACATAAAGTTGAGAATTTGGAGGAAACAAAAGCAATACAGTGAGAAGAAAGCTTAAGATGATCATTAGTGATCTCGGGAAAATAAAAGATGACTTTGCATCCATGAACAAGAACAGGGTGATATATTTTTTCTAAAGGAGCAATAAAAATGTGGTCAGAGAAGTTAAAAATACAATCAAGGAAGGTAAAATTTTGATAATAGAATTGAAAAATAAAATTGGGAAGCTATCAGAGAGTAGAACAACAGGAGGAAAAGCTAGAAACAAGGAGAGAAAATTAGAAAATTAAATGATTTTTTTTCAGCACTTCAAAGATCCAAATAAATAGTTCCATTTAAAAATGGAGGTGAAGCACTGGGTGTAGTGCAAAACAATGAATCTTCTAACACTGAAAAAAATAAATAAATAAAATTAAAAAAAAAAAATGGAGGTGAAAAGGGGCGTCTGGGTGGCTCAGTCGCTAAGCGTCTGCCTTCGGTCCAGGTCAGATCCCAGGGGCCTGGGATCAAGCCCCGCATCGGGCTCTCTGCTCTGCAGGAAGTCTGCTTCTCCCACTACCATTCCCTCTGCTTGTGTTCCCTCTCTCGCTGTGTTTCTCACTGTCAAATAAATAAAATCTTTAAAAAAAAAAAAAAATGGAGGTGAAGAGATTATGCAGGAAATAATCCAAGGAATGTATCCAGAACTAACAGAGAAGAACTTATGGAAAAGACTCATCAAATATGTTGCATAATTGATGAAAATAAGTCCACGTGAAAACACATCTTTAAATTCCAGATGGAAAAGTATTAGTGCTCAAAAAAAAAAAAAAAATCAGGAACCAGAGTGACCTCTAACTTCTAGACAGCAAACCTGGGGTGAGAAAAAGACTCTTTTTTTTTTTTTTAATTTAATTTTTTTCAGTGTTCCAAGATTCATTGTTTATGCACCACACCCAGTCAAAAAAAGACTTTTTGAAGGAAAATAAATTTTAGTCTTGAATTCATCATCCAGCCACAAGATTAATAGAGTGTGAGGGTAGAATAAAGATATTTCAGGAATGCAAGATCAAAACATTTACCCTCCATGAATCCTTTCTTGGGAAGATCCTGAAGAACATTCTCCACCAAAGTGAGGAAATACAAGATCTGGGATACAGGGGCTCAGACACAGGAAAGAAGCTCAGGGGATACATTGAACATGCTATGTGGCATTCTTAGGAGGCCAGCAGTGTTGCAGGCCCAGAGAGCAGCCAGTCCAGAGAGGAATTGGAGAACAAACAGATCGCTCCAGGAGAGATTTGTCCTTAAGAAAATGCAGCTGATAGAAAATTGGATGTTTCTAAAAATATTGAGGGGATATTTACCCCTTTGAGAGTTTGGGGATGCATCCATGATAGATACATTAAACAACAAGCAAAGACAAGACAATGATTCCTGGGAAAATAAAAGTTGTACACAAATGGAAATATAATCACAGTATGCTTTTCATAGCTCAGCTGTGAATAGTATTTGCATGCTCATAATGGTATAGATTCTCACCAGAAAATAAATTTTAACTGTATTTGGGAGGATGGGGGAAGAAAGTGATGGAGAGAAGGAAAGAAGAAAGCTGTCATTGTCTTCTGTAGAGAGAAGTAAATTGGTAATGCTCAAATTGTAAAGTTAAGAAGTAGCAGTAGATACCTTAGAGGAAGGCAAATGCAAAAAGAAAATGCAAAAAGAATCGACAGGTGTTGCTTCTGTTAATGGACAAAGATGGGAATAATGGGGAAGAGTGGGAGAGTGGGTTCAAGGGACTACTGTTTTTCATGTTTTTTTCTTAGAACCATTTGACTTTGCAGATTATTTGTATGTGTACATTTCATAAAAATTTCAAAATTTAAATCTTGCTGCAGGAAAGTATTATAGTATACTATTACCATTTATGTAAGAAAACATAGTATATATGTAAATAGGCTTTTTTTTTAAGTCATAAAGAATCTCTGGAAAGATATGCAGAAAACTCCCAATGGTAGCTGCCTCTCAGGATGGCAGCTAGTGGCCATCAATGGACAGAAGAAAGAGAGAGACTCTACCCTTATACTCATTTGAGTTTTACACTGTGTACCTATATTATTTATTTACAAAGAAAAACTTCTAAGAAATAAAGAAACCAGGAAAGAAATGGAAGCAAGAGAGCAAACAAAGCTAAAATTACATGGGCTCTAAACAGAGTGCCCATATCCTTTTAGGACAAGTTCTTTCTTCAATAAATACAAATGCATGTTTTCTTATTATGCAATTGACATTATCCTTGTAGAACAAATGGAGGAAGAAAAAACCATTCACGATGCCACCAAGCATATAATCACTCTTAAATTTTCAGTGTATATATATTTTTCCCCAAATACATTTATTTTATTTTTTCAGTGTTCCAAGATTAATTGCTCATGCACCATACCCAGTGCTCCATGCAATACGTGCTCTCTTCAATACCTACCACCAGGCTCACCCAACACCCCTCCTCCAAAACCCTCTGTTGCTCAGAGTCCACAGTCTCTCATGGTTCATTGCCCCCTCTGATTTCCCCCCATTCATCCTTCTTTTCCTTCTCACAATGCCCTCCGTGATTTTCCTTATGCTCCACCCGTGAGACCATAATAAGATAATTGACTCTCTCCGCTTGACTTACTTCACTCCATATAATCTCTTCCAGTCCCATCCATGTTGATACAAAAGTTGGGTATTCATCCTTTCTGATGGAGGCATAATATTCCATTGTATATATGGACCATATCTTCTTTATCCATTCATCTGTTGAAGGGCGTCTTGGTTCTTTCCACAGTTTGGCAATTGTGGTCATTGCTGCTATGAACATTGGGGTACATGTGGCCCTTCTTTGTAATGCATCTGCTTCTTTGGGGTAAATACCCA
>CM053620.1:10122851-10143230 GCA_028646535.1 Procyon lotor | reverse complement strand
GATTTGAATCTCCCTGATGGCTAAAGATGATGAACATTTTTTCATGTGTCTGTTAGCCATTTGTATGTCTTCTTTGGAAGTGTGTATCTTCTGAAACATCACTGTGTATGTGTGTTTGTGTATTTCTACCCCCTCCCATGGGATAATAGTACTTAATCACCAGTTGTTTTCACTCAACAACAAAGTGTAGTCACTTTCAATATGAATCATTAAGGAATATTCCTATTCAGATCATTTCAGTGACTGATTTTATTTCATCACTTGGCTCCACCACAGTTGATTTAATTAATCCCCTACTGATAAATTGTGTCCAGTTTTTCACCACTGTAAACAGTGCTCGTGTCCTAATTGCTGATCGCATTCTTCACTGTTTCCTTAGACTAGACTTCTAGATATGGTCATTTGGCATGAACATAACTAAAAGGCTTGACATATCTTAATGAAATTATCTCCCAGAAAATTTATACCAATTTACATCCTACCCCCAGCAGAGTTGAAGAATGTTACCCTCTCCCGGCATTTGGTTTGTTTTTGCCGAATCTGGCAGATGAAAAAAAATGTCATATTGTTAGTGTTGGCTTACTGTAAGGCTGAATATTTTCATATATTTATTGATAAAAAAAATTTTTTTGAACACCTTCCCCATGCCTGGTACTGTGCTAACGGAAGTGAGAGGCATCAAAGTACGCAGAATGGTGTCTTTCTTCTAAGGGTTTACAATCTCAGAAGAGGAAATGAATACACAACCAATACAATATTATAGTGCACTGTTTTGTGATGTGTAACCACAGGGGAAAAAGGGATTAATTCTTTGATAAAACTTAAAGTGTTTGTACACAAAACATTTGAGTGGAGACTTGAAGATGAGGAGGAGGAGGACAGGGAAATGGGGTGTGCGATCCCAGAGAATAGCGTGGTTAAGTGCAGTGATGATGTACAGTACATGGGAAGGGTGAGCTCGTAGGGCTGAAGCCAAGGGTGCATGTTGGATATTGACTGTGCCTAGGAAGGAAGCCTGGAAAAGTACACTGGGGCCCTCTTATGAAGAATTTGGAATAGATTCTCCAGACCAAATGCTTCTGTCTGGTACACCTGTCTTGTTTACAGGCTATCATGTTGCAAACAGAAAAAGTGCCAAATATCCACCATGAACCCTGGAAATTATATGTAAAGTGTGTGTGTGTGTGTGTGTGTGTGTGTGTGTGTGTGTGTACATTTTCTATGGTGGGTTTCCATAGCATTCACAAAGGGGATAAAGAATTCAACACCACTGATCCAGACCTTGGAGAGCCTTCCAGTATCTTCAGCAGGAGAGGAGCAGGATCAGGTCTATGAGAAAGAACCTTGTCACTAATGTAGACTGAGGAGGGCACAAGCAGGAAGGGGAACTGGACTTGAAGTTTTTTTTTTTTTTTTTAATATTTTATTTATTTATTTGACAGAGAGAGAGAGAGAGATCACAAGCAGGCAGAGAGGCAGGCAGAGAGAGAGGGGGAAGCAGGCTCCCCGCTGAGCAGAGAGCCCGATGCGGGGCTCGATCCCAGGAGCCTGAGATCATGACCTGAGCTGAAGGCAGAGGCTTTAACCTACTGAGCCACCCAGGCGCCCCCGGACTTGAAGTTTTGATAGATAACGTTAATAATACCCACCGTTTATTGAGTATTTACTTTGTGGTAGACAAAATGCTAGATGCTTGGCACCTATTTTATTTCATCTTCAAGCAGCACATTTAACAGATGAGGAAACTGAAATGGATTTTTTAATTAATCCTGGATCACCTGGCTACAAATGGCAGAGTCCATAGTTGACCACCAAGTCATGTGACTTCAAAGCCCACTCTTATAAACATTACTGTTCCCTCCAACACCATTTTTTTCATACTTCATCTCAGTTAATTATTTTAAGTAGCAAAATGACTCACTTCAGGGAACAGAATCAAATGAGTCTAGATAGCATTTAGCAGACGAAAAACAGAAAGGCCTCTGTGACTGTTCATTGTCCTTGTTGCACAAAGAATTGATCGTCTGCTGAGATAATAGCATTAATCCAAAGAAATCCCTAGCTCTGCACATTGGTTCCTGTTGTTATTTGTGTCTTCTCATTCCATGGAAGGAAATTCTTGCAGATTTCAACTGGCAAACGAGTCATTTTGAAGAAAGTGTGCAGCATTTTCTTCAGCTCCATGGTCATTAGCACCATGGAAGAGGAGGTCTGCATGAGTATATTCTCCCGCATTTATTGTTGAAATGGCATATGCAAACAATAGCATTCGCTTCTGCCTTTCACAGCAAATATTAAATATACCATAAGGAACTTGTAAAAGCTCTGACTGTATTACCTTGGGAGCTAAGCGCTGCCTAAGAAGTGCACTGATGCACTATTATCAAACAAAAAGCAAATGTTATCTTCAGACACATGAAACCTCAGGGTGTCACACTCATCACCAGCAGGCATGGAATTCTGAATTGCAGAAGATCACCAACTTTCCATCTTTCACAGTCCTGTATGCACGCATGTACTGACCTTCTGTATGTGTTGTTCATGGGCTGCTCTAAGGACTTGGCCTTTTTACCCCTAATTCACAGAAAAAACCAGAACCAGAGACAGCTACTGCTGAAGTTTGGATGGAAGGCTTAGGAAAGCTCATTTTTATCATTTTTGGAATAAATATGTGAAACCCTGGGAGCTCATCTGGTCCACTAAGGATAATCTCCCCACTGTTGTTTGTTTTTTGTTTTGTTTTGCTTTGTTTCAGAGGTAATTTAGTGATTCATCAGTTGCATATAACACCCTGTGCTCATCTTGACTTAACCTCCTTAATGCCTATCACCCAGTTACCCTATCCCTCCACCCCCTCCCTTCCAGCAACCCTGTTTGTTTCCCACAGTTAAGAGCCTCTTATGGTTTTTCTCCCTCTATTTTCATCTTATTTTTTCTTCCCTTCCCCCATGTTCATCTGCTTTGTTCCTTAAATTCCACATATGAATGAAATCATATATTTGTCATTCTATGGCTGTCTTATTTTAGTTAGCATAATACCCTCTAGTTCCATCCACATCATTGCAAATGGCAAGATTTCATTCTTTTGGATGGCTGAGTAGTAGTCCGTGTGTGTGTGTGTGTGTGTGTGTGTGTGTGTGTGTGTGTGTGTACCACATCTTTATCCATTCATCTCTCAACAGACATGTGGGCTCTTCCCACAGTTTGGCTATTGTGAACATTGCTGCTATAAACATTGGAGTGCGTGTGCCCTTTCAAGTCACTACGTTTGCTTCCTTTGGATAAATACCTAATAGTGCAATTGCTGCATTGTAGCGTAGTTCTGTTTTTAACTTTTTGAGGAATCTCCGTACTATCTTCCAGAGTGAGCCCAATCGCTTTGAAGGGCTCATCTGATCCACTAAGGATAATCTCCCCATCTTAAAATCAGTGGACGTGGGACCTTAAATCCATCTCCAAAATCCCTTCGCAGTAGCACCTAGATTCATGTTTGATTAAATAACTGGGAAAAGATAACTGTACACCAGGAGATGGATACCTTGGGGGCCACCTTATAACTCTGCCTACCACAAACCCTCACAAGCTGCTTCTCTGCTGGCAAGGGTAGTGTCCGTTGTATGCTTTCTTAGCATCCCCCTTTGTTTCCTCAGTTTTGTAATCCAGCATTTTTAGCAAATACCAATGAGCCCATAATTACATGTCATGTGGAGCATTTCATATTTTGGTGAAATGATGACAATGGCTGTCATTTGCGAGGACTACTCTTTGTCAGACACTGCTCCATGTGTCACATGTGTGACCTCACTGCAGCACCACCACAGTCTGCACAGAGGGTGCAGCTGGTGTCACAAGCTCCAGATGAGAACACTGAGCCTGGGCCTGGGTAAGTAGCGTGCCCAAGATCCAACAGTTAGAAAGCAGTGGAGCTGGGACTCAAACTCACATCCCTTTCCTTCAGAGCCCTCCTTCCTAACCTTTTTCCATCATCTTACTCTTTTTGGGGTTTTAAAAGGTTGTGAAGTGTCCTCCATAGCTTTGATGATCGTCATTCATCCAGTCCTTCTTCCATCAGAACTGCCATCTAATAACAGAAAATATCACATATGCCAAGTCCTTCCTAGTAGCAAAGGACATCCCTAAAAGTCAAATAACAAAGAGACACGAGGGTGTTAGAGCAGTTTAAAACTTGACTTTGGGGGAGGATAGTCCAGTCCCTAAGCAGCTGGCATTTTAATGTGCCTTGTTTGTGAATTCTATGATATACTTTGCCACCTGGTTTTATGCCAAACATTGATTAATAAGCTTCATCAAAAAGAAAACTCACCAATTCAGCCCTGGAGAACAACTTCATATCTTCTTTTAGGGCAGCCAACCTGTGTCAGCAGGAATCAGAATAGAAATGGTACCCATCCATTGAAAACTAATGTCCCCTGACTCGAAATAGCACTTACGCTGGTGACACCCTATCTTCATTGTGAAGAGAGGATTGACCTGTGCTACTGGCTAGAGGAGGAAGATAAATGGCTATATCAGGAGAGATGACACTGACAGAACCTTCTTCTTCTGAAAGGCATTTGCTGTCTGATAAAAGAAGGACAAAAATGCCATTGATTTATGTTTTATTTGTAAGCTGTGTCTCATAAATGAGTAAAACTATGTAGAGCACTCCAAGACCACTAATTTGGGAATAAGGGCCAACAGCTGAGATGATCTGGTATAGGACTTTCTTATTTTCTCTTGTAGCTGCCCCTCCATTTGTCCTAACAGCAGGTAGGTATGAAGCCCAGGCCTGCAATTCCCATAGGAGTTGAAACGCCAAGTTATGCGCCCACTTCTGTGTTCTGATGTAGTAAGTTCTTCACCTTCCAAAATCTGAGAACCAGGGGGGAAAAGTGAACAGGGCAAAGGGGATCGGGAGTACTGGGGGAAGGTTTGCAACTTAAAATGTGAGAGGCAGAATAGATTTCGTTGAGAGGGATCATTTGGCCAAAAATCTTAGGGAGGAAAGAGTGAGCTATGAGAGTCTAAGTGGTTAAAGGAAATAGATTGATGGGCATCACTTCCAACCCTACAATTGAGTCCTGTCATATATTTCAAAATGAGTTTGAAATATTAGCAAATAAAATTCCATTGGTTATTATGAAATAATATTTATCAAAACTTCCTGTATTGTGTTCCTTAGTGAAAGCTGTTCATCCTCACTATAACATCGTAGAAACTTTGCCCTTGAAAAATATTTGTTTTAAAAATTACAGATTCCAGGAAAGATGTTGTACCTTCTTTTGGTATCTCAGAATTTGGAGATTAGAGCAGATAATTAGGATAAGCTTGTTAGAGAACTGGACTGTCATCCTGAGAAAGAGATATAAAGAATCTTCACAGAGCATTCAAAAGTGGAATTGTAGGTTTGCTCTTCAGAATCAGATTGCTTTTGGAAAAAAAAGAAAAGCCAACAAACACCCAGCTGCTTTGATTCAAAAAAAATAATGTTTGTCTCTGATGTGGAGTTCTGCAGTGCCAGCCATTTGAAGTCTAGAGGGCTTTGACATGAGCAGAATGAAAAGCCAAGAATATCTTCACTGTTAACTTGTAGTCTTGTGTTGCAGGCACACAAAAAGTCCCTGTGGACGATTGAACCCAGTGAAGGCATGGTTCCCCCGGAAAGCGATCTTCAGCTGACGCTGACAGCCAACGTGAATGACATCTTGACATTCAAAGACACGGTCGTATTGGACATAGAAAATAGCAACACTTACCGGATTCCTGTCCAGGCTTCTGGAGTTGGCTCCACCATTGTCTCAGATAAGCCCTTTGCTCCAGAACTCAATTTGGGAGCACATTTTAGGTAGGGAGACTTCCTGGGTTGATTCTTACAGACGCTACAGATGTTGTATTAGCCGAGCATCTCCTCTACCTTGAAAAACTATTTTAGGTAAATAGAACTAGTGTCTTCAGCCTCCCCTCCCTTTTCCTGTCTTTATTCTCCCTCCAAATGGGCACATCAGCTATAAGAAGACACTTCCTAGGCACAGCATAGTGGAGTTCTCCAAGCTGTGTCCCTCCATACTAGAGAAGAGACTTCTGGAAGTTTTTTTCTCTCAAACATATAGTGGCTACTTTGTGACAAATTTAGAATCTCGGCCATGATGTCTCCTCTTTAATTCCAATGCACTGCTAATTCCTCTCATGAATGTAGAAAATACAGATGCAACTTGTTGGTGACCTAAGTAGAGTATAACTTGGAAGGTTAAAATTTTATTGTATATTATTGGTTATTGCAAGGCCGGTAATTTTTCCGGTATTATGTCCTCTGCTTGTCTCCCCATCCAAGCACCAACAATTGAGGTGGTTGCAATGGACTCCACCTGAAAACCTGGAGACTCTCCATATTTAAATGAAAGCTGGTACAGGATAGACATCTTTGAGCAGAACAGTCTAAATGCAGCTCTGAAAATGTACGAGGCTCGAATGCTAACAGTGAAGAATATATATAGGGAGTTATTCATGGTTCCCCAGAGGAGTCACATAGCTGCCACTAGTGGATGCTTGGGGGCACTTGAATCTGTGGCAATACTGTGAGCAGACCTCAGAGGGGTGCTCCTGCCTTCTGGTGTGACAGGCCTTGAAACCAAGATGGACACACTATACATAGAGAAGATGTGCCTGACAAAAGTCAGTCAGGGGCCCTCCCCAAAAGCCCATCCACACCTCCTATCCTGTGCTCCATCTACAACACATGACACTTGATTGAAACTACATTAACCAATAGGCATGAAGTAACAGGCGAGTCAGAGAGTGGGATCACATATGTTTTCAGAGAAGCACCCAATTACAGTTTTTGTGTCAACTAAGTATAAAAATGCTCCTCTCCACCCGTCTATTGGCCATAAACTAGGGCATCTTGTCATTGCGTACCATGCTTCTATTTCCAAATTTCTTGTTAAGTGCACTCAAATATAATTATAGAAAACAATACACTGCACACCAGACTTAATTACATGTTCTCCTTAGTCTACAAATAGTGTCAAATAGCCCCCAAGACTTGCCTAGAAATGGAGGATTAGTTAATAGTTGTCTATGAATGTAGAAGCAAACAGCAGCTTTTAGCTGCCAATTTCTGCTCTGGACAAACCCTGCAGTTATTCTTTTCACCAGAAAATCATGATGCCAGCCATCTCGAGGAGGAGCGTCAAAAGCAGGGGTGGGCAAACAGCGGCCCACTGCCTGTTTCTATAAATGAGGTCTTCCTGGCACACGGCCGTGCCCATTCCTACACAGACATGTTCTGTGGCTCCTTTCACACTACAATGGAGAGTCGAGTGGTCATGACAGACCACGTGGCCCACAAAGTCTGAAGTATTATTATTCATCCCTTTACAGAAACATTTTTTGGACATAAGGGTCTGAAGAAATACCCATATGGCGCCTCTTCTGGTTTGCAGATATAGGGCCAATGCCCTCAAATCTTCAGTTCCTATTTCTTCACCTGTAAAATGGGAGGAAATACACTTCTTATTACTGGGTTGCTGTGAGGATTGAAAGATATACCTACCAGATATAAGTAACAGAGACACTGCCTACTTTACAAACAGTTCATGTTATTTATTATTTCCCTAAAGCCTGGACTCAGCCATGAGGTCAAGCTACTGCAGGAAGCATGCTCGGTGGATGCATATTTAGATAGAAATGGTTACACCTGACAGCTGGCAAATACTCATTATTTATCTGATGCTTCAACTTGCTTATTAGATATGATGCTATTTGTAATGAGGAGCAGAGGGGATGAAGTCTCAAAGCCTGATAAAATTTTAAAAATAAAAAACAGCCCTCAGTCCTGAGATGAGTTTTCTCCCTGGAAAAAAATTTTTAAGTAAGCTTATAAATCAGTTATTTTATTTTATTTTTACTTTTCTAGGATTTTATATACTTATTTGAGAGACACAGACAGAGATAGCAACAGAGAGCATAAGCAGGGAAGAGAGGGAGAAGCAGGCTCCCTGCTCAGCGGGATTTGATCCCAGGACCTTGGGATCATGACCCAAGCTGAAGGCAGATACTTAATCAACTGAGCCACTCAAGTGCCCCTAAATTAAGTTCTTTTTTTAATCCCAAACAAAATCATGTTTGAGTCACCTTCAAGGTTTTAGAAATCCCAGTGTCTCGAAAAGAGCCAATCAAGAGGTTCTTTATAAATACTAATGGGATAGATGATGAATGAGCAAATGAATTCATGAATGAAATAGCAGCATTTTTAAAGCACTAGTCTGAGAAAAATGACCAATCCAGCTGATGTTGTGGTCCCTCATACAGTTGCCGTGAGCTTAGGTTGGGCTTGGTGGGTATGTGTTGTTTCTCTTCCACGCACCTTTCAAGTTGAGCACATCACAAGGTATTTTGCTCAGTCAGTGGAAATTTACCCAACACGGACTGAAATGTATTTCTCCTCCAGCAGGTATTTTGCTTTCCTTTCACTCCTCAGAATCATTTCTCATAAATTAGAGTGGTTTTCACATACACTGTGTCTGTGTTCTGTGCCCTTCCCTGGTGATGGCAACTCAGGGACCAACCCCAGGGGCCAGACTCGAGTCTGTGGACCCATAGGAAGACACTACCTTGTCCCATTACTGTGGTGGCTCCTCACAGCTTCATGATTTTGCCTTCCTAAATGTTAAAAAATAATGTCTGATTTCTTTACTCACTTTTTAAATGCTTTCAGAGGCGTAAATCCCAAGGGTGGACAACTGAACAGAACAGCCCCAAACTGAGTCCTCTCAACCCCTGCCTCTTCTTTTCCAGCCTGGACACCTACTATTACCGCTTCAAGTTGACCAACAAAGGACGTCGGGTCCAACAGTTGTTCTGGATGAACGAAGATTTCTGTCCGCAGGACAAGCTGAGCAAGAAGGGCCTGGCTAAGAAGGGTCTTGCGAAGAGTCAGCCCCACGCCCAGGGCTCCCAGGGCCCCGTGTTTCAACTCCACCCTGTCAGAATGGAGCTGTACCCCGACCAGACGATCGATGTGATACTTGAAGGCTATTCTGCTACTCCTAGGGTAAGAGGACACCACATTTAGAAGCTCTTTTTCTCCTAAATAAATCTTTGCTCTATCTATTTCTTAGGAGAGTCCCTTGACATTTATCTGAAGAAAGGATGTGGTTTCTCACGGTTTTCACTCAGCACGGAGTTACCATGGCAGCACTCATTGCTCTCAGGTTCAGCTATGCTCAGTTTTCTGTTTGTTTCTACAGCTACCATGAACCTAACCTTACAATAACATTTCAAGTAGCTTCTCATCCCCAGGGTCAGCAGGGACCAGCCAGCAAGTCACTGGCAGAGGGACAGCCAGCGTTCAGCCAAAGCTAAGCCTCCTCTTAACACTTAGCAATGTTAATTTCACATTTATTTTAAAAAGATGTTTTTAGAGACACTCTCAGCTGCCTCTCCTATCCAGGGATTGGGACATCCTTGATCTCTTCCCTCTCGAGTTGACACAACAGCTTCCTATGTATACCCATCATTGTTTTATGTGTCAATTAAAAAGCTGAGTCATCGTCAGCTTTGATGCCCTGCTCATATTTATATCACTATTCTGCTTTAAATATTTAAGCCATTCCAAATCATTGTCTGTTTATTCATATTCCCTTGTGGAAATTGGAAACCCTCAAAAAATTAAAAGAAACTTCCTAAATCACACTTGAGCCTCTTCTCCCTCACAAATGCAGGCTCTGTAGATGAGAAATGATAGTGCTTGAGCTCCTGCTGGTGTTACTGAAGGGGAAGGTGATACTAAACTTTTTCCTCACAAAATAGGAAGCAGGAGAAACTGGTCTCCCAGCAGACAAGATGGGAAAGCCCATCCCTTCCCTTAGCTCCTCTAGGGTCACAGACTTTATTTCCGTTACATTGTTTCTTCGCAGAGCATTTTCAGGCAAAACACATCCTCAGTGCAAAATCGAAAATGTTTCCTATCGTGGAGTAAATGATGTGCTCTTTCTTTCTGTTATTCAGGGATTCGGCCAACTTTTACTAAGTATGTACCCTGCAACAAACACTGTGCTAGGCACTGAGGCCACAGAAATGGCTAGAACGCAGCCCCTCGTGTCAGGACACTGGCAGCCCATTGTAGGAGCACATTTACAATGTTGTTATCAAGAGTTGATCATATTTTTAAAGGCATTAAATATGAGCAGCTGGGATTCTAAATTCAGTTTAAGATTTACTGAGAGCTTCCCGGAATGTTCTTCCCTGTTGTAGTACATAATTGAGAAGAGACTTAAATTCATTAACATCCAAAACCTGAGTACTCTTCAGTATAAGCTATTCGTGATATCACTTCACTATAAGCCCTTTGTACTTTATAAAAATCGGGGCCTCCTGGGTCCAAAGAAATGTTGGTTTCTATAGCATGATTTTTAAATATTCACGAATGAAAGGCAACATTTTTCTAGCCATAGCTCCTGACTAGCTTGATAAGAAATCATGTATCTACCACTGAACTGTAAGCCCAGGAAGGATTTTACCTGCCTCATCTGCCACTGTTTTGTGTGTCCAGTCCCTAACAGTCCTGATACATAATACATGTTGAACCGAATGTAAATCAGTTGTGTCCTCAGGAGCAGTCAGAAACCAACACAGGATCCACCCAAGACATAGTCGGCCAATCAGACTTTAGTAATAGCGAGCCAGAGAGCAATCTCTGAAATGCACTGCTCAGAAAAATGAGCTTTTTCCCTGGGGTCTCCAGGCAGGTAGTTGAGAATTAGCTTGCTGATTGTTGAGAAATAAGTTTTCAGAGCTACGGATGTTCCAAAAGTGCCGGTGCATCTCCTCTACAGGTAGTCAAGGAAAAGCTGGTGTGCCATGCCATGATCGGGGCACAAAAGGGGAAGAGCTTGGTGATGACTGTGAATATCCTCTGTGAGTTCATAGCCCCGCTCCTCCAGCTGTCCACCAAACAGCTCATATACCGACTGGAGAAGGTCAGTGCGGCTTGCTGCCCGGGGTGGGTGCAGGAAGGGTCAGCATGTTCACATTTTCATTTTGGAAGCTAAATTAATGGGAAGCCTGTTGACACCCACACCCAGCCAGTGTTTTTTAAGCTTCGGAGGCCAATACACATTCAACTGAAACTTCTGAATCTAAACCTACATTCCTCTGAAGTGTAAATTGCTATGGAAATTCTTCCATCATCCCTGATTTAGAAGACCGAAGTAAGTGAAGGGATATTCCAGCACACTGAAAATGCATTTTAGTTGATCCTTCATTCTACCTAGATTAAATAAACATCATAGTAATGGAAAAGGGTTGGAGTAGAATTATTGCTAATTATAATCAATAAGAATAGCTGCCACTAGCAACCTCTTTGACCTCAGCTGTAGTAACTTCTTACTAGACTTGTCACCAGAGGCAAGGGAAACAAAAGCAAAAATAAACTGTTGGGACTTCATCAAGACATAAAGCTTCTGCACAGCAGAGGAAACAATCACAAAACTAGAAGGCAGCCTACAGAATGGGCTGTATTTGCAAATGATATATCTGATAAAGGGTTAGTATCCAAAATCTATAAAGAACTTATCAAACGCAACACCCAAAAAACAAATAATCCAGTTAAGACATGGACAGAAGAAATGCATAAACACTTCTGCAAAAACACATCCAGATGGCTAACAGACAAAAGAAAATATGCTCCACATCACTCGGCATTAGGGAAGTACAAATCAAAACCACGATGAGATATCACCTCATGCCAGTCAGAAGGGCTCAAACTAACAACACAAGAAACAACAGGTGTTGGTGAGGGTGCAGAGAAAGGGGAACCCTTTTACCCTGTTGATGAGAATGCAAGCTGGTGAAGCCACTCTAGAGAACAGTATGGAGGTTCCTCAAAAATAACAATGGAACTACCCTATGATCCAGCAATCGCACTACTAGGCATTTATCCAAAGGATACAAAAATGCACTTTTGAAGAGGTACACACACCCCAATGTTTATAGCAGCAGCATCAACAGTAGCCAAACTATGGAGAGAGCCCAAATGTCCATCAACTGATGAATAGTTAGAGAAGATGTGAAGATATAATGGAATATTACTTGGCCATCAAAAAGAATGAAATCTTGCCATTTGCGATGACATAGATGGAGCTAGAGTGTATTAGGTCAAGTGAAGTCAGTCAGAGAAAGACAAATACCATATGATTTCACTCGTATGTGGAATCTAAGAAACAGATGAACATATAGGACGGGGTAAAGAAGAAGAGAGGGAAACAAACCATAAGAGACTCTTAATGACAGAACAAACTAGAGGGTTGCTGGAGGGAGGTGGGTGGGGGGTGGGGGGATGGGTGATGGGCATTAAGGAGGGCACTTGTGAGGAGCACTGAGTGTTGTACATGAGTGATGAATCACTGAATTCTACTCTAGAAATCAATATTGCACTGTATGTTAACTAACTAGAATTTAAATGAAAATTGGAAAGAAGAAAGAAAAGGAATAGTCACCACTCAACTGATTGGTATGCACTGGCATCAAGCTGTGCTCCTCACATACACTTTCCCAGTTGTTTCCTCACAACAGTCTATGCTGTAGCTTCTGTTGTCATTCCCATCACACGTGTGAGGAAATGGAGACGCAAGTTAAGCTGTTATGCAGATCACCTAACTCGGCCTGAGAATTATCAACTTAAGCTGATTCACACTCTTTAATTTACACAGCTATAAATGCCCATGACTTTATATGGCCATTAGGGACAAGCAATGAATGGAGGAGGCAGAGGACAGGGGAAAGCTAGGAATGGCTGCTGCTCGGGGCAGGGGGTCAGGATGGTGAGGAGGTGGGGGACACATCACAGCAGGATGTGACCTCTTCCTAGGCAGGCTTCCGTCCTAGAATTATGTAAGATCCAAACCAAATATGTAGAGAATATCTCTTCTGAGTTGGATGCTGAAAATCTGGTGAACCATCCTGACATAGGCAAAGCTAAGAGACTGGTTGAGGTTACAGACTATAAACAAATGATTAAAATTCCGTTGTTTAAGATTCAATTTTAAACAGTGCCATGAAGAGGAGATAAAAGGCTCTTTGAGAACATGTCTTGGAGCCCTGGCTGTATTTGTACCTGTGGTCATAGACAGCTGCCTTGGCAAGGTCCTCAAGTTGAGACTTGAAGGAGAAATAGAAGTTAGCCTGGTGACGAGAGCGGGGCAGAGAATCATGGGCAGAGGGCACAGCGCATGCAAAGGGCCTGAGTTAGGAAAGAGGTTGATGAGTATACAGAACTGAAAGGTCATCTCAGAGAATGTGCCTGGAATGACTCGAAATCCATCTGGAGAAAATGGGCAGAGGCCAGATGAGTTTGGCATGACTGGGAGGCATATCCTTGACTTTGGGTTTTGTTCTGGGCAGTCATTGGAGGCCTGTAGGGAGGGGGAGGGGTGACATGGTCAGGTTTATTCATTGGAGCAGTCATACTGGCTCCCTAATGGAATCTTTATCAAGGCCTACCATGTGCCAGGCACTGGGTTGAGACTGGGGATATCACAGTGAGAACAGTCCCTCCCAGATGAACCTCACAGCCAACTGGGAAAACTAAGTATTAAGTAAGCTGTTGTTCATAGTGAGGAACATACGTAATTGAAGCTAGGTCCTGACATGGGGTCATACGGATGGACCACGTTTGGCAGTGCCTAACTGATTATGGGGCCGTCAACCAGGAATCCTTTTGTTACCCGGAGAGACTTGCAGGAGAATGTCCAAGACCATTGTTTCTGGTAGTGTATTCCATTATATCTTGTTCATATGAACTATCTATTGAGCATCCACCACAGATAAAGGGCTCTGCCAGGAGGTGAGTAAGGGAGCTTATAATCAAGTAGGAGAGGTGAGATGTACAAGTTCACTTCAAGCCAACAGATAATTTTGAGCACTTACATCATATGGCAACAAAGACACAGCAAAACCCTGGCTTAATAGGCCAGCGGAGAAAGTAGGCATTGAGGAAGTAGAATAGTTTCAGCTACAGGATGGTCAACCAACTGTGACAAGCTCCATGAGATATATAAAAATTAATGCTACACGAGTTGCTGCTACAGTTACTACGTTTTCATTGCTCTCTCTTAAAATAGTAATCAGGAAAGTTATTTATTGGCAACAGCTGCACCAAATTCAGTGGCATTGTATTTCCTCTAAATTTGGTTATTCAGAGAAAATTCAGTGACTATTTATTGAATATTTTTTGTAAGACATTACACTGTATGTTAAATATGCAGCCTGGTTTCTTATTACATTTTTTTTCTGAGCCTATAAACACTCGTAAAAATGTGTGCATAGAGTTCCTTTTCTTCCTTTTATATCCTTAAGCCTTAGGGTTTTTTAAAAAATTCTTGTTTAAATCTCTGTTATCACTAGAATAAAAGAGCAAATATTTTGAATATGGTAGCGACTTAGTGAATTAAAAAATAAATGATCACAACTCTGTGTTCATTTGTTTTTGCCCTTCTCTTCCTCCCCCCAAATATCATAATTGTGAACTCTGTCCAACTACTGTATTTTTCATTGTTTATTTCCCACTCACATGTAAGCCATATCAGGGACAATGAAGAAATGCAACTTTATTACCCAGCATGCACAAGAGGCCTGTTGGTGTTGGCGTTCCGAGTTAATTACATAACACCCAATTATCTGTCCTGTCTCATTTAGACTATAACGATACCAGCCCTGCCTATGGGAAGAATTCTTCTATAACCATTTCCTCAGGTTTGATCTTCTTTATAACTATGGTACCATTCGTAACCTCACAGATGAAGCCACATCTCTATGGAATTGAGAAGGTCAACTGAAAGTAGCAGACAGTTTGCTTCATGAAGTCCAGCAGCAAATCCTGTCTCCTGATATTTGGGGAGACAAACAACCCAGAGAGTAGGGGTCATTTTAAAATAGAATGGCTCTGTGTGCATCGACTCCTCATTACTAACCTCTAAATGGCCTCTTGCGAAAACCAACCAAGTATGGCTTCTTCCCGTCACAGCTTCCTGCAGTGACACAGTGGCCCCTGAAGGAAGGTCATTGGGTGGTTAGCCTTTGGCCCCAAAGTGCGGCTTCATCCCTTCTCCAAACTGTATTATATCATCTGCAGATACAAGGTGATTTCAGTACCTGTGTTAGAGGGAGGGAAACAATGGCTGGCATCTCATGCCAAGTGCCAGACTGAACCCCTGAAAGAACTCTAGGCGTGCACAGGGGACCAGTGGAGTACAACTAAGGCAGGAGGCTTGAGCCAGCTGTTAAGGACTGAATGTTTGTGCCCCCCACCCCCCGACCCCAGATTCATATATTGAACTCCTAATCCCCAGTGTGATGATGTTGGTGGTGGAGACCTTTGGAAGGTAATTAAGTCATGAAGACAGAGCCCTCAGGAATGGAAAGGGAAAAGTCGAGACAAGAGAGATGATCTCCCTCTCAGCCAAGTGCGGACACAGAAGACAGCCATTTAAAACCAGACACCAAATCTGCTGGCACCTTGATCTTGGACTTTCTAGCCTCCGCAACTATGAGACGTAAATGTCTGTTGTTATAGCAGCCCAAACTGACAGACATAACAGGCACTGGTTCCCCAAGCCCCTCCGACCTAGAACCAAGGGGGCCAGGAACCACAGCAGAAGGAAGAATGTGTTAAACAAAGAAGCAGGGACAGAGTCTGACCAAAATATAGAATCAGAAGGATTTAACTGAAACTGGAACAAGGAGAAAAAGCAAATCAAAACAGTGAGGCCCGGTGAAAACAGGCTAGAGTTGTGGTCATGAATGGAGGGAGGCTGTCTTTGGAAGCTAGAGACTTCTAGCTTCTAGACTAAGGCTTCTGGTTGCCTCCTGCTGATATTAAAGGACACCCTTTCCACAGCACACGAGAAATAATGTGGGCTCCCACATCAGAATGAGAAAAATGTTCAGCTAAAGATCCATTTCTGATGCTTTCTGCAGTTGAAAAACTAAATTTGCTGTGTCTAAGAAAGTGAAAAGAGGCTTTCTAAACCAACTATCCCAAGTGTTACCAGGAAAAATGTACAGGAAATAGTTGTGAGCATTTGCCAATATAACAATATGTTGCAAATGTATAAATCTTTGCAAATTGGATATTTTAAGCATAGAAAAAATGTATAAGGAAAATGTTTTGTTCATTATAATGAGGCAGGGTTCTTCTATAAGATTAACCTTTGTTTATAAACCTTTGTTTATTAACCTTTGTTTTATGATACTGGAAACTTCTATACTAACAGTAACTATCCTGAAGCATGGCTTGTATAGGTGTTTTTACCTTGCCAACAAGAGAGTAAGAAATCTAATCCATGTTTTCTGGCTTATGTAAGATCATTTAACTGTAGTCCACTATAAATTCCAAATAATTTTTCTAAGTCTGTTCCAGAGAAAAAGAGAGCAAGGAGGAGTGGGGAATGCTAATTCTGCTGTTAACAATGAATATCAGACTTTGGTTGCTAAAGGCTTACTATGTTTACCATAACTCGTTTTCCTCTTTTTCCTCTTTTGCAGAAACCTAACACTATCCTAGAACCTGATTACCAGCCCTTGGTTATAAAGAACATTTCCACCCTGCCCGTGAATGTGTTACTTTCAACAAGCGAACCCTTCTTTATCTGTGAGCCTGATAAATCTCCCCTGCCATTAACTCTTGAGGTAAGTTGACAGAAGACAGTCCTAACAAGCTCCTAGGAGAGTTGTGTGTGTGACAAAGGAAGAGAATAATGTCAGTATACTACCTAATTTCAGTCTAGACAAATAGAATTCGAGAAACAAAGAGGAAAGAATACAGAAACTTTTAAATGTCATAAACTCCAATGTCAATCAACTATTATTAACGGTGTAAGAACTTTGGCTCATTATAATGACCCTTCATTCCTACCGATTGGAATCTTTAGAAAACAGTGACTTGCCACTAATGATAATAGAGATCTTTTAATTCTACTTTCTCTAATCTGACCAAAGCTCCCTACTCTAGGCAACAGAGAAGTAGCTAAAACTAGTCCCTAGACCAGAGAGCCCATCTCCAGATACTAAGAAATCTGAACCAGGCTGAAGAAGAAGGCTATGAGCTTATCAAGCCCGCAGTCTGATGCAGGATGCAGTGTTCTCTAAATATCCCTACAAGATCACCACTGTGGTTCTTTGCTGGGCATGAGGACGCCAGTGGAAATGGCCAGGCCATGGGGCAGGTGGCCTGAAGAGCTGTAGGGAAGGAGTGAAGGAGAAACCGGATCCATACACCATTGTGTTCAGCTTCCCAGTCTACGGAGACAACTCATGAAGAAGTGCTATAAAGGAGGAAGGGAGGGCAGGCAGTGATAGTGAGATCTCAGAAGAGGGAACCTATGACTGAAGATTTGCTGTGAGCCTCACTCAGGGAGATGGATCCTTTGGGGAAGAGGGGAGACAGACCTGCTTAGTGAGAGGGTTGCAGATAGTACCCAGCTGGTGGCTGTAAACTGCACCACCACCACCACCCCCAATTCTTTACTGGGTTTCTTTCAAGCCTGAGCTGGGGAAAAAAAAAAACAGCTGAGATCTTTGAATAGAGAAATAAAAGACAGAAGAGGCAGAAGAAAAACCTACTGCCAGGGAACCTACACAAGGAAGAAGACCAAAAGTGTAGACATTGTTCTCTACAGTCTCAGAGAAATGATAGAGGATATGACCTGTCTTTTAAAAAAAACTTAAAGATAAGATACAAGTGTTCTAAGTGGAGACAAAGACTAAACTCACAGAGCAAAGGATAACAAATGGATGAAAAAATGAAAATTCAGACATGAACAACTTTCTCAACCTGGGTGGTAGATCAGACCCACTCTCTTGTCCCTCCTGAAACCTTAAGATAAAAGTAGAAATATTCAGAAGGAAAAAAGCCCAGAACAATAAAATAAAGTGGGAGGAGGACAGATAAAACCAAATAATGAGAGATTCGAACAAATTCTAGAAGATAGAATGAGGAAGGAATGGGTTGACTAAAACCTACAAAAACCTGCATTCTGCAAAATTCTCCAGTGAAATCCCAAAGATATGGGGAGTCATTCAGCCTAAGTAGCCTGGGCTCAGAGGCAACAAGTGTGAGGAGAGCACTAGAAATAGAGGGATTCCATGTGTGTTAACAGCTGTCCCACCTGACCCCACACTAAAAATATGGGCAGCTGGCTCTTATCTCAAGACCTAAAGATTAGTGCTCTTCCCCAGAGAGACTGATCAAAATGTCAGGGGAAATTTAATGTTTCTAGTGTTAGTTTCACCCCTTCAGCATTATGCCTGGTGTCTGGAGTATGTCCACCAACTTGATCATCCCCTCTCTGCCCAAGGAAGCTGTTCTATGGACCAGCCCTGAGACATGACAGCCTCTGGATTATTAGGATGCCAGGTTGGGTCAGGAACTACTGCTTCTTGTAGTAACTCTTATAGCGCAGTCTGACCTTTCATATTATTTGCATGTGTAACTTTAATAAAAGTATAAGGGTTTGCTTTTTTTTTTTTTTTTAAAGAGCCCCTACAAATCAACAGGAAAAATACCAACAGCCCAATAGAAACATAGGTAAAGGAATTGAACAGAGTTCACAGAAAGAAAAATAAAGCAGTTCTTAAACATATAAAATTACATTAGAAGAAATTCTAATTACATTAGAAGAAATGAAATTAGGGGCACCTGGGTGGCTCAGTGGATTAAGCCTCTGCCTTTGGCTCAGGTCATGATCTCAGGGTCGTGGGATTGAGCCCTGCATCAGACTCTCTTCTTGGCAGGGAGCCTGCTTCCACCTCTCTCTCTGCCTGCCTCTCTGCCTATTTGTGATCTCTCTCTGCCAAATAAATAAATAAAAATCTTTTAAAAAGAAGAAGAAGAAGAAATGAAATTAAAATTACTTCAAAACATATTTTTTTTCCTATCAGATTGGCAAAGAGCACAAATTGGATAGTGTTCTTTGCTGGGAGGGCATGTGGAAAAGTGTTGGGGGAGGTATACATCAGAGGTGATATGGCTACAGCCATTAAAATTTTAGTTTTAAATTTTAATTTAAAAATTTAAATGCTACTTTTTCTGCTGCTAAGAATTTACCCATCAGCTGAATTTACCCTTCAGCAAGGATATTCATTGCAACATTGATTAAAAGAGCAAAAGATTGGGAGCCAATATCTATCAGTAGGGGATTGGTTAAATCAATGTTGGCAGAATTTTATGATAGAATAAAATGCAGGTACAAGGCAACTCCATATACATTGATCGGTGATCTCCCAGCGAAAAAGCAAGTTGCAGAACAAGAGTGCACAGTATGCTATCATATGTATAAAAAATTTAAAAGTATGTTTATGAACATGATTTTATATTCATACAATATCTCCAACAAGGATAAACAAGACACTTGTGGACCTTGGTTACTTCAGGGGACGGGAACTAGTTGGTTTGAATAAGGGGTTTAGATTTTTGAAAGTAAGGCCATACCTTGTCCTGGGCAGAACATTAAGAAATATTCAACAGGGAGACATATCTCAGTGAAGTTCCTGGTCTTACTTATAACCAAAGAGTTTTATGGCCTCTAAGCAGAAAAGAAGGGGCCCATCAAGGAAGGAGTTTAGACTTACCACAGACTTCTCCACGATAATACTTAATGCCAGATGACAATGGAATAATAGCTACAGAATTTTGAGAGAGCAACCCAGCTACTGTCCTTTGAGTGTAAAGACAACAGACAGATATTCTCAGAATGTGAGAATCAACGAACACAGCATTCAAACAAGTTGGGCCAACGAAATACAACCATTCAGGAGAAGAACCGAATAAGGCACTCGGCAATGAAACCCCTCTAAGGGAAAGACTGGTAGGAAGCACTGAGCCCATTCAGCTGTAGAACCAAGAATACACGACTTTGGTGGTTATGACTTGGGAACAGAATGTTTGAAAGCTCTGCTTTCCAAAAGTAACACCACAGCCAACAAAAACTGGGAGATGCGGGGAGCATAAGTGTATTGGTATTTCCTTCATTTTTACAGGTGGGCATCAGTAAGCTATTGTCTAAGTTTGAAACTGCTTACTACTTAACCATCTTCTTTCTTGATAATAAAGGGATACTCGTAGTAATTGGCATTTATACACTGTACTTGCACTGTGTGCCAGGCACTGCTCTGAATACATCACATAAATATTAACTCATTTCATCCTTTTAAAAAGAAGTAGGGACTGTTATTACCCCTATTTCACAGATAAAGAGACTGAGGTCTAGGAAGCATGAGCAGCTTTGCTCAGATTCACAGACCTGGTAAGTGGCAGAAGCCAGATTTGGACCCAAGCAGTCTGGCTCCGGAGTCAGAATATTTTTTTCAGGTGTTTTTTTTGTT
>CM053620.1:10095360-10122351 GCA_028646535.1 Procyon lotor | reverse complement strand
AAACGGGCTTCTGTGTATCTCCTTCTTGGATGTTTAGTCAGCTCTGTGTTCAGCACCTGAATGTCCAGTAGCCACTCTGAATAGGGAAGGTTCACGTTTCCTCGGCTCGTCGGTACTTCCCGTATGCAGCCCTCATCTTGTAGATGACAGCCAGCTCCCCCCTTCCCTTGCTTGTCACCATGGCAACCATGGCTTGCTCTGGCTGGGTTCCCAAGACATCTAATAGCTCTGAAGCCGGGCTGGGGCCTGATTGATGGGGCCTGCTCATTAGGTGCCAAGGACTGTTTCGGTTCAGGATGAAATCAGCCAGCCTGACCTAATGAGCTTTGAATACCAGATTCTGTGAAGTTATTTTGCTGTAACATAGCGACACGAGTTTATTCTATCTGGGAGCAAGGGACATGCTTTGTTTCTTTTTCATTTTTGAGAAGCCATTTCCATAATTAAAATAATGGCCTTTTGAAAATGTACTGGGCCAATACTGGAGATGATGTGCTTAATTTTTCATCGGTTTAAGCATCTTTTTAGCCATTTTCCCTCCTGTCTTCAGGATCTTCCTATATCTCAGTTTTGAACTTCTGCTTGTAATTCATTTGTTCACTCATTCACTCATTCATTCAGAAAACATTTGATAAGTGACTCTTATGCATCAGACAGTGTGTGGGGCGTCAGGGATATAAAAGTAAGACATTATCCCTGGCCTGAGGCTCTTGGGCAAGCAGAGGGAGCACGTGATCACACCAGGCTCTGAGGAAGGACAGAGTGGGGATGACAGCTCAGAAGAATCCAAGAAGGCTGCCCTGAGAAGCACAGTTCAGTGTCTCCGGCGGAGCCATGAGGAAACACTCTACCTAACAGGAATAGCATGTTTATGTTCATTGGGATTCATGCATTCCATTCTGTCACAAGTGACAGGAAACCTGATCCCAAACAAAAACAAAAAGGAAAGGACATTTACTGGCTCCTACAACTCGAAAGTCCAGATCCACTCTGGCTTCCGGCCCAGCTGAAAGCGAGGCTCAAACAGTGTTACCAGATCCGGGGGCCCCATCCCTCAGCTCTGCTCTCTGGTGTGTTAGCCAAGTTTTCAGGCCGGCTTTTCTCCCCTGGTCCCCACATGGCTGTCGGCACTCCTAGGGCTGCATCCTTGCAGATCTGAGCTCCCAGAAAGGAATGTTAGGCCTTGTACCAGAACTCTCTGGAGATTCACTCTGATCGGACCCACTCGGTCCCATTTCCTGTCTCCTCCCCAAGTCAGTGGCTCCGTGGAGGGCATAGGCCTGGGCCACCTGCCCCACACCAAGGGCTGCCGTGGCGACCTCAGAACCCTGTGGACTGAGTGGGTGGGAGTGGGGCGGATCTCCAGACAAAAGCTGACATCCGGGAGAGCGAATGCTGGGGGGGCAAGGACGCATGTGTCTACAGAGTCCGCAGAGGGCCCGGCAGTGCGGCGGCTGCGCAGCCTTCACCGGCCAGGGAGGAGCCAGGGAGAAGTCTGGGTGTAGATCGGCAGTTGTGTGTGAAAGGGGATAAGGAGCTTAGGCTCTTGGAGGTAGTGGGGAGATTTGTAATCAAGAAGCAACAAAGTCTGCTTTTTTTTTTCCCTTCAGAAAGCTAACTCAGCCTCATCAACGTGGTTCCCCAGCCCCTCTTTGGGAAACACCTGCCACTCTCCAGCTTTCCTGCTTATCCCCTCGACCTTCCAGTCCTTCTCAGCCCTGGGCCAGGAATAGGCGCTGTATAGGGGACTCGGGGCTTCCTACTAGACCCTGGTCTTCTTGCAGTGGAGGTTAACCCCTGCCACCGAGGCTTCCACACCTTCCACCTGGACCGTCTACTGAGTCCCAAGGGCATCTTGACATTCTTGACATCTCCTCTTGGATGTTTCCCAGGTGACTCATGACCAACATCGTCCATGCCAAATTCAGGCTCTTTGCTGGCCTCTCCCTGCCTCTCCTCCAGGGACCCCTGTCCTCAAGAATGACAGCGCTATCCTGAGGCATCCGGATTCCTTCCCGTCCTTGACCTCACTCAGCAACCCATCACCAAGTGCCACGTATTCTGCCTTCTAAAACCCCCTCGTTCCCATTCCCATGGTGATTATCCTAGTTCAGGGCACCCTCCTCTCCTGCCTGGACCGTTTTGATGCCCCAGCCGGGCTCCATCACCCCCCAGGGAGCCAAGTGATGAACAGGTCATTGCCCTGGTTTTCAGCCTTCAGGGAGCATTTATGCTTCTTAGGATGCAGTACAAAATACTACTGTGCTCAGTAAGGCTCAGCGTGGGCCGTCCCCGTGTTCCTCCCCAGGTTCTTCTCACTTCAGTCTGCCCTCACCAGGCCGGCCCCTTCCCGTCCAGTGCCGTTCCTACCTAAGCCCGCGTGCTCTGCTGGAGAGCAGAGAGCTCTTCCCGCGCCCACCTCACCGGCCCTGCTCCCTTGTCAAGTCTCAGCCCCAGGAGGCTTCCCCGGGAAGCCCCTGGAGACCCTTCCCTACCTGACCTCCCCGGTCATAGACTCTGGCAGGCCATCCCCTTCGGGACACATCACACTTGTAATTATGGCTCAGTGTCCGACATCCTAGCTGGCTCTTCAACCCCTTGAGGCCAGGGAGCTCCCCTGTGCTGTCACCAGCTCTGGATCCCAGAGCCCAACACAGAGTGGGCAGCACGGAGTAGGTCCTCAAAGGATACTTTCTAATTTGTAACTGCTCCCCCCACCCCCGGTATTTTTGGCATTTCATCACTGATTAAAGATTCTTTTCTGTCAGCTTCCTGGCACCTGTCAAATAGAAAGGTTCAAGGTATAAATGTCACCTTGATCAGAAAAAAAATGCCACTTGCCTTTTAGACAGGCTTTCCCTGCAGACAGTCAGAAAAACACAAACCACTCATTGGCTAAAGGTCACTTTTATCAGGTATCCCAACACTAACCTTTCTTTTCCAATTAGAATTCTCCTAAGCCTCACCATTAGTGAGAGAAACAGAAGCTTGGAAGAGGCTTTTCTTTTTCTTTCATTAGGGCAGGATATGAGCGTGCCCAGACCCTCTCACCATCTCTCCCTGTCACACACATGTGTATGCACACGCGTGTGTGCATGGGTGTGGCTTTGTAGGCAATCCTGACCTGGCCATTTAAAGCATCTGTCTTGTTTGAGCATTTTTTTCCCACGTTGGCCCTCATGTCACATAAAAGGACAAAGGAAGAAGTCAAATGGACAAGCACACTAAGAAAGCACTCTCTAAGAGGAAAGCCAGTCATTGTCTTAGACACGTGCTTGTCCCCGAGAGCTCATGAGCATGACTGGGTTCTAGACTCTGGTAGCTGATGGGCCAAGCCGTGCACACACACACACACACACACACACGCCGTGAGGAAGCCGGGGTGAAAATTAAGGTGCGGGTGTATCTGCGGGCAAGAGCCAGCACTGTAGGAACGTACCCCTTGGGTCTGTCTCTTGGGTGGGACTGCTCAGCTGGTCGAGAACACGCTGCTTGACAGCATCTGTGGGAAGGAGACACAGGGCAGCCATACGCCAAGCAGCCTTTCCCCTCGGGGGCCGGAGAGAGCCATGCGGACGCTGGCTCGGCTGGCATCTCTGCCCCAGCTCAGGGCCGCAAAGCTGAGGCTATGCTGGAACTAGAGCACGTGGCCAAGTGCTCTCCAAGGACAGTGTGGCCTTTTTTTTTTAATTTATTATTTTTTAACTTAAATTCAATTAATTAACATATAGCATATTATTAGTTTCAGAGGTGGAGTTCAGTGCTTCATCAGTCTTCTACACAGTGCTCATTACATCCCCCGCCCTCCTTAATGCCCATCACCCGGTTACCCCATCCTTCCTACCTCTCTCCCCTCCAGCAACCCTCAGCTCATTGCCTATGATTAAGAGTCTCTTATGGTTTGTCTCCCTCTCTGATTTCATCTCTTTTTATTTTTCCCTCCTTTCCCTCTGTTTTGTTTCTTAAATCCCGCATAGGAGTAAAATCGTATAATTGTCTTCCTCTGATTGAGTTATTTCTCTCAGCATAATATCCTCTAGTTCCATCCATGCCATTGCAAATGGCAAGATTTCATTTTTTGATGGCTGAGTAGTAATTGTGTATGTATACACCACATCTTCTTCATCCATTCATCTGTTGGTGGACATCTGGGCTCCGTCCATACTTTGGCTATTGTGGACATTGCTGCTATAAATATTGGGGTGCAGGTGCCCCTTCGAATCACTGCATTTGTATCTTTGGGGTAAATGCCCAGTAGTGCAATTGCTGGGTCATAGAGTAGTTCAGTTTTCAACTTTTTGAGGAACCTCCGTACTGTTTTCCAGAGTGGCTGCACCAGCTTGCATTCCCACCACTGGAGAGGATTCCCCTTTGTCCAGTGTGGCCTTTTTGTTTCCAAATCAATTTATAGATAAATCAAGCACAGGGGCCCGAAGGCACTGAGCCCTGCAGCAAAGGAACATGTTGTTCTCATGTTGATTTTTCTGTAATGAGCATCGGTTGTCCAACATTGTGATTGGAAGAGGAAGGTGGAAGGACTAGGGGGAAGGTAGGGGAAGCCTCATTTCTGGATGCTTCCATCTGTCTCTGCATCATTCCTCAACTTCTGTTGCCCCAAAGTGGAACTTTTCTAAGGCATGATATGTTAGCGTTCGTTAGGGTCCCGGGCCGTGGAGTCGGCCACGGCTGGTCAGAATCCGGGCTCTGTCCTCCTGGCCATATGACCCCGTGCTCCAGTTTACCTCCCTGTAAAGTGCGGATAACGTGGACACCTAAAAGAGCTCTGGTGAGGATTGAATGACTTGTGTCTGGGAAGCACATGTGTCTCTGAGATAAGAAAGAAAATCTCAAACTAGTGGCTGTCTTTCGGTTCTCCAAGGGTCCCTTTCTCCTTCACTCCTTCACACCAATGCGGCTAAGGGAAGCATTCCCCAGGACCCTCAAGCATTGGAGCTACAGGGTCCTCAGACACCAAGATGATGGACCCAGATCCCTTTCTGTCTGACAAAGTGTAGAAAATCCTTTTCCTGTGCCAGGCTGTGTTCACCAAGGCTGAAGCCAGGCGGTCTGGAGCACCGCCTTGTCCTCCCCACCCCGCCTCCCCACAGCCAGGTTCTTTAGTTTTCTTTTGAAACAAAAACAGCATTATTGATTACCTGGGGGCACGCCCGGGGTACCCTTGTGTCCAGCTGTGCCCAGCTGCTCAGTGTGCCAGCCGCGAGCCTGGCCTCTGAGGATCCTCCTGCTCAGCGGCCTGTCCCGAGTGACCTTGGACTCTACCCTACCTGCAGAGCCCCTCGAGCTGTGCCTGTCGTGTAATACATGCTCAGTAAATGCCAGCCCTGACAGACACGCCTTTATTGAGAAAATCGAGGCGGCTAGTGTTAATTAATGTTCCTTCATTAAACGTTAATACCAGACCATGTTTGAGAAGCAGCATCCCAGGGGCGGCTTTGAGACATTTTTCCTGAAATCAGTCTGAAGCCTGAAGCCCGAGGACTGCAGGTGCCTCCCTCTGGCCTAAGCTTCCGGCCCTTCCATAAATATCCTTCTCTGTTCCCCACTGGCCCTGCATGCCTCAGAATGCTTGAAGCTCCTGCACTCACAGTTTGTTTTTTTTCCACCTCCCAGGGAAGTTTGGATAAGCGATAAAAGCAAGCAGGGAGCCCTGGCACGAGAGGAAACACAGCTCTGATGAGGGAGCAGAAGGGGCCAAAGTGGGGAAAGAAGCAGTGGCCCCAGCTGGCCTTGGGCACGATGCCGAGTCAAGCTCGAAGCCACTCCAGGCCCCTTTCTTCCTTGACTCTCCCCAGCCTTTGTCTGAGCCAGGATGATTTCACAGCCCAAGGAGTGAAGCTAGTGGGAAGAGGGACCGTCCTCTGCTCCCCGCCTCCTCAAATCATCATAAACTGAGTGGCTTAAAACAAGTGATGTTATTCTCTTCCCGTTCTGGAGGTCAAGAGCCTGAATCCATTTCACTGGGCCTAAGCCAAGTGTGGACATGGCCAGGCTCCCTCTACTCCCTCCAGAGGCTCTAGGGAAAATCTAGGAAAATCCCCTTTCTAGGTTCTAGAGTGCATTCCTGGCATTCCTTGGTTCCTGGCCCCTTCCTCCATCCTCAGAGCCCCCAGCATGGTGTCTTCCCACCATTCTCTCTGCTAAGATCACCACCCCCCCTTCTCCACTCAGCAGTAGTATCATGTTCGCCTCCCCCTGGTAGGGACACCTGTGATTATACCATTGGCCTCACCCAGATCCATCTCCCCATCTCAAGCCCTTAACTTAACCACATCTGCAAAGTTCCTCTTTTGCCACCTCAGGAAACATTCACGGGTTAGGGGGATTCCAACAAGGACACATGGAACATGCCCATTATTCAACCCACCAGACATCCAGCTCTGCCAGCACCAAGCGCTCATGCTCCCTCCACTCTCTGCCCGTCCAAATTGGCTTCTAAAAATGGATTTTCAATACTGATGGCTTTATAATGCCAGAAGGAACTTTTTGGTTCTAATTTTTAGCAAATGGGACTCTAACTTTAACAACAATGCCTTGGCCCATATAACGGAAAGTGTCTAGGTGTGGGCTTCAGGCACAGCTTGAGTCAAGGTCAGGCAATGTCACCTGGCCCTCCTGACTCCCCCACGGTCCCTTTGCTCTGCCCTCTGCTGCGTCAGCTCCATTCTTGGGCAGGTCCCCCCGCATACACACACACAGTCGCCAGATGACTCACGAGCCCCAGCAGCTCCAGCTCTCACATACCAGGTTCAATTCCAGGGAGCAGAGGTAGAGGCTCTTTCTCTGCAACGAGCACTGGCAAAGGTTTTGCTGCAGCTCACTGGCCCCGTTTGGTTCCTGTGTCCATTCTTCAGCCAAGGCCTGAGGAACCCTGTGCTGCCCCAGAGATAGGCTGCAAGTGAGAGACAGGCTCGTTGTCAGAGGGAAACAGAAGGCACCTGAGCCGAGAAAGGGAGGCTGGATCCCAGGTAGCAAAGAGCCAAGATGCCCACCACAATGACCAGTCAGACACCTTGGGTTCACCTGGTGAGTCCCAAGCCAAAGAAACGGGCATCTGGTTATGAGATTTGGAAGGCTATCTAAGGGACCCTAACAACACCTTAGGGACACGGTAAGCTGCTAGGCCCCTCAGACACAGAAAGGCAACTTGCCTGAGGGCCCTGTGCCTTTTCCCAGCACCGCGGCCCTGTCCCCGTGGAGCACAGACTGCAGCTTCGAAGGCACCGTCACTTTCTCTGCTTCTGCAGCATTGACCTTCCATACGAATGACGATATCCCCATCTTTGAAACCTCAGGATCAGACCACCAATACAGTGAACAAATCCATATCTTTACTAGGAGAAAAACCCCTTTTAACAGCCTTCCAGAGCAAAATATGTCCCCCATCGCAATTATTTCCTGTAGACAACTGTGTAAGGCCAAATCTGCATATTAAGAGCATGAGAGGAAGATTCTGTAGTTTTGACCATAAAAGTAACGATAATTGTGTGTTTATCATGTGCGAGCCACAGTTCTAACCCCATTATGTATCTCAGCTCACGTCACACAGCAGTCCTGGGAAGGATTAATATACTTCCCTTGAAATTGATCTCACACAATGGACCCAGACTTCAGGTGTGCACTGAGCACAAAGCCCCTGCCTTGACAGATGCCTTTACTGACATATCAAAGAGCATATTTTTCATACATTCTATTACTGGATATCCATCTTTCATTTAAATGAACCTTTTGTGAATACTCTAGCCAAACCTTGTGCTAGGTGCTGTGGAGATTACAAAGATAAATGAGACTCCCTGTACATATGAGTTGATAAACCATTGGTGGTGGTGGTGGTGGAGGTGGTTTTAGGATTTGTCTGATTCATTCTTGCGTGTTCTCATCCCCACCCACCATCAAAGGCTCTGGAAGGTGTGTGAAAACATGCATGCTGAGAAATAGAGAGGCCACTTCAAAAGCCAGAACCCCAAACTGGCTCTTCCTTCTTGTGCTCCACAGTGTGTAACCAGAGAACTACTGCAGAACCTCACTTTAAAACCTTTTGTTTTGATTTCTTACGATGTTTGAAGGACACCCTCTTGGCCTCTAAGAATCCAATCAGCCTAAGCAAGAAGGAACAGCAGTCTGACAGCAGTCAAGTTGGAGTAGCTGTTGGGTTAGCTTCAGGAGGAAGAATGGGAATGAGAAATTGACAAGTGGGATCCCCAAAATGCGCAATATGTGTAAGTGGTGGTACCAAGGACCTCAGTAACGTGAGAACCGTCATGGTCTGTAGCCGGGTAGGAGGTCCATGAGAGGAGGGCTGAACAGGACTTGCTGAGGGGCTGGAGAGGAAGGTGAAGGAAAGGGTCTATCAAGGTTGGTGCCTGGATTTTCAGTTCAAGGAACTAGGTGAGTGGGTGATAGTGCCGTTGGGTGAGGAGAGGAACAGTCCAGATTTGGTGGTACAAGGAGCAAGAGGGCCGGAGACTAGACAAGATGACAGTAGAGCTCCACGAATATTTACCCACCCCCAATGCAGAGCAAGAATCAGCAGAGAAATTGGGCTCCTTCAGCACAACCTGGTGGGTAGCCAGGTGCTACACGACACCAAGTAAACAATAGAAATAGTTTCCAGTGAGCAGGACTTCATGGATGCATTTAAAACAAAAGTAACAGATTTCTAAATCTCTGTCATAGACACTTATCTCCTCACAAGGCATTTGCAGATGGCCCTTAGCCCCATCTGTTCATTTAAGAACTTCTGGCAGAAACAGGATGGCAAAGATGAGGATGGAAATCAGAGTTCTTCTCAGTCCTGTGAGGACAACACGCGAGGAGTTTGTGGAATGTTCAGTTTTGTCTTCTTTGGTCTTTCTTCTTTCTACTCTGTCGATGAGCTGCTGGGGATACCAGGGTGATGTGCTTTCTCAGGTTAGCATTCTGTGATTCGAGGAGGCCCAGGAAGGGGACTCTGATTGGAAGTAGGCAAAATTAGAGGACTAGGCAAAGAAGGCTGAGAAAGAAGAAAGTAGCCACATAAACCAAGAAAAGAGATTTTGTTTTAAAATGGCAGGGGAAAAAAAAAAAAAGAAGAAAAATTAAAACTTAAAAATAAAATGGCAGGGAAACAGTTCCATTTCCAATAATACAGTGGACTAAAATGCCGATTTAAATAAATAAATGCACGTATTCAGGAAAAATAAATAAATAGATAAATAAATAAATGCATATATACATATGCGTTATCAAAATTAAAATATTGAGGTCTCGATAAGCTAGTAGGAATTCCCACAGAGAAACTTCCAAGGAAAACTGAGTTTATATTAGTGTGCTAGTATGTTAGTTTGCTAGTTTATCTCGGACTGGAAGGCTAAAACAACAGAGATGTATTTTCTCATGGTTCTGGAAGCTAGAGCCGAGATCTGGAAGCTGAGATCAAAGTTGGCAGTATTGGTTCCTTCTGTGGGCCATGAGGGAAGGATCTGTTCTAGGCTCTCTTCTTGGCTTGGAAATGACTGTCTTTCCCCTGTGCCTTCCCTCTGTATATGTCTGTGGCCAAATTTCCAAATTTTATAATAGTAGAGCGAATGTTGCCTCCCCCCCATTATAAATGTGACATTCTTTATAAATTTGAAGAGCCTCATGAGAGAGAACAGTGTGAGGTCAGCCTTCAGCTAACCTTCTTATACTCCATGGTGATGCCCCTAGAACCTTCTTAGGCCTCCCTCATCAGGCCTCCCACAGCCCATCCACCTAGAATCTCCTCTCCTGCTGTGATAGGCCAGCAAGTTAACTGACCAGGGAGTCAGATTAGCCTCTGGGACTGATGGGAAGACTAGCCATCTCTCAGGTCTGAGCTTCCAGAGACAAGTTCCTTTGTAGTGGGTCTGAAAGAGATCAAGGCCAAGCCTTTGAAGGAGACCTTTGAAGAGGGTGGGCCTTTTTCTCATTTCATATTTAACTTAAAGTGATCACTAGAAGGGATCATATCGTCTACTTCTGTTTGCAGTCAGTTCATCCAATTCCCTGAGATACCACATCTGTTACCCCGTCGAGAAATGAACTAAGCTGTTTTTCATTTAAGTTTTGAGTGTTATGAAACTTTTCGTCCTGCTTTAATGCTGTTACAGAACAACTCCAGTCACCTTATTATAGATTCATTCTTCTTAAGGCACCTTCCCAGTGCCTCCAGCACCAGCAGAGGGTATCTGCCTCGTAGGTGTTCGGTGTGAGCAAAGCTGGCTTCTAAAGAAATCAGTGGAAAGCATCAGTGCATGTTTGAACCTGAGTTAGGGTTATGTCTGCTTGGTTCATTTAGTGATCTGATTCTTAAAAAGAGTCTATTTGATTTTATCTACGTGTTCATATTAATTAAAATCCCCCAAAGCGAGCTACATCTACTGAAGACCCAACATTAAAAGAAATCAGCTTGAAAAAACCATACTGTTTTGAAAGTATTTCTAAAGGGGCTTTGAAACTGATTACAAGGGAGATTTCACAGGCTACCTACCTGTTCGGCAGTCTTTCTAAGAGTATGTAGCAGTGGGGACACCTTCTGGAGCTTTTATAGAAGTGGCCATTTCTCACAGAAATCCCTCTGGAGAGCTTCAGGGAGATTCTGGGTACATTCCTCCACTGCTCACCTTGCAGCAAAACTCTTTGTGGGAAGTCACTTCAAGGCAGGGTCAAATGTGGCTTGCTTTTCCTTTCCTAGATTACAATCAGGATGGAACCTTCATCATCCAAAAGAAGGGTTCTAGACAATACATTGTCCTTTATGTTGTGGCTTCCAACTACCCCTAAAAAGAAAAAGCCCGTGAGTCACTGCCATGGGCCTGGCGTGGCCGAAGTAACCAAGAGAAGCCCTTACTCATTAAGGAGGTAGACTGTCCAGCAAAGTGGTTAAGAGTCTGCGCTTTGGAGCCAGGCTAACTTACCTCAGCCACTTGCCAGCTCTCTGAGCTTCAGTTCTGTCATCTGAAGACCGAGGACCATCGCAGTACCTACCTCACTGAGCTGTTGTGAAGACGTAGTCAGGCACACCTTGTTGAGTGTTTCCCAGAGTACCTGGTACAGAGTAAGTGACGAATAGTTGTGGCTGTAGGGACTTACCTCTTTTAGTCTGTTTGGATTGCTGTAACAATCCAAGCAACACACATCCATCTCTCACAGTTTCGGAGGCTGAGAAGCCCAGCAGATGACGCGCATAGACTTGGAGTCTGGTGAGAACTGCTTCCTGGTTCGCAGATAGCATCTCTCTGCTGTACGCTTCTTCCAGGTGGAAGGGCCGAGCTGGCTCTCTGGGCTCTCCTGGGTCAGGGCGTGAGTCCCAATCACGAACGTTCCGCCCTCATGACCTAGTCGCCTCTCAGAGGGCGCACCTCCTGATACCATCATCTTATGGGTTAGGATCCCAACATACGAGATCTAGGGGGACACACACATTCAGACCCCAGCAAGCCTCTTATTTGACCGCCAATTTTTGTGACCTTCTTGCCACCATCTTCTTCATCCTTGGTTCTTAGCCTTGAGTGCACAGCAGAATCACGTTGGAAGCTTTTAAATATCCTGACTCCAAGTAAATCAGAATCTCTGCAGTTGGGACTCAGGCCTCAGTTGATCTTACAGTTCAACACATGATTCCAGTGGGCAGCTGCAGGGAGAACCACCGTTCTAGAAGCTCCAATTGCAGCTCCTTTTGAGAACCTTTAAAAACATGATTTCACCCCCCAAAGGTCTGGGTAACTTGAATTTTGGCTACTCATTGATGTTCCACCAACACTGCCCTTAGCGTAGGTGACCAATTTGAAGCATTCTGGGACATGATTGAGTCAAAGGGCTAAGGCAGGCTGCTTTCATATTGGGTATGTGTCTGCACTCTGCTTCCCTTTCTCATGTGGCAGAGCTGGGACGAGCTGTGGGGGGAGGCACTGAGCCAGCCCCATCTGTCGTTTGCTTCCCAACGTGGGAGGTTCAGCAGCTGTAAGACTACAAAGCCAGGCAACAAATAAGGAAACATGGCTGGGACTTTGTTTGTGCCTAGAGGGGCTCAGGAACTTGCCTACTTTTCACATGACTTAAAGCAATGATTACGGTCTCCACTTTGAGACAGAAAACAGAGGCCAATCTAATGTGGAGCAGGTTTGTGATGAGTGGAGTTGGAAGAAGGGAGGGAGGCAGGGAGAGAAGTCATCTGAATTCCAACAGGGAAGTTGTTCCCCGTCAGCCCCAACGCAAGAGCAGGTCAGGGCATTGGACTTCCGCCCCGACCCAGGCACCCTGCTGAGTGTTCCATGGGAGCCTCAAACAATCAGGTGAGGAGGACCCTCTCCCCAGCACAGTACCCAGGTCATGTAGTGTGTGAACGGGGAAGCCAGAGCTCAAGCCCAGGCTGTCTGACCCCTCCCCCCACCCCAGCCTTGAACTGAACCACTGCGCACTCTGCGCGTCTTGCCATCTGAGCACTTGGATTCTGAATGATACCCATCCCTGTGTCTCTGACTCTGACCCACTGGCCTCTGGGTCCCTTAAGTAAGATTTGGCTTTCTTATCTTTGGAATCATACAGTGCTGCGGTGGGCTCCCTGGGGACAGAGCCTGAGATGCTGATTCTTGGGCAGGTACCTCAGCAAGGGAGGCTCTCCGGAGAGACTGTGAGAGAGTAAAAAACGAGACAGAGCAAGGGGAGACCTAGGGCATCTGCCTGACCCCGTGGGGAGCTCTGGAGTATAAATTGCCTCAGAGTTTGTCCCACTCAGAGCCTTCACTCTCATCTAGCCATCCTGGCCTGCAGTTTGCACCCTAAGGGGAGGGAGGGCATAACCTTCCAGGTGTCTCAGGATCGGGGAAAGCAACTCCTACCAACGAGCCAGAGAAAGGGGCAGCCAACACCCAGAGCACCCAGTGAATGGGGGCATCATCCTGGTGAGAGAGGAGTAAACAGTATGCCAACTGTCACCACTACAGCTATTAATATATATACATACACACATATATATACATATATACACACACACATACACACATACATACAACGGCCTGTGAGCCAAACAAACACCTTTTGTCCAGCCAGGGGTGGTCCTCACCCTTCACAGGGACACTCCCAGAATCCAGGTGCAACGAGTCACTGGATTAGAGGTCACTGTGTCTCCTGAAAGGCTGCTCCCCACCCCACACACGCCCCCCCAGCCACCCCCAGACCACGGCTGCCCACCCCGACGCCACTCAACCGACACACACCCTTCGGTCTCTGCGTGTCATCTGGACCATGGCACAGCATCCTAACTGAGACACAAACACGTTCAGGGGCGTTGTTAGGATGCAGCCCTGCTTCCGGTGAAGGAAGGAGAGCAGAAAAGACTGGTGCACTTTTAAAGTCTGCAGCACAGAAGAGTATATTGATCCTAACGTATCCAAGAGTTGAAAATAAAATAGGAGGACGGAAGCCGCTGGGCCCAAACCAGTGTCCGACGTCCATGTGATCTGTCACAGCTAAAGGGAGGGTTTCTTTCCTGGCTTCTCAGGGACGCTCATATGGGGAGCTCTGGAATCGGAGCAATATTAATTTTCCTTGTTTGCTACGTACTCTCTTTTAAAAATAACTGAACCTAATCCTGTTGGGGTCAGCATAACAGGAAAGTAATCATCTGTTCCAGGGGGTAAAATGAAATCCGATCCCCCAAACCACCAACATTCTATTTCAACTTTTTGGAGCAGGTTTTTTATCTGAACGATAAATTAAAGCCTTCATTATGACAAAGGCTTCACTGTCTCCCTGTGGTTCCGTCCAGTAGCAGTAGGGCTGCTCGCCCAGTGTCCTCTGTTTGTTTCCAGAGACCTCTCACTTCCAATTGTTCAGGTATCACGATCAACGGAGGTGTTGTTTTTCCTCAGGTCTGCAGACACGCTACACGTTGAATTTTTCCCTTACAGATATTCCCATAGGCTTTTTTTCCCCCCCGTTCAGCACCACATCCCAGGAGTGTGCAAATGTTGGATGAGAGAGCTATTATGTGGGGCAGCTGGCAGAGCCTCCCCAGGCGTCTCTGCTGACCTGGGGTGATGTAATGAGCACTCCAAATCGTCCTCTGCTCATCAGCACCATCCCTCGCTGGGAAGCCTGAGTGATAGGCTCCTATTAATTATCAGCTCCAGTCCTTAGCCATCGGGTTGCCATTCCTACCCACTGTGGGTCCTAAATCCAGCTGTATATTAGCATCACCTAGGAAGGCTGTTAAAAATCTCATTTAAATAAATCAGAATTTACCCGAGAATGGGGTTCAGGAATCTTGATTTTATTGAGCTTCCCAGTACCCAGCCCAACATGGACCCTCAGCGGAAAATGGTGTGGTTTCAGTGTAAGATAATGTCAACTCAAGACATCTGGCCTGGAAGAAACCGAAATGGAAGCTGATGGAAGAAGATGAAAGGAGCTTTTGCGCTCTTCTCCAGAGTCTTACAGAGTTGGGGGATTGGGTTGGGGTGGAGGTGCAGTGCAACCCTGACAGGGGGTGCTGGCTGGTTCTTTTTTTGTAATGCAAGCCCCTGACTTAAGCTTTGATTGCCGATGCGTCTATTTCAAAGAGGCACTGCCTCAGAGGCCTCAATCTCCTATAACCATTCCGTCATCCATACAGCCGGAAAAGTAGCCAAGCCCCCCCCCCACCCCCCCCCACTGATGGTCCTTTGATTTCAGAATCTTGGTAGATTTGGATAACCGACCATTTGGGCTGCTTGTCTCTTTTCTGCCCTGCACGACAAAATTCCCACCGAGCACAGGCTGGCAAGAGCTGACGCGTGCCTGTGCCCCCCACTGCCTTTGTAGGTTCCTGTCGTGGCCGAGGAAGGCCTACAGTGCGCCCCTGTCCCAGGTGGAGTCCATCCCCGTTACCTCAGCTTCTGCCAGCTCGCCAGCATTGCCAACGACAGAGTCCCCCGAGACGGATCTAAATGATTTTGTTAAGTAAGTGCAAATGCAAAGCCAGAAAGGGGTTTTTAAAATAGCAATTTTTTTTTTCCCTCCACACTGACTTACATTCTCAAACTCATCCCTTATGTATTCAACCGGCCACTCACTAGTCAGCAGTTTAGTGAGGGCTTTCTGTGCATGACGCCCTCGACTGTGCCTCTGGGATAGAGTGGAAAATCATTTCTGCTCTCAGGAAGTCATAGCCTCCTGAGCCCTGGAGGACTAAGCCCTTCCCATCACATTGCCCTCTCCATCTGTCCAGGGTCTGCAGCCAGGATCAGGTCAAGGGTAGGTAGCAAGCCGGAAAGGATATGGCCATTGGCCAAACAGTATATCCTCACAATAAAATGCTCCAGGAAATAATGACACTGAACATGAAGCACTGAGGACACAACAAATTGTCTGGAGAATTGCGAGAGCTTCCCAGAATTTTTCATAATTCGGGCATAGGCTCAGTAGGCCAGGAAAGAAGGGTTGCAGCCTATGGAAAACTGGCCAGCCTGATGCCCCAGAGCCCATGTTTGGGGGCAGGGGTAACAGAGCGTGCTGCCCAGCTGACCTCTTGAGAAAAGCATCCTTTGAGTGAGAACCCCGGTTATCTTTTGGGGCACAGTAGGAGAAGAGAGGAAGGTGGGGGGCTATGACGTAGCTGAAGACCATGTTGTGATGGTTGCTGAATGAGTTACTCAACACATTTCATTCAACTCCAGGACCGTCCTCACGGAAGAAGATGTTGAGTATGAAGAAAGAGAATACCAGAAGGCAGAAGTGCCCACCGTGGTCATCTCCGATGTACAGTTTTCTGTCCACAGCATGGCCTGGCAAGTCGAGGGTCCTTCCTCTAAAGCAAAACCAGAGGCAGAAGCAATGGCAAGTGTCACGCTAGGGTTTGGGTGGGATGAGGCTGGGGAATGTCATCTGGGTCACGTCCCAACCGAACACCCCAAGAGCCAACATCCTGCTGAGCACCGCACACCTCGGCACATAGGTTTTTCTCTTTAATGAAAAAGCTGGTGATCTGTATCCCATGGCATTCTTCCCAGCTCCCAGATAGAACCTACAAAAGGAGAAAGAGTTTCCTCAGTCATTCCCGAAAAACAAAGGGAAGATTAAGGGACTTTAAAAATACCCTTAAATTCTCCTTCTAGAAGGATGGCCTAAGGAAATCACTGGAGACATAAAGATTTAGGTCCAACGATGTTTGTCCCAACACTTTAGAAATAGCAAAAAATTGGAAAAATAAATTAGTGTATATCCATGGACGATATAAAATCTTTTAAAATAGGGTTTATTGGGACGCCTGGGTGACTCAGTCGGTTAAGCATCTGCCTTCAGCTCAGGTCATGACCCCAGGGCCCTGGAACTGAGTCCCACATCAGGCTCCCTGCTCGGCGGGGAGCCTGCTGCTCCCTCTGCCTGCCGCTCTCCCTGCTTGTGCGCTCTCTCTCTCTCTCTCTCTCTCTCTGGTAAATAAATAAATAAAATCTTTAAAACTAATAATAATAATAAAATGAAATAGAGTTTGTCTCAGTAGTGGCAGAGTGGGAGTAAGCAAGCATTTTCATACTTTGTAGGAGAATTGGCATAGCCTCCACGACACACAATTTGGAGAGTGTATCAAAATTTAAAATGCACAGTTCCTCTGCTAGGATACTCTTCTCCAGATACACCTTTGTGCTCTCATAGACATGGAATCTCCTTGTGCATTGCAGCTTCGGTGGTAAAAGTAAGAAAAATTGGAAACAACTTTATTCCACCAATAGGAGACCAGCTGAATAAACCAAATTGCATCTGCACAAGACAATACTATAAAATCTTTTTTTGAAAATGCAGAAGTTCTCTAATACTGCTTTAGAGCAGTCTCTGATATATTAAGTAAAAAGTACATGTTCTATATTTATTTTTTATTTCATTTTAATTCCAGTAGAGCTCACATACTGTGTTATATTAGCCTCAGGTGTACGACATAGTGATTCAGCAAGTCTATGTATTGCACAGTGCGCATCACGGGAAGTGTGCTCTTGTCCCCACCCCTATTTCAGCCATCCCCCCTTCCACCTCCCTTCGGGGAACCACTTGTTTGTAGTTCAGAGTCTGTCTCTTGTTTTGCCCCTTCTTCTTCTTTGTTGAACTGCTTTGTTTCTTAAATTCCACATGTGAGTGAAATCAGATAGTATTTGCCTCTGACTGACCTATCTCACTTAGCAGTGTACTCTCTAGGTCATTCCATGTTGTTGCAAATGGCAAAATGTGACTCGTTTTTATGGCTGAGTAATATTCCATTGGTGGTATACGTACCACCTCCTCTTTATCCATTTGTCTCTCAGTGGACACTTGGGCTGCTTCCATTATTTGGCTATTGTAAGTAACGCTGCAGTAAACATAGGGGCGCACATATCCTTTTGAATTAGTGTTTTCATATTCATATTCTTTGGACAAATACCTGGTAGTATAATTACTGGATTATATGGTGATTCTATTTTTAATTTTTTGAGGAATCTCCACACTGTTTTCCATTGTCTGCACCAGTTTGCATTCCCACCAACAGCGCACGAGGGTTCCTTTTCTCTACATCCTCACCAACACTTGTGGTTGCTTGTGTTTTTTTGATTGTAGCCATTATGACAGGTGTGAGTCAAGAGCTCATTGTGATTTTTATTTGCATTTCCCTGATGATGAGCGATGGTGAACATCTTTTCATGTACCTATTGGATACATGTTCTATTTTTTAAAAATATTTTAGATCATCCTCGGGAAGAATCTTTAGTCACATAGGAAGGCAGCACTCATACCAACTGACAAGTCAGAACACAAATACATATCCTTGTGTAAACACATTATACGCCCACACATATATACCTATATCTACAGTATGACTTAATAATTGATTTATATTTCTCTTCGAAGCTTTCCGTACTTTCCAGATTTTTTAGAATACATGTGTGTATGTGAAACAGTTGTCTTTTAAATGTTTTCTTTTTTCTTGTTCAAAGAGGTTTGTCCTAGAAAACTTCAAGAATACAGAAAAATGAAAGCAATAATCCTCAAAATGCCACCACTTATGGAACAGCGCTACCGAAATTTTAGTGGACAACTTCCCAGCTAACTCTGTTTGCATATACAGATCTCAGAATGAATTTGCACATGCTTATACCTTCAGGTGTGATACCTGTGTGTCTGCAATTGTACAGAAATGGGACTGCTTTTTCACCCAATAACATGTTGTGCATATGATTCCCAGTCCATAAACATTTACCGAAGCATCCTCCATGGATGCAGGCACTACACACACTCCATTTAAAGGGATCCCCTCTTGATAGGCATTTAGTTTGCTTCCAGAGTTTTGCTATTTTATGTAGTGCCGCAGTCAACATCCTTGTACGTACATTTTGGCCACTTGTCTGATGATCTCCATAGGGAAAAAAAATGTACTATTTTTAAGGTATAAACAGTATACTTCAGTTTTCTGTCACTGCGTGGGGAGGAGCACATAGAGGACCTATAGTGAATGTTTGCTAGCTTTTCCACACACCTCTAATTTCTAGGGATTAAACCTTAACTCTGAAGAAACAGAAAAAACAGACCCAAACCTGAGCCAGGTGGAGTTTCAGGAACCCCCATGGATCTTTGAGCGGGAAGAAATGCTTTCCATCGGGATCGAAGAAGTAAGTAACACCTCATGGGCCCTGAAGTCACATGAGACTGACTCTTCTTACTGAGCCCCTGCCCCAAGTCGGAAATGGAAATCTTGCCAGGCCACTGTGCCCCCGCTTATCATCATCACTTATGTGCAGGGTGCTGGGCGAGTCACCTTTCACGGAGTCAAACAAATTAAGGTCAGGAATTGACCTGTAAGTTGACTAAAGCTTAACCTACCCTTTGCATGCCCTTCATCCCAAGCCTGCTGTCCCGCAGAGTGACTCACAGGTGTTTGACATTGCAGGTGTTTGATATTCTGCCCCTCTACGGAGTGCTGCAGCCATACAGCAGCCACCAGATATCCTTCACCTTCTATGGACACTGTGACGTCATCGCACAGGCGAAAGCCCTGTGTGAAGTGGAAGGAGGGCCCACCTATGAGATAATGCTGAGGGGAGAGGCATCCCTGGTCAACTACTCCTTTGACACCAAGGATATTAACTCCGGGTTACAGGTACCGCCAACTACAGGGAGGAGACTTCCCAGTTTCACCTTAAACATCGCACACAGTTCTGTGCTTGGGCCTCTCCTGGACCCTCGGATCCTCAGTCTCACCACCATCCCTAACCTTGATTCCTCATCTGCCTCCCTAAACCTGATCATCCCGTTGCCGGCCGTTGGTCAGGCACTTGGTTCCCTGTCTCCTGGAACTCATGTTAGACGCCTTCCCTTGCAATCAGAAGCCCATGCCGACCTCTGCTTTTCTTTCAACAGCACTACCACCTTCTCGGCCCCTTAAGTTTACAATCTCCCAGGCATTCACTGTTTTCCATTGTCTGCACCAGTTTGCATTCCCACCAACCGCGCACTCTCTACCGCCTCCCCATCCTTACCAGCATCCAGGCTTGCTAACTCATCCCGCAGGATCCCTCGGCATCGGCTTGCCCTTCCCGTGGCCACTGAGGTTCTCAGAGCTCAGGGGCTTGTCAAGCCCTGCCCGAGACAGGGCAGCAGTCCCTCTCGACCCGTGACCCGCATACGAGTCGCCCAGGAATCTGCTTCCGGTGCAGAGTCCGATTCAGTAGGTCTGGGGTGCAGCCTCCTGCTCTCTCCAGCAGTTCTCTCAAGCTCCCAGGTAAGGCCGAGGACCCCATGGGAGAAGGGATTGCACCACACTCCCCGCTTCTGCCACTAACCTGTCTACACAGCGCTGCTGCATAGACTTTCCCAAAACTGCCTTTTAGTCACAAGAGTTAACCCCAGCAGCGTTTGGGAAAGCAACACAGTCTTGAGAAAGGAGTATGGTTTTATAGTCAGAAGAACTGGGATGTCACCGCAGTCTGACCTCCTACTCCGGAACCTGAGCATATCTCCTGACCTCCTGTCAGGTGGCTGTGGCCATTTAAGTGAAGTGCCTGGTCAGTACTGTGCACGGGGCAGGAGACCCTCCGATCCTGAGTCCCATTCTCTGTCACCCCTTAGATCAGAGCCCAGCTCCTCCACCTGCGTGAGGGTCTCCTAAGCCCCTCTATTAACTAATGCTCCTCACACATTAAATTTCCTTTCTTGAAGTTTCCATTAGAGCCCATTCATCCATTTGTGGCCAAACTAGTTTACGCACCGACCCTACTACTTCCCAGCACTTCCTGCCTCCGTACTTCCTCTTGTATTACCCTCTTCTCTACTCTGCCAACCCCAAATCTCACATACTGTCACACTCAGCTCAGCTCCTTCCTCTAGCTTTTTTCTCTTACTTTGCATTCTCTTGCCATAAAGTAACATACATTCTAAATTCTGTTTTAGAGTAATTGTTAATTCTATGTCTGTACACCTTCTTTTCCCAATTAGATTTGTGTTTTATACTCAGAAACCATATCTCCTACCAAATTATAATGGGAATCAGACACCCCCCATTATATAGCTCCAGCATGCAGAATTACTGAATTGTGGGTGTGCGTGCGTGTTTATGGGTTAAAGGTTGTGCCTAAAAGCAAATTCACCTGACACCTATTGAGACTTTGTCCACTGGGTTGGCCAGATAGAATTCTCTTTCATTCCTTATCTCCAGGGTCTTCTGGACAAGTAATTCTGGCTCGGCTCAGTGTAGTCTTTGAAGCAGCCAGGGCTGCCCTAGCTTATCCTGAGAACCCCCGAAATGGCTTCAGTCTGTGGTTATTGGACCTGCTAATTAGCTGCTGAGCTGTGTTAGTAAAATCTCAGGAAAAAAGAGTATGTCTCACCTATTACCCCATGTCTTTCCCTGTGAAAAGAAAAATCCTAATTCTGAATGCAAATCTCATCCAAAAAATAAACAAATATTAATAACGGAAAGGTTACTGTTAAGATCCTCCCTTATGAGTCCCTTTGGTGAAGAAGCTGAGGTGCGGAGGGTTAGACACCCCCACACATGGCCCCGCTAACCTGAACTAGTCGTCAGAAGGGCTAATGTGGAGCCAGGCTTCCAGGTTCTGATGCTCCCCCGACTCCCCCCTCCCCCGCTCCAGGGGCCACCTTGGTGACAGTGAAAGGTGGTTTGGCCAGCGTCTAGATCATGAAAAATGAAATGCATGTCTGTGAGGCTTACTTGTCCACCCGCCCTTTGCCAGGAAGATAGCAGCATCCCAAAGGGTGACTGACGGCAGTCCCTCTCCCTCTCGTCTCCAGCTGTTTGACCACATCTCAGAGAATGAGATCACACTGAGGAACACTGGCAAAGTTGGCTTTGAGTTCAAGGTTCTGACTCACCAACTATCTTCACCGGACAACCTTCTGCCCGGAGCACCCCTAATCCTGCCCCTCTCAGTAAGTAGCCTCCTCGCCCAAGATGGCCGTAGGGCAGTGATAGGAAGGACCCAATTCAAACCTTCCAAGCCACACCCCTGTGGCATGTGAGATTATGCTAGACATTCACTGCCAGGATGTGGGTGTGATTTTTTTTTTTTTAACTAAAATTAAAGAGTTCTCAGAAGCAATCAATCAATCAATCCAAGCACTTTATTCATTTATTAAGCAAGGACTTCCTGAGTCTTGCATGAGCCAGACACTGCCCAGGCACCAGGGATTCCCCTGTGAACAAGACGGTATAACCCAGTGGTGTTTTGTTTGTTTTGTTTTGTTTAAGATTTTATTTATTTGACAGATAGAGATCACAAGCAGGCAGAGAGGCAGGCAGAGAGAGAGGGGGAAGCAGGCTCCCCACCAAGCAGAGAGCCCGATGTGGGGCTCGATCCCAGGACCCTGAGATCATGACCTAAGCTGAAGGCAGAGGCTTTAACCCACTGAGCCACCCAGGCGCCCCCCATTGGTTTTTGTTTTTTTTTTTCATGATTATAAGAATGGTCTGTTTCCACTTCCCTTGTAATTCCTTGAAGCCAAGTGCCTTCTCCCCACTTGGGCTTATCCTTTCCTTTTTAAACTACAGTTTTATTATGCATGGAGACATCCTTAAACTGCTTTTAGTTTATGAATTTTTCCAAACTTGTAAGTATCTGCTATGACCAGGCATTTTCCTGGCACTGGGGGTGGTGTAGCATAGTAAACAAAACAGATAAATATACTTGATCCCAAAACTTGGACATTTTGTTTTACCAGCTTTTGCTTTATCTGAAGTTTTATGAAAATGGCACTGGTAATGTCATCTTGTGCCTTTTGCTTTTTTTCATCTAATATTGTGTTTCTAAGACTAGCGTACATTGTTGCATGTAGCTGTAGTTTATTTTCACCATTAAATAATATCCCTTCTATAACTATATTGAAACCAGTTTTTCTTTTTCCTGGCAAAACACATTTGGGATTTTTCTCCCCTAAAATTTTGCTGTTAGAAACGATCCTGCTATAAATATTCTCATACTACCTGTCTCCTGGTTTACAGGTGGAAACATTGTCTTGGGGAATTTTCCTAGGAGTGAAATATCTGGGTCATGGGCTTTGCATATGTTCAATTTCAATAAGATGGTGCTATTATATTTTTTTGCAGTGTTTTTTTACCCCCCCATTGGCATTCCCACCAGACGTATATAAGTTTCTTTTAATACATATTCTCACCAAAATTTGGTCCTTTTTGGCAATATGTGGTTTAAAAAAATTCATCATGATCCTGGTTTCATTCCCCTGATTGCTTATGAGGATGAGCATCTTTTACTGCATTTATTTGCCATTCATATTTCCTCTTTTATGAAATACCCACTCGCATATACTACCTACTGTTCTCTTGCTTGTCATTTTCACATATCTTCATATGAACGAAGGGAGAATAACCAGCACAATAGGCCTCTGGGACTATCCTGTCCCTTAAGTCTCCAGAAGCGGGGTGCATTATAAATATTACCATTCTCTCCGGTCTTTCTGCTACATAGGGTTTTATCAGTTCACATCAAGAGCAAGTGTTGAAGGTTTACTACTTGCCCGGAGTACCCGAGGTCTTTCAGAGGAGTTTCCAGATACAGATTGCACACCTGGACCCAGAAAACATCACTCTGCATGGAGAGGGAATCTTTCCCCGAATCTGCCTCGATCTCCCCAGGAAACTCCACGGTATTACTACCCCCTGTAGTATTTCCCCCCTGGGGGATGAAAGATGCATTCTGCTTTGTTTATTTGAAGGTTGACTGGCATTCATATTATTTGCTTGGTGGTGCTCACTAGTTTCCTTCTGTGCTATTCCTCAATTGCAAAAAAAAAAAAAAAAATCCAAATCGAATTGAAATTGACCTAGTGACCTGAGTTTAATGAGACAGGATATAGTCCATGGCAATCCCCAAATTAAGACCCCTGGCCAGCTTTGCCATCTGAGAACTGCAATCTAGAGGGATCCGGAAGTTGCACTTTGTTTTTTGGGGGGTTTTGGTTTTTTTTAAGATTTTATTTTATTTATTTGACAGAGAAAGCATAAGTAGGTAGAGTAGTAGGCAGAGGGAGAGGGAGAAGCAGGCTTTGAGTTCAAGGTTCTGACTGACGTGGGACTTGATCCCAGGGATCCCTGGGATCATGATCTGAGCTGAAGGCAGCCACTTAACTGACTGAGCCACTCAGGCACCCCCACAAGTTGCACTTTGAGAGGCCTTTTCCTCCAGCACACGTTCCTTTCGGCTACAGTCTCTCCCTGAATTGTCCTCACTGTGGCACACTCACAGATGGCCACTGAGAGGTGAAGGCTGATTTTACTCCAAGGAGGAGAAATCACAAAATAAAAACTACAGAAAGGTATCCAAGGTTCTGACCCCTTCTGTGGTTTGGCATTTCACAGTTTAGAGATTAATTCAGACTTTGATTAGTTGTCTGCCCACATGCTCAGCCAAGGTTTCTCTGATAACCTCTAACCCCTGGAGTCATCCCTCTGGACCAGAAGACTTCCATCTGGGCACATCCCAGAGCTCAGCTGAGCAACTGTCTTACCCTTGAACCCTCTGACTCTTTCTTCCTGACATGGGGTACAGGGCGAAGGGTTAAGACAAAGTTCTCATTCTTCTTTATGACTCCTTCTAGCTCCTTGAAATCTTCATTCCACAGATGGCTTCAGACTGAGCCCTCATACTGCCTTTCCCCCTCCCCTGTGCCCCAAAGTCACTGGCTTGCCTGCTGATTGATGATCATCCGTTATGTCCTGACTGCTCCCTGAAAACACAAACACAAAGATTAGTCCATTTAAGACCATGTTACACTCTAGGATCTAGAGTTCCAGCCAGCCAGATGCAGTCCAGCTCCAAAGAGAAGTGTCAGGACGGAAAGCCTTTGCCACTTGGTTGAAAGCCGGATTCCCAGCCCGTCTCATTAAGGCAGTAGTTGCCGTGTTTGGCCAGCAGAGGGCTTGCAGAGAATGTCCATCTGAATACTGTTGGTTCTGAATGTACTTCTAGTTGGGTCCCCTGCGCTCCAGTTCATTACAAGTCCTTTGCTTCCTGTTATCCCAGAGTAGGCGCTTCAGTTTCTCTGCCTGCCTCATCCCTCAAGCATTTGAATTTGCATTGGCTGACTGGTGAACGTGGGTGTCTGAAATCTCTCCACTGATTGCCTACATCCCTGATTGGGGGAATTGAAACCTGTTTAGTTGCTGTTAGAGCTGCAGATACCATCCTTTGGTTTATTGGGATTTAATAAACGTGCAGGGTGACCTAAAGGGTCCAGCACAGAGGGGGTCCCAGGTCATGCAGCGTTAGTGCTGGACCCCGAGAAGCAGCAAGGAAGCTGTGATCTGCTTGCTAACCCTATTAGTGACTTAATTACCGCCATCAAGTTCTTGAGAACCAGCTGGGGACTCACTACAGCATAATCTTCTTAAACTCTCTGGGGTCTCTGATACAGACTGAACTTACTCACAAACTATGTCACCCTCTAAGGCAGAGAAAACATGGCAAACAAAGCATGAAAGTTCACTCCTCTTCTCACTCTGTGCACCCTGAGCTGACAGGCTATATTTTAGGCAAAATTCATATATTTCTAATCATCCTTATTTCCTTCTCCTCCCAATCCCACAGGAAATGAAAAGTATGAACCCTTTTTGAATCAAGCCAGGAAAAACATAGAAAAAGAACACCATAAGAAACATGAAACACTCATTCACTTAGAGATGACTGAGGAAATGCCTGAGGATGAATCTTTGGAGGTAAGATTGGCTTCACCCTGCACAGAATGATTGTGGCAGAACAGGAGGTGCAAAGGCCCAGGGGCACGAAGGACATGCTATCTCTGAGGAACAGAAAGGAGAAAAAGATGTAGCTACAGCAAAGAAGGGGGAGCGGTAAGGGGCCCCCTAGGGAACCTATTAAGTGTTTCAAACTTTATTCTGAGGGCAGCAGCAAGTAACTGAGGTGTTTCAAGTGCAGCCTTGAGTAATCAGATTTACATCTTTAAAAAAATCTCTCTGGCTGCCCTGTGGAGCTCTGAGAAGCTTTCAGGGGCTTGCGGGGGATGGGAGTAGATGTGCTGAGATGTGCTCAATTTTTTAAAAGCTGATGGGATAACTCTAGATGAGAGGCAGTAGTCATGTCAGCAAGGGTAATGACACAGGAGGTAGAGGGGATCTGGGAGGTTCAAGAAATACTCTGCAAGTGGAATGGTCGGTGATTAGGTATTGGTTGGATGTGGGGGTGAGGTGGAGGTGACCCCCCCAGTGTCTTCCTTGGGTGACAAAATAAGGAAGGGGTCCTGAGATGGGAAACTCAGGAAGAGAAGCAAGTTTAGGAGGAGGGGAGAAAGGGAAAGGCATCCTGATGGTTCGCTAATGTACTCGAGACTTCTGAGCATCATCTGAGTGAGGCCCAGCAGGGAGCTGGACCCACTGCTGTGGACCTGAGGAGGGAGGGAGGCTGGAGAAAGTGCTTCGAGCCACCAGACGGTCATTGTGATCATAGGAAATGGTGAGATTTCCTAGGAAGTGTGCAAGGGAGAGTGTCAATTCAGAGTAGACACCTCTAGTCTCCACCAGCTAATGGGAGAAGGCACAGCTGAAGAGGTTCAACGTGGTGCCTCCGAGGGGGGAGCCCAGCCAGGAGTTGGTCTTTTGAGGGAGAGAGATCCAGCTTGTAAATAAAAGCTGCCCCTGTGGGGGCGAAGTGAGAGCAAAATCCCAAAAAGTTCTCCCTCACTATTCCCTGAAATTCTTCTCTGAACAGTCCATTCCTCACCATGAAGGCTGTTTTCTCCCTCTGCTCATCTTTTAAAACACAAATGTGCTTGAGAATATGGTCCTGGGGAAGAATTACGTAGGTAGCTAGAGAGCCCTTAGGCTGGTAAAGAGCAGTGTCACTGGGGAGACTGGGCACCCCAAAGGCCACCAGCAATGGCTTGTTTTGCAGAAACTTTGAGTGCACCTTTGCTCCACGGATGATCATAATTAATAACACAAGTTACCATTCCCTGAATGTTGCCCAGGCCTGTGTCACGCTACGGACCTGTGTTCATTCACCCCCTTGCATAGTGTGGGGAGCCATACGATGCCACTCTTATCTCAATTTCACAGTCTGACAGGATTTGTGGAAGTAGAGTGCAGGTTCCCAGGCAGGCAACCGAGCTAGGCTCTGAATCCCGGCCTGTGCAACTTCCAAGACCATGTTCTTAGCCTCTGTCCTCTCCCCTAGGGCCCCAAGCTGTCCATACAGGGCAGCAGCGCGTCTCTACTCTGCTCACCCCGTTCCTGGGTGGCTCCTCAGCAGAGCCTTAGCCCGGCCATCTCTGGGGGCCCCTCCAGTCCCCGGGTGGGGCTTCTGAGAATGGGCCGAAGGCCCCACAGAGTGAGCTCGTCCTCGGGCACGAGGCAGCAGGTGACCTCTCCTGGCTCCCAACAAGCACAGGGGGGCTTTGCTTGCATCAGGATGACAGGACACACCTGTCGGGGATGCATGCGCCCCTCCCAGCAGCTCACCGCTTCCTGTGGTCTCATCACAGACCCCC